>VWZX01002439.1:0-197500 GCA_013399015.1 Galbula dea | reverse complement strand
TGTGCTGCCAATAGCATCCAGCTAGGTCAGAGAGCACGACCATTTACTAGAAAAATACCCTAGAAATACTATGGGGGAAAAAACAAAACCAAACCCAAACAACCCACCAACAAACAGCAGGTGATCAACAGAAACAACATATTTACTCCACTTCCATCAACACTCTGAACCCACAGCATCTCAACCACCCCCACACAGGCACCCTCACACTGGAACTGCCCAAAAGAGAGCATAGCAAGAAGGTACCTTGTCCTTCTCCCATTGGGTGCTGGATTGGTTAGGACGTCTTGCTGGCCCATGAATACACAGTAAGTCAGGATTAGGCCCTTGGAGTACTGGTTTTCAATAGTGTGTCTCATTGGCCTACCCAACTTGAAGTGCTAGGGCTCTTTCTAGCTACAGCCACTAAGCAGGCTGAGGTAGAAATCAGGTGCAGGATACATTAGGATTCCACAGGCAACCCAAAAACTACCCAGGCCCTCATCTGTGCTAAGGCTAGACGAACACCTTGCGGGGAGAGGAAAGCTGAGGTGGCCATAGTGCAACAATGATACTTGCAGGCTCCAAAATATATGCCTGGAAATTTGGAGTAGTTTAGGCAAGGGCAACCTGTCACGAAAACGAGTCTCACCCTTTAATCAGGGTTTAACTGCAACAACAGTCTCTCCAAGAGAGGAGCAAAATCACCATCTCCTGAAATCCTCAGGACCAGGAGCCTATCTGGAAAGCACATTTTACTCAAACACAAATTATAAGTCTTCATGCCTTACGAACTGAATGAAATTAGACGGCCCTGTAGCGCGGGAGGTCAGACATATGATTTGATGGTCTCTTTTGGCCTTACGAGACATAAAGTTGACCACTTCCCCTGTGCCGGTACGTAAGTCACTCCCCGGTCGCGGGCCTTCCACTTAGCCCCAGGAGCCCGGAGTGGGGCAGGCGCGGGTGGCAACCGGTTTCCCCCACACTGGTGGGTGCCGTGATGGGAGGTGACCCGCCCCGAGGCACCGCTGGCCGTGCTGCTCAGCGCTGCTCTCGTCTCTCTGCGCCCACCGAGGGCACCATCCGGGAGGAAAGGGCTCGGAGGCATCTCCTTCTGTCGCGGTGTCGCGACTATCGCCCCCTTCGGGCAGCGGGGCGGTGGAAGAACACTACATGGGAGGGAGAAGGCCCCCCCGGCGCTGAGCAAACTACGGTGGCGGGTTGGCGTGTGCAGCCAGGTGACTGTCCGCCCCGTCGAGGGCCCGGGACCGGGCGGGGAGGAGGCTGTAGCCTGGAGATACTCCGTGACCAGCTCGATAGACGCCGTAGGGCATCCCGCCTGAGTGCAGCCAGGCAGGGTGCCCCTCCGGCACGGATTGCCCCGGAAACCTCGTCCGCATTGTCAAAGGGCCAAACTAAACGAGACAAGCCCCAGTTTAGGACCGTCCCTCACTCCCCGCGGGTTGGTCTGGGGTGATGTTGCTGCTGAATCTCCAGGGAGGGAAAGAATTGCCCGTGCTACTTGGGGTCGCCGGTGCGCTCCGGCTCCGTCCGGCCAGAGTCGGTAGGGATCGCACAGGGCTTGCCTCGCCGAAATGCGAGGGAGAGACCCTGTGGGGACTCTGGGCAGTGACACTCTCGGCTGAGGCACTCTGCACCGAAAAACAGGTGCGTGCAACCTCCTGGTAGCCCCACGCGGAGAGGGGTGCCACCGGCGTGGGTAAACTCGAAGTGTCCCCCCGACCCTGCCGCTGCCAACCGCACCTCTGAGCTCCATGCGACAACTCCAGCGCTCCCAGTGCCAGGCAGTGCCGCAGAACTAATAGGAGCTCCCCGACCCGACTCTGCCCAGGGCTCCCAGGTAGGGCGAAGCGCTGGGCACGTCTGAAAAACGAACGTTTACTTTAACAGTGCTAGGACCGGAGAGGCTTTTATAACAAAACAATCCGGATTCTTGAGGACATTTTCTCTTCCAGCTGCTTTCTAAATATAGCACACGGCAATCCGCTACCTAGCACTGCGTCCTTGCTCTTCCACTAACGGAAATTCAAAGACACGCTGGAGAAAAAAAGAAAGACAAATACAAGAAAATTTTAAGAAAAAAAATTAATATGAGCATGGACTACTTAAAACCCATGTTTGCACTAAGGTCACCCGAAAGGCGAGAAGGACTGTCTATTCGTATTTTAAAACAGCTGTCTTTTCCACCGGGACGGTTGTTTGCCTCCTGACCCATCGACAGCCTATTAATACAATTTAATTCTGCAGTTGTTTCTGTTTAAAGAATGTTTGGAGTGAATTGTTTCTTTTGTTTATGATCAAACAAACGAGCTCTGGTAATCTTATGTTTTATCTCCCTAACATATGGAAAAGCTATTTATCCCAGCCAATCACAATAAAGTGAAGAAAACCCCATTTTATGGAAAGGTATATATCACAAGTTTGTTCATCATTAAAGATATGATTACCAGTGAAAACCCTCCGAAAGTGGCACATTTATGATTCCAGGAACAGATGGGGACATCCATTTTCCTTGCAAATACTTTTGAAATTGCTCTACTGGTAGCAGTATAAAAATGATATACAGATGCCAGTGCCAACGAAGCCGGGACAAGAGGTCCAGATTTACACAGTAAAAGCTTCACATGCGCTCTGTCAGCTTTGATTGATCTGCACTATACCTCAGAAACTTGTTGACTGGGAAAGGAAACAGCGCAAATAATTCACTGCAAGAAGGCAGATAATTCATCCAGCCAATCGCTCCGCTCTGCTTCTCCAGGCGGTGACATACGAGTCCTCCTGCCGCACAAAGAAGCATCATTCTCCACCGTGAGCAGCGGTCGATGTCACGGAGGGGCGGAAGCGGGGAGGAAAGAGAGAAAGAGAGAAAGGTGGGAGAACTGCACACAAAAGGAGAGGCGAGACAAGTAGAGGCTGGGTAAGGCAATGGGCACAGCCATCTACCTTTTTCCTTGCGGAGCCCAGGCCGAGCCATTCAGCCCCAATTGTCATTATCATATTGATTAAGTTCATCAGAGAGCAATTTTAGATTTAACATCAGCGGATTGGGAGAGGGAGCAAAGAATTGTCTAAGAAAAGCACAACATTCTTACCGCAGGGACGTTTCCCTGTTCCAGTTCATTGAGGGAGTTGATTAAGTTTAAATGAAGCAGACACTGGATAAAAGTAAGGGTATTGACCACTGGGCAGCGCGGTCTGCGCTTGAAAAGGCCTGATACATGCAGAAAAGCAAGATTTGCTAAATGCTCTAATCTTCAATCAAATCTTACATCAATACAGACAAAGTTTAGTAATGAGAGATTCAATGAAGCATGCTGGAGAAAGAATTAATCCTCTTGGTCTAAACTGGGTTCAACTTTGAAGCCTGCTCCGAAGGAAAGACAGTTATCTAAATGCTAAATAAGAAACTTATTGTACTTTTCATGGCATGCTAATCTTTTGTCTATTTCATCTCTATTATTTGTATGCTCATAGGCGGCAGTTGTCATGGTGATTATATCAAACCACTTCTGTGCGGATGGCTGAGAGGAATCAGAGCCTCCCTCCAGCCCTCCGCCGGGGCCAGCCCGGTCCTTCCTCCCGCCCACTGCCCTGAGCGCCAGCGGCAGTGCCCTGCACCGGCCGCGGCCCCGGCCCCGGCCCCGCCGCTCTGCCCAGGGGTACTCGGGCAGGGCAGAAATAGCCGTCGGTGCACCGGCCCCCTCTTCTTTTCCTTTTCCCTCCGCATCACCCAAACCGGAGTGATCTCCCCCCACGAAGAGGTACTGCTGTTTCCCCTTTCTTTTTTTTTTTTCTCTCTCTCTGGGTTTTTTTGTTGTTCGTGGGGTTTCTTTTTTTTTGGGGGGGGAGGGGAGGGGGTGAGCTCGCCTTGACAAGCTTTTGATGTCACAAATCAAACACTCGCCAGGAGGTAGATAATGGGGAGTGTGATCTCCTATATTTGTACATAGACAGAGCTTTTGCACCGGCGCTGCCTTGAACCGGTGTCAAACTCCCCGGGCTCTGTCGGGCTCTGCCCGCTGGCTCCCGACCCAGGAAGCTCAGTACTGCTGGGCGGGAGGTCCGCCCTGCTCCCCGCGGCTTGCTCAGGCTTGGGCAAGGGGAATTAAGATTCATGTTATGCAAATGCGGAGGTGAGCACAGACACCGTAATCGCGGAAGGTTTGGAGGAAAAGAAGAAAGCGGGGCGGGGCGGGAGGAGACACAGAGCGCAGGGATTTTTTTTTTTATCAGCATTTGCTATCACTTGAAGGCAGTCATGGGTAGCAGGCACCGGGCTCCAGCCCAAGGGCAGTGCTGCGGGGTACAGACCGCCCTACAGCCTGGCCCAACGGAGCCGGGCAGAGCTATGGGAGGAGGAGGTGGAAATTCCCAGGCTATTGATCAGACATCCTAACTTCCCTCCCGGTACCCAAGAGGGACTAAAGGAGCCTTTTTGCACAGCTCCTGAAGGGAGTCAGACAGCACGAGTAGGTGGGTGCAGTAAAGAGCAGTGGAAGCTTCCCCTGGTTTCTTCCCTGCGACATAATCATCTGAGCGCACAACAGTGGCACCCGAGCTTTTATGTCTTTTACAAACGTTGCCAAATTAAGGCCGGATTAGGGCTCCCTTCAGGATTTGTGGGCTCTTTAGAGGCTGGGAGCTGCCCCTATAGCCCGCCAGTGCTTATGAAAAGCTTAAAAAGTAATAAAAGAGGGAGTGATCCCGAGAGAAAGTAACATGTATAATTCTTATTAAAGGAGCAGCGAGCGGGGCTGTGAACTTGAATAACTGTTTGAACTTTAATTTGTTCATTAACAGGATTTGCCCCTGACTGTGAATGTTATTACTTCTCTTAAAAGCGAGGTGCAAATGCAAAGCAATAATGAAAGAGACTGGCAAAAAGTTAAACGCCTCATAATTACACTAACCTCACTGAAAACTTAAAGTAATACAAAAGTGAAGAAAATGGGAGCGGGCTGATACTCTCCCAAACGTCCCAGCCTCGGACGGTTGGCGGAGGAGAGCTCCTCCGGGCCCCCAGCTTCCTCCCCCATGAACTCCCCGTAGCTCACTATATCCGTATTCGAAATGGTTGTGTTTAAAACATTAAAAAATAATTTTAAAAGATCGAACTCATGTCTTTCTGTTTTCTTTTTCCTCAGTGGGGGAAGTCTGGTTTATTCCTCCAGCTGTTTTGAGTGAAACACAGTGTCTGAAGTCTGATCTAATATCTAATCTGCATGTTTGTATCCTAAACAGGGCGCATTAGATCCTCTTTCCCCATCACACCGACAGTAGATAAAACTCTGGAGAACCGGAATAAAACAAACTACTACTCCTCTCAGAAGGTATATGACTTTGTACTGATGTGTTTGCCAGTTATCTCCGCGCTGACTGTCGTTTCATCTGTCAGTTATCTCTTTCCCGGATTTGTCAACTACGTTTTTATAGATTCACTTGTCATCTGCATCCTTCCTCAACAGGAACATGCAGCCAGGTCGCAATTAAATATACAGATACACGAGCTGTTAGCAAGATTGCACCCTCCCATCTGCAGCTGAGCCGGGGAGATGATTGCCCTGTCACTTCTTCTTTAGACTTAAAGCGCCTTAAAACTCACCGGCTGAGCGAGTCTTAGCCGGGCGCTTTCTGCTCGTCTCCCTCTAGCCACCGACGGCTTCTTTGAAGCATTAACTCGAGCGGCCCCTTGTCTCCAGCGGCTCTAAGCCCCGCGCATCCCGGACCGGTGAGGGCGGCCTGAAGAATGGATTTGGCCCGTCCTGGGGGCGTCCTCGAGCCGAGGAGACTCGCTGAGAGCGAATCCCGAGAAAGGCAGGCGTGCCATAGAGCCCGAGGGGCAAGCTGGGCTCTGTCAGCCCCGCTGATGCCAGTGGGCATCCCCTCATCCTTTCCTGCTGTCTGCCTGCATGTCGCAACGCAGGTAGAAATGGAGACACCTGGTCGAGCCAGGGTTTGCAGTCGTGTTCAGAGGAAAAGCAAGACACTGTTTCACAAAGAAAGTAGAAGTGAGACCTCCTCTACTAGTTTAAAATGCTTTTCTACTCCTACGACAGCCTGCACACTGAGGACAATATGCTATCTTAAGCTACCAAGCTGAGTTGTTTCAATTAAACTACTATAAGTAAATATATTCCCCATTTTATAGATCTTATTTTTCACTTTCTACATTTTTTTCAGCACCAGTAAACTCATAATGAAAAAAACTCAACACAAACTGTTCAACCTAACTGGTACTCAGGAAAAAAATCATATTACTCACAAATTAAACAAGTTTCTTCAACTCTACTTGTCCATCCCTGTACTGTCACCTGAGGGAAGGTCCGGAAGACAACCAAGAAGACATCAGCCAGGAAGGGGATACCATTTTCTGCATTTTAACTCACCAGAATTTTGTACTAACTTGGAAATGGAAAGAAACTTTCTAAAATAAACAGGTTGCAAGACAGTAGCATCTTAGCTATAAAAATACCTTCCTTTGCACCTGGAGATGAAGCAGCAGGTCAGGCAGGGCATGAAGCACTGCTGGAGCAGGCTTCCTGCAAGAAACAGGAAAAACTCACACAGTTGCACTTGGTGCTGCTTCTGAGCAGCCTTCAGTTCCCACTGTCCTGCCACTACACCACAAACACTGCACACAAGTGACTGGATGGTTATGTCCAACAGTGGCCCTGAAGAGTCTCAGCCTTCTCACCAGGCAGAAAAGTCTGTTCCTGGCAAGAGTTCCTAAGTAATAGCATAGCCAACCTGTAATCTGGTTAGTAACCAGCACAAAGGTGTCTCGAGAATAGAAGCTTCATTGTGGTCTTGGCTTTGTAAGGAGCACACAGAAGTACAGGCTGCTGTGCTCATGTGGCTGAATGTGACATGACTGCACAGTATTTCTTGCAGGATCAGGAACTACTACTATGTTGTCAGGTTCCCCCCCATCTAAGTCTAACAATTGCTTTAGATTCAAACAGAATTTGATACAGAGTCGATAACATTCAAGGCTTCATCAGACACTAATCACATTGTTCAGCTTCACCAAGTACATTTGATGAACTGCAAACTTGGAGCTGGATGTCACCTTCATAGAAGCATCACAAGCTCACTTATTTCTGCTGGCGGCCTCACCTGCACATCGACAGGAGGATGACAAAATGGAGCTTGCCAGAACCACCCCCCCTGGAGATCCCTTGGGCACAGAGGCAACTGAGGCTGCTCAGAAAGCAACAGATTATGAGAAACCAATACCCCTGGCAGTTTGTAGGCCCTTAGTATGTGTCAACTGGTGGTCAAGAGCCCATCAAAGTCAGAAAGATTTTTAAAAATTAGTAGATATCTGGTCCACAGGAGGCATTTTTCACTTTCAGCAGGGCAAGGTGCTTACCGCTCCTAGCAAGGGCTTGGGTGAGGACCACGCACGTTAGGCCACAGGAGCTTGTTACTAGAATATAGGAGGGCTTTGGCACAGCTTCTGCAGGCTGGGGTTGGTTGCAAGATATGCCTTCTACCCTCTGCTCCGGTATGTCTCTGGCAGCCTCATCTTTGAAGGCAACATGAATTTTGCTTTAAATATGCAATGGCAGATCAATCCTCTATGTATTTCTGATCATATAATGCATGCATACTCAACTGCAAGATAATGGATTGTAACACATATAAATCAGCACTTTACACAGCATATCCTGCTCCTGTGAGCTAACCTTGTCTTCAGAGCTGACAATTTTTAACATCATTGCTTTGAAGCACTGAAATAGTGAGGCAGCAATCATCTGAGCTAGAATATGTATCTGAAAATAAGTATATAAGTACAGTGCATCTGAAGTTGATTTATGAAATAGGAGTTAAAATCTTGAAGTATTAGCAAAAATAACTAGACCTTTAAAGCCAAGAAGCCCTTAGGCAGTAGTGAAAATCATTGATGTAGGAAAAGCATCTGTATTTTGATGATGGTGCAACCGCACACAGAAAAAAAAAAAAATCATAAAACTGGTTTTCCTTTCCTACGGATAAAAAAACTTAAAACGATTTTGCACCGGCTGCATAAAATGCTTCCTAGCGAAGCATTTGCATTTTAACTTCCGGGTATTAGTGATTCAACTTTATATCGCTGTGTAAAACCGCCTGGTTCTTCGCAAACGAAAAAACAAAAATTAAAAGGCAAGTCCTCGGCCATAAGGATCTCTGGCAGCCTGCGAGGGCGGCTTCTCTCTCGAGCGGCTCCGGGATTCCGAGGGTGTCGGCAGGAGACGCGGCTCGGCGGCGCGGCAGGAGGTCTGCCCGCCGAGCCAAGAGACGGGGCCGGCAGGCTCCGGGTGCCGCTCACCTGCACGGCTGCGGAGGGGGCCGGCGAGGAACGGGTCCGCAGAGGGGTGAAGCCCTGTTCTTTCTCAAGGGGCTGCTTGGGAGCGTTTCCCTCGCACCGCCTCCCACCCCGCCGTTATCCTTCCAGGAAACGGGGCGACGGAGCCAGGGTGTGCGTTTCGCTCTCGGACCGGAGCAGTGGGATACTGCCCTGCCCTGCTCCCGCTGGCACGAACACGCTGTCCTTCGGTGTGGAAGCAGCAACTGGCAGGCAGCGCCCGGCCCGGGAGGCCCCGCGGCATGGTACGGGGACACGCGGCACCGCCGCCCGGCGCCCTCTCCAGAGATAGTTTTTACTATTGTTATTATTTTAAAGAAAATTAGCAACGCACTCGGTTGTATAATTAAAAACAAAGGCAAAAGGCTGACGGGGACTGAAACCCGCCGATGACGGTAACAGCACGGCGTCACCTGCGAGCAGCGGTAGAGCCGGCTGCCGAGGTTAGGTCCGCGGCCGCTAGAGTCCCCGGTCTAGACCAAATAGAGATAAGTATTTTAAAATACGTATAAATATAATTAGCAAACCTCTCTAGCAGGTTGCGGGGGGACGGGGAGCCGCGCAGGGCGGCGATAAGCGCCTCAGCGCCGAACCGCAGAGACGGCGGCGGGCGAGCCGCGTCGCACCTGCTCAGGGGTGGTGGGGAAGGGCCCTGCCGGGTGTGGCGGGCAGAGGGATGGGCACCGAGACGCAGTCCCCTCCGGAGGCAGGGCAGGGCGGGGTACTTACGGTGCCGCGGCCGGCCCTGCCAAGGTTCGCGGAGCGGGAGCGGGCACCGCCGGGGAGCGGAGTTCTAGCTAACGCCGCGCGGGAGCGGCGCCCCCTGGCGGCCGCAAGGGGAGAGGCTGCGCGCGTCCCCGCCATGCCAGTGCCCGGCGGGGCGGAATCGGTCCCGTAGGCCCTAGCCCTGATGTCCTTTTGGTGGCTGTTGCTTGTGCCGCGCCGTCCTCGGGCTGAAACGATCATTTAGAGCGGCGAAATCAATCGCCTCACGCCGCTGTACGAGGACGAGCGGTATAGGGCCTCCAGTAAGTGACCTGACCGCCCGGAGACACAGCGGGCCCGGGCTCACCGCCCTGCCACCTCGCAGGGATCGGCCAGGTCCAGCTGTCCCGGCACGGAGCGGCTCTGCCCTCGCAGAGAGCCGCCCGCTTCCTGCCTGCTTGCCCGTCCTCCCCCCCCTCACCTGGAACCCGCAATCAAGAGCCCAATTTTGTCATTTGGAAACACTAATTATCTAATCACGCCACGCTGCAGAGCGTACTTGTCTGCCCAATTAGCTAGGACAATTATTAAAATTCGGAGGCCTAATTATGTCTCAATTTAATGCTGGCAAACTCGCGTACAGAGCAGTAATTAAAATCCTCTCCTTGCCTCTGCCTTTAGGGCAGCCGTTGATTAGGACCTGTCAGGGGCTGCGCGGCACCGAACCAGCCAAGCGGATTGTGCAACATGACCCTGCATTGTTAAGTGTGTCAACATATTAACCTGAATTCCCTTCAGCCTCCATAATCACATTTGGTAGGAGGAAGAAAAGGGGCTAAAACATGAAGCATTTTATTAAAAAAACATAAATTCTTTTTAATTAATGCTGTAAGAGATCTGACGTGGCTTTAGCTACTAAACGCTGCAAGTCATATAAGGCTGGTGCTTCTAATTACCAGTAAAGGAAGGTTTGCTCTTCTCTGTTAGAAAGACTTCCATCTCCTCTCATTTAAAGAAAATGATCTTTCTTTTGGGTAGTGTATTTTTTAAAACCCAGCTAGTTGGCTTCCAGTGATAAAGTTGATTACCAGTTTTTTGTTTGATGATGGAACACAAGTGAATATTGACTTCTACAAGAATCAAACAGACGACTGGAGGCATAAATAAAACAGTCAGGATTTAACATTTGAAAGAAGTTAATAAAGTTGAAAATTAAAAATCATAATATTGGGATAATTTCTAAATATTTATTTTTACTCAGCTCTCAAGCTTGACAGGAAGTCAGCATTAAAACACAGAGAGAGAAGAACTGGAGTTAATCCTGCTGCATTCCTGTCCACTGTAGCAAAGTCTCCTGCCAAGGATGAGGAGCCCTCAAGCCCACCATCCCCCCGTGATAGTCACCAGAGAAAGCAGACTAGTCCTGCTGGCCTTGCCAGCAGAAGCACCCCACCTTTTAGCACATCATTTTTGGGCTGGAAAAACATAGCACCAAGGAAGGTGGTTCCTTCATCTTCAGTTTGTGAATTCTCAGGGGTTTGGGACTACGGAAGCAAACCTTAATTCCCCGACCACGGAAGGCTTGCTTGCTGTGAGGGAGGGAGGGAGCAAAGGAGGGAGAAGGCCTCTTCTCCCACTGTATGTGCCCTACATCTTGGAAATGGCCTCTCTCCTAGCCTCCTTGTATGGCAAACCAAAGTGCAAATCTGTGTACTGGCTTGTTCCAGTGGCTGTCAGGGTGTTTTCCTCTTGTCAGCAGCAATTGACTGGTCAGGTTCACCCTTGTACAGCGATTGTAACAGCTCATTGACAGACCAGTGACCCAGCCAGACCTGATAATGGAAAATTATTGATTTCTGTGGGCTCAGCAAATCTAAAATGAATGCCCAATATAATGCCATCAGCTGTCTTGGACTCTGATAAAGAGACATGTATCAAAGACATGCTGCCTATCCTGACAATTCACTTGCAAAAAAATACCTGGGTACAAACAAGCAGTGAAGTAGTCTCTCTCAGTTTCCCTCCTAATAGGCAAGGAGCAATCAATGCCTGGGTAAATGCCAAGAAACCACAGCCCAGATGTGGCAGGGACTCCAGCTGCCCTTTTAACCCAGCAGGCCAGTGACAGCCCCTCCATGTTTAAAATACTTGCCACAGAGGAATAAGCATGTAGGTGAGTGGCACCAAACTCCACACCCATCCACCAGCCTCCAGGAAGTGAGTGACACAGGACGCAGAAAGGCTGCCAGGAGATGTAACCCAGTGGAGGCCATGATTTACTCCTACCTGCAGGAAAGCAAAAAAGCGTGAACAGGCCTGTGACACGAGCTAATCACACACCCTTCCTGTGTCACAACAAACACACTGGGTTGAGAAGGATGTTGGGTAGTAAAGATAAATCCTGGTCAACGAAAACCCAGTAACATAAGCTGAAATTTTAAATTTGTACAGCAGCCCCCATACAGTCGAGGATAAAAAAGTACTGCAAGTCCAATTGAAATTTTGGGAGGGGGGAGATCAATATTTAAGAATTTGTAGAATTGTCATAAGCCATGCTATGTACAGCTTTAAATGGGAAGAGACACAAGTATGGCAGCCTTCTTGGAAAATGTTTAACTTTGAAGGAAAAAGCAATAGCTCAAAGATTCACATTTTTTTTCGTGTTAGGGAGTCAAAGCATGGCCTGTGGTTCCCAAGTAGATCATTCCATCCAGATAAAGCAGTCATCGCTTCTGTGCCTCTGTGGCTGACTGGCAGAGCTCAAACCTCACCAGCACTTAGGCACATCAGGAAGTCAGTGGGACATTTACTAGGGCAAGGTCTATGGGAACAGAGATCAGGCAGATGCTGGCTTTCTGTGGGATAGCAAGTGCTTGCAAGAGATGTTTCATTGCTCCTCAAACCCATTCTATAGGGCTTGGAGTATTCCAGGACTTAACTCTTTCCATATTGATCAAGTTTCCTACAAGGGGTGGGAGGAGAAAACAGACATACCCTGGCAGTTGCCAACACACATTTAATTCAAGATCTAATACCAGTGGAGATTAGAACAGCTTTGTGATCCCAGTGAAAAAAAAATCAGGTGACCTTGGGGAAACATTTCTTTTAATTATGAACAATTGGTCAGTTTTATCAACACCTCTTCTCAAATGCGTTTTCATCTTTAGTAGCCTTCTGCTCAGTGGCTTCTCCTCGTACATACATCATACTTCTCACATTATTGTTCTGTCTGTGATGCACACACATGTATGTATTGCCTTTACCTTCTCCTGACAACAGGCCCAGCTGTGAGATGTGCTACATACACTTGTCAAGAGGAAATGACTGCATGGATTACATTAACATGACTGCAGCTGAATACACTTCGGTATCTACATACTTTCATTTTCTACACACTCCCCACTGCATAGCCTTGGCTCACTCTCCTGCAGACGGCTCCCGAACCCACCTACCTCTACTCGAGCTTTTACTTCATGTTCAATTTCCATATGTTTCTGTCAAGCATATCTCTCTTTGGCATCCCCTTAGGGCCTGATCCTGAGACAGTGATTGTGCTACATCTGAGAAGTGTTAAGCAAGGCTGTGTAAATTGCTGACTATGCTTTGGGTTTTGCTTTTTTAATGATCATTTTGAATTAAAAGAAATGTAAACTCTTGCAGATTTTTGTTTTGTTTTCCAAAACAAAACCCTCAAACATTTTTCATTAGCCAGAATGAGGAGCTGAAATCCTTCCTACCTATCATGCAGAAGAGTTTTTCAGAGCACCAGAACCTCTTAGGTGACGCTCAAACGCAGACACCTTGTCCCTGGAGAGGCAGTTCTCTGTTCTCAGCTCCTATTCCTGTCCATTTCTTGGAATCCCAAATCTTATGTTAAGCCAAGTGCAAGTAATGTCTCTAAGCTACTCCCTCCCTAAGTACAACGAACATGTTCAGGCCTTTGGATAGCAAGCTCCTGAGGCTGGGATTATGCTCTGTAGTATTACTGTTGTCATATTTTCCCTGTTGTAATGTTCCATGTACATTTATGTCATATATAAAATACAGTTAACAGACAATCCACAATGTCCCAAAGAAGGGAATAATAGAAGTAGATTAACCATGTACATTCACTTCATACAACTATGCTGGCTCTGGTGATCCACTCCCAACCAGCAGATGAGTAGAAAAAATGAAAGAGTCCTGAATATTTAGAAGTATGGCAAAGCTGTCCGTAGTTCCCTTTCATTTAGCAGAGACTTCACAATGTGGTTCAGCTTCTCTTTGACTGAAGATGTTGACCCTCTCTGTCCTCACAGCATACCTCACCTCTTCCCAGTGAGCACCTGTAAGTAGTCTTAGCACTGTTACAACCTGCTGGCTTGTTCAGCCACCAAAAAAGCACCCAAACATGTTCATACAAAACAAGCCTCTGAAAGGCTTGTACCAAGTCACTATCCTTCATGAAGAAAGACTACTCAGATTTGTACATAACTGCACTTCTCAAAGATACTCACTATGGGACCAGCTGCCCCTTGTTTTCATCAAAAGGCATTAACAGAATATAGACTGACACTTTTTTACTAAAGTTTCTAAATCGGTGTAAATATATATTTTATAGTATTCAATATTTCTATAGCAAGTACACATACCTGTGTACTCTCAAGTTTCAGCCCACCAGTATGGGCTGAGATATTGCAAGCAATTGTCCTCCAACAAAGCCCCAATTGTGTTTTGTAACATTTACCAATAAGTTTGTGCAAATAATTGATTCTATTTTAAAGCAACTGAATGAAACCAAAATGAGCAAAAAGACCTCACATTCAGATCAACCGGAAATAATATCTTCCAGTTTTCTTTGCTGAAATGAAACAAATCCCATAAATTCTGCAGTGAGAGAAATGCTTTGTTTCATCCAAAATTTTTCCTTTTGGGCACTTGCAACAGGGAAAAAACCCCAAACCCACAAAGGAAATATGAGGCAGGATTCACCACAGCTGCTGTCATTCCCTTTTTATCCACTAACCCAGTAATTAGGGCAGTGACCCGGGATGTAGGAGATCCATGTTCAATCCCTTCTCTGCCTGAAGGGATCTGAACCTCCATCTCTCATCTCCAAGGAAAGTGTTAGAGCCGCGACGCTGGAGGGGGCCCTTCTCTGCTGGCTCCTTTGACTCGGTCCCTCCCAGACAGGTGTTTTGTGCCAACCGGACACTGCATACGTCTCAGGTGCCCAACCTCACCCAGGCACAGCCCAACTCCCAGGGTCCAGGGTCACTCCTCTTCCTCTGCCCTGCAGGTCAGCAAGTGGTGAGGTGCTGTGTGGCAGGTGGAGGAGTTTCAGTGAGTTAGATGACTGTCAGATGCACTACACCAAAATGTTTAAGGTACATCCATCATTGAAGGGATCCCAGGTGTGGGTTTCAATCCCCTAACGCAGAAGGTGAATTCTCACTAGGGACATATCGTGATGGCAGGGCTTTATCCCAGTAAATACGCAATATGCTAGGGGGAAAAAAAAAAAGTCTAGTTCAGATAAATACTGTATTTCTCTAAGTCTAAATCTCTTACCACTTTTCTAACCACACAGTACTACAATTTTCAACTACTCTCCTTATCAGTTTTTGCTTATTATTGTAAATTGCCTGTGATGTTAGGAAGCATTGTTGTTAAGAAGGGTTTCTTAATATGAATTTACTACTTTCTTGTTATCTTTTTTTACATTTTAACCATAATTAGTTTAATAGACAGCTTACACTAGCCCGGGAATTGCTGAGTATAGAACTGAATATGTCAAACATCCAGCCTTATGCACAGCTTTGCAGGGAAGCTTTCCACACAGTAGTTCATGAACATCATGTTGATGTCACCAACGAGATCAGCTGAAGTCCCTTTCCTTAATTAGGAAAGTTTGGCACCTCAATGCTACATTTTTGCCAATTTAAAAATTACCTTCATCATTTTAATAATGCTACTTAAGATTCTTTTCATTAGAAATATGTGGTAGAAAATAATGTCCTTTATTGAATTTTTGCTCTATTGTTTCTAGAAGGTAAATAAAGTATCTGGCACTTCTTATGAGCAGGCTTTGAATACTAAAAGTCCATAATTTCTCAGCATTTGATAAACTTTTATTAGGGCTGACCTCTGGGGACTCTCCAGACAAGTGGCCACATGAAGTCACAGTTGGAGAAGGGGATTCACCCATCCAAGTGTGAGAAGGGCTCCTTTGTAATGAACATTAAAAACCCTTCTCCTTTCATCTTGCTTTAAGAGCCTCTAGCACAGTGTATTTACAGAATAATAAAACAGGGCTTCAGGCTTTTTCTTCTCATACATCAGTAACAGGATTCTCGTATCACACTTATATATGCTCTGTACACTATACAATTTACTGTATCTCGCTTCTCATAGCTAATAGCCTCAAATACACTACATGAAATATATCCTCTGATACTGTTCTCACACAAGAATTAAACCGTGGCACAAAATTGGCTGAGAATATCCCTGTGACAATTTCTGCGCCCTGCTCCTCCCATGAGTTAACCAGTCTCATCCTGGCACACTGGTTGGGCAGCTCATTTATTGCTGCCTAGTAAAAAACATCATTCTGATTATTACTACTTGCTACCAAGAAGAAACTTCAGATTAAATTCCTAGTACCAAAAGCTATGCAGACACAAAACTAAGATGTTTGCCTTTTTGAAGAGTTGGTACTCTACAGAGACAGGAGGTGGGAGGAAGGAGCAAGGTGTTTGCAAGCACAGTTAGCACAGAGCCAATTGTGTGTGCAGATGAAGTAAAACCATTGCTTCCAGAATTAACATTGTCTCTCCTTTGCACTGATTTAAAAAATGATAAACTGTGGGGTTACAAGTTTGAAGTGAAAACAGTGAATGAATGGCTTGTTCTGGGGAGTAGCATGAATCACCATTCATCAAGGTAAACTTAGATCTTCACTTCAAAAGTAATAACCATCTGGGATTTTTATACCAACATAAATTGGTGAGAAAATGCAACTGTAAATTATCTGCATTTTATATGCATGTGTATTCACACTTGCATATGAAATGTGTGTGTGTACATATATATGTGTGTGTGTTTATATATGCTCATTGTTTAATTTAATTTTTGTACCACTCAAAAACATATTAAATGGTACCAACCTTTCTTCTCATGGTGCTTTTAATGTGAGATTGTGCAAGAGAGGAAAAAAACAAGGACTCATGTTATTTTGAATGGTAAGGCAGAAATTTTTTTGTAACAAAGGCTCACAGCAACTGCAAACACTACAGCACAGTAGTAGGAAGCCAGAGCAGCTCAGGTGCCCTCAAGCTCAGAGGCACACCGACAGCCTGCAGATGCCTAAAGCACAGCACAAGGAGAGTGTACACCCAGCTGTGGGCACAAAGCCTACAGACATCTTCTCTAGTCTGCAACAGCAAAACTGCCACAAGCCTACATCTGGTTCTCATGAGACTTCTTCAGTAAGGAGAATCACAGCTGCTGAAGAGTCATGGCGCAGATTTACTGGTGTCCTGCTGCTCGTGCTGGCTAGTGCATGCCCTTGGCCATGGGATGCTGGACCCTTGGCCCATGGGATGTTCTTTCAGCAGCACTGGTGCTGCACTGCAAGCTGCCATTGCAAAAAGAACCAGAAAGGAAGCAAAACCCTGCTCATCCTGCTCCCTAACATCTCCACCAGTTAGCTCAAATGCAGTTTTGATGTGATTCAGGATTGTGGCCCAGGATTCCATGCACAGAAACATGGGCAATGCGTTGGTGCGATCCTCTGGTATCCTGCTTGGAAGTGAAGTCTAAGGTGCTAACACTTTCACTGGCTAGCAACAACCCCTGCTAAGAACTTCCCTATTCCTAATCCCATATAGGGCACTCTTAATTTAGTCTCACTTTGGAGCACCAGATGCTCTAATTACATCATCTTGATCTTCTATAAGGTGTACTAGACAGACGAATGTTGCATCTGTAACAGTGACAAGTATTATTTTTAATTGCATCCATGATAGTTTCATTTCAAAGCTCAAGAATCCTCTCTAGCAGGCCCATTTCACGTTTTTACAAGACCCAAGAGCCTCAGTGAGGAATTCCTGAGATACATTCACTTGTATCTGTTTACAAAAAGTTGCAGGCACATAAGGCCATGAACATTTCTTGCCCATCTGCTCCATAAATTTTTCTGTAAGGCTTATTGTAGAACGCAGTTAATGAGTTATAGGTGGTCAGCTGTTGCTTTCTGGTTTTGCCGCAGTTGTTGCTCAGTGTGTTGCAGGTAAAGCCTGTACCTGCATCAGTCTGCTTGATACAATCTCTGACCCAACGAAACTGTTAGATCCAGTATCTAAATAACTGTTCTGTATCATCTCTTAATGATTCATCTACCCTGGTTATACACAGGTGCTGGAAAGGATCTTGAGGTCTGTAAGTTATTTTCTTGGAATCTTATAGGAACTAATGTTTATCCTTAATCCTGATGACATGTCTAAACACAGCCCAGGACAATTAGAAATCTAGTGCCTTAGAGACTGATTATCCATCACTGACAGTTTTCTAGATCATCCTATTTTGTTCTGTCACAGTTGATATTTGTATCATTGCAAAGAAAACATCTGAAAAGTAGTTCTCTACCAACTTTAAGAACAGCAGCAGTAACATCCAACGTGATGAGTGACTGTTGCAAAATGACTGAACATCTTAGTTGCACACAGACAGAAGACCAGTATCTCCATCAGCTGAGACACACAGCTCTAATAGTCAGCCTTCTCATCTACTGCAGGTCACACACGGTAGAATTTAAAGAGCTAATCTGACTCATCTCTTGATGCTACTCATTTCAGAGTATTCATTATGCTTGAAAATCGACATATAAAAATAGAGAAAAGTAGGTTAAAGGAAAAAGCACAACCTACAATGAGGAAAACAAGCTCCAATTTTGAGCATGCATTAAACTTCACCAGGCTCCACATCTGTTTCAGAAAAGTTCATTTACCAAATAGGATTAGGGGCAAACAAGAGGAAGACAAACAAGACGGTGTACCTTTTCCTCCACAAACACTGCCAGTCTTGCAGAATTTCAGCTCCACGCCTCCACTCTACCTACTACTGCCTTAGCACAAGGGAATACCTAGGTAACCCTTAGTATTACTGAGTGTTTTGGTCACTGATTCTGTATGACCAGTTCACTCCCTAAATTTCCTCCTCATCAGAATATCATCTGTGATCAAGACTCATTGTCTTCAGGATTTCACAGGGTGAAAGCTTTTGCTGCATGAGCCCAAGAGGAGCAGGAAACATTTCCTTTTTGCCTTGTCTGTGCTGTGAACGAGCAAGCAGAGGATGTAAGTCAAATGTATTCACCTAGAATGTTTGTGGCACTAAGTGTTCACAGCAGAACTGAGATTTTCTAGAGAGCTCCAGCATTAGCTAATATCTGCTGCACTGACATATTTGACACTGACATATTTTGCACTGACATTTTATTCCTGTGCTGGTGAAGTGTTAAGATTTCTGCAACTCCGATACCTCATTTGCCTTTAAATTGCACCTTTTGTCTCTGTGGTTTGTCCTTTACATAAGTGAACAATCCAAAATTCACCTGCTTTCTGAAAAAAACCCCACTTAATTTAAATATTTAAATTTAAAATATTTAACTTGGATAAACTCTTCATGGAATTGTTACACCTATAAAGTATCCAGTTACTTGTTTACTTCACAGAACAATTTTGACTAACAAAACTGTGTGGCCCAAACACAGCCTTACAAATACAGCCAACACTATGCTTATGAGCTTATGGAATGCAAGGATAACCCCCCAATTTATCAAACATGGTACTACCAGAGAGAGGCAGATGTAAGTGGAGAATTCCCATCGCAGCAAAGACAAGGGCTGACAAGAAAAGCAGTGAGAGAAATAACTGAGATCAATTCTCAGAGAAGTTAGTCCCAAGGAGCAGCATGGGGTGGCTTGGGCTGGGACTTCAGAAGACAGAACTGTCCTGCCTGCTGTTAGCAATGATCTCCCTTTGAGGACCGGTGAAAGGTAAGCAAACACATTACGCTTTAAAGGACAGTGACACACACACAGGGAAACATTTAGTAGATGTCACAGGAAGTTTAGAAGTGGAAGCAAAAAAAAAAAATCACCCTCACCCCTATTAGTCACATGCTGATGAGAAGAAACCAGACAATTACCAAAATAATATATTAAAATATGGCAACGGGAAAAGCAGGTGCCTTTTTAAAGGATACAAAAGCAGAAGTACTCTTGCCAAATAGAAGTTATGGAGCAAGAAAGCATAGCTCATGCATCCTTGCCATCGCTGGGTTCTGCAACTGTGGATGTGTGTTACACCTCTACCAATTTTCTTGAGCAAGAGTGTAATGCTCCTCCACAGCACATGCTGCCCAGCCACACACCTCGCCTGCTGCCCTTGTGCGCAATAAAAGTGCATGAAGATTTATAGGCATGTGTCCAAAATACACTGTACCTTTGGTTTTAATCTCTTTTGAATGACATACTCCCACATGAGGTAAAATTAGAGCCATATTCAAGCCTTTGTTCTGAGGAGATGCTGCGCCTACATTAAAGCAGATTCCGTATATCCCCCCGGGTTACGTCTCCCTCACTGCACTGCACTCCTGCAGCCGAACCAGATGGTTGGTGCAGAAGCCTCTTGCAGGAACACATCTCTATAGAGGAGGACGTTGCACTGCTCTGGGAGACCAACCTGTCACTGAATACAACTCCGTCACGGTATTTAAATCACATTAGATTTTTCTTTTATTACATATCCCCTTGTGATTTTGCCTGGCTACATTCTAATTACCAGCCTTGCTGCAGTACATACATGTTTCACAGCTCACTCCCTCTCTCATTTTATGGGAAATTATTTATCTCGCACAATCCTAATGAAAATACTGTGGTGAGATAACTCTTTTTATTGTGCATTTCCCATTCTATAGAGTAAGCTGGTTTTTTGTGGGGGAGAGACACAAAATATTCAGACATACATGCATTTTTAGAAACAGTAGGTACATCTGGTAAAGCTCCCCAAAATACTTCAGTTGCTTTTGTTATTTTCTTACATAATACCTGCTCTTGAAGTATCAATAGATTTTTCAATATCAGCTGCACCTGTATTTCAAAGATATTACATTTTGCATTTCTCAGTCTCTATCTGTTAACTTCTTAAATAATCTTCTTTTAAAGCAGATGCATTTCACTAACTTCTGACAACTTATACCAGTTTTTTTCTGACAATTTTTTTTAGCAGTAGGCACAATTCCTCTCTCCTATCCAATTACTTTCCAGCACTAATAAGGTCAGAGATCACGTGGACTTTAATGGACAACTTAATGCTCATGAAAGCTTAAGGACCAGGATGTGGCATCGTTCAGTGTGTCCACAGCACCACCACTGCTCTTGGTCATGGCTTTGCCATTCTCCAGTTTCTAATTACAGCACCAACCACACCTAAACACCATGGTGATTTCATACTTCCTTGCCTTTTTCGCAGCTTGCCTGTTGAGTAAGATCAAAATAACTTCAACTGCTAACCAAGGCAAAGTAGTGACAAGGTGAAAAGCTACATTTACACTTATTTCAAATTCAGTCCCTCGGTACAGAACTGGAGATAAGCATGGTTAACCTGTGCAGGCAGAGACCACCTTTGGGCAGGGAAGTAGTTCAGATCTGCAGTGGGAAGAGGGTTAAGAAATACCACCTTTGCAAGTCTTCTAGAACTAACACGGACTTTTGATGAGAACCTTTCTGTTTAAAAACAACACAACTAACAGTCTCCTGGGGGCAGTGGAAAGGGACTGAGAGAAAAAGTACATGCAGGGAAAGTCCAAAAAAAGTAGAGAAAGTGCTCAGGTTTTCTCCAAGAGAAACAAGCTCTCTGTGACAGCAGTGAATAGCAGTACTGGTCTGTGGGTACTATGTGCTACTGTTTGCTGGCAGCTGGACTATGAAGCAGATAAATCTCTGAATATATATGGTTCAATTTTCAGCAACTGCTCAATGTTTTCTGTAATCCCAAACCAGTCAGAACTCTCAATCTGTGCACAGTAATAACAACAACAGCAGAATAGACTTGCCAGCTTTGGTCAAATTCTCCAACGCTGAAAGCTGAAATAAAGCACCTAAATTCAAAATCAGCATTCACTGCTTGGGGATGAGGAGCTCTTACCGACTACTCAGAGATCTTTCTGAAACAAGGACACTAGCTGAGTGCCTGGCATAGGATTGACATTTTCAGCCTGTTAAGCTAGGGAAGATGTCAGAAAACTGGAAGACAACAGCAAGATAAGCATCTACTTTTTCAAAAGAAAAGATGTGTCCACTGTAAATCTGGCTGCTACAGGAGCAGGTATCATGCACATATAGACTGCAGATACTCTTGTGTAACATACCTGCTTTCAATTTGTAAGGTAACATTAAGAAACGTAGTCTGGATCGTCACACAACTTCCACAGCCCAGCACACACTGCATGCTTATAGCAGAAGTGACTGGAAAGCAGGGCTTCCTTCTCTTCTCTCCACCCTTTATGAAATCTTGTCCCAGCTGCTACATATTGTAGGAAATTGCAGAAGCCTGTAGGGTGCTGATTTTGTTTGCTGCTGGCAGTGGAGGGGTTGCTCACATACTCCTGGTGCATTTCTAAACATCTAACATGTACATCTACATCTAAACGTGAAATCACACTTTAATTTCTTAAGAATTTCATGCTATCAATTAGATTCATCATTTACTAGTAAATGGGCTGAGATTCTTATCTCCAACATGTTCTAAGCAGTTTTTAAGAGACTGCCCTGTTTCACTTTGTTCAAAGCAGCTAACTAGCTGCTTGTTCACAAAAATTGTTCAGGCAAGCACTAAGTTTTCTGAACAGTTCTATGGTTTCAGAAGGGCTGTCAGAGAACAACAAAAAAAAAAAGCCAGCAATCCACTTTCATCCAGACAAACCCAGAAAGATGGTACAAAACATTCACTTTCCCAGATGGGCTCCTGCTACATTGGGTAGCATGAGGAGAGAGTTCAGCTCTCAACAGCAGAGCTAAGCCCAGAGATCTGTGTTGTTACCATCTGTATAACTTGGGATTTTTATTCTGTGTAATTTCTCTTCCAGAGTTGCTCTAAGATCTAAACATCTCCTCCTCCCCCACCACTTAGGTACAGACAGCTACTCTTTCCATGTAAAATATGTCAGAAATCAGGCCATTAGCTATGCTTTTAAGAATTTAGGGATATAGCTTACAGGACTTTCCCTGAAAAACTTCATCACTGGTAGTTCATCTCAGTAAAATAAAGTCCTCCAGAACAAAAGATGAAAAATGAAAAAAAAAAAAAAAGCAAATGTGGATATAAGCAAAAAATGAGGAAGGGGAAAACAAACGAAGCTAGGAATGAAGATAATGAAAATGGTCAGGTTAGCAGCCCAGTGAGATGCAGCTAAGTAACGTCCCCAGATGGGAACCTGGGCCTGAGGGCAAAGAAATGAGTTTGGGATCCTGGAAGAACATTCACATTCTGGGTCAGAGTCTTTAGTCATTTATTAGCACCCATGGACAGCTGCAGACACAGAACACTGGGGATTGTTGTGAGGGTTATTTTAATGAGAGGAGAATGCTATAAAATGATGGATGCCAAATAGCAAAGATTTTTTGGAGGCAGTGAATGGTAACCCCTACATAAACAGAACCAGGAAAATCAGATTTCAGTACTGAATTTGTGACCGAGACTGTACACAGGAAGAGCAGCTCATGCTCCTTCATGACTGGACTATGGTCTCGTGTCTATGGATTTATACGCAGCACTTAAAACAGCAACAGTAAATGTACTCCAGATGCCAAAGGGAATGGATATATTTGACTTTCAAGACAAGTGGATTTAAAATCTCTTTTCCCTATCACTGCCTGTATCTTTAGCAATTTGGGGTTAAAACTTATTCCCTGACTGTTCAGCTAAGGATAATACTTGCCTTAACCTTCTCTGTGCTAGGAACTCAAATACACTCCTGAAGATTCTGAGCCACAGCAAATGCAGCCATCAGCTGGATTTCAGGGACTACAAAACAAGTGTCAAACTCAGGCTTATATTGTCTTCTCCTGTTTGCAGTTTCTGTTTCAACCTATGGGGGTTTTGTTTGTTTGTTTTTAAAATCTTTTTTCCTGCTTCTTTATCCAAATAAGGCTATTTTTCTTCCTCCTACTTTCACATAATTGTTTTTTCAGGGAAGAGACAGATGAAAGAATTATTCTTGTCAGCAAGACTTGTACCTGGGTCACACACAATTCCTTATTTGGTTAAAACACAGGTTAATGGTGTGAGCTTGCATTCTGCTTTATCAGTCAGTTCTCTTCTGAAGCTATTTCAAAGAACGCAATGGGATTCAGAGCTTCAGCATTTGTTGCTGCAGCAGCAAGGATGGATTGGGACGAGTTTCACAGAGAACTACAAACATGATTCACTTTAAGCCAGCTGCTGCTGGCTTAAAGATACATAATTAAATGTTTACATGCAAAGTTTCCAGTTTCAATAAACAGATTTTTTTTTAATGTGGTAGATGATATATAGGAACACTAACTATAAACATCATGTCATCATGTTTCACATTGCAGGTCCCTGACACAAAAGCAGGAGGATTATCGTAGTCACTTGGCATGTAAACCTCAGATCTTATGAGTTAAAAGTGTACTTTCAAGTGAAAATACAAGATAGAAAGGTCAAGTGTTGTGATTTATACAAGTATAGTACAAATATTTTGGAAGCTGTGAGGCTTTAGGGCTCCCTTTTTTTCCCCACTGGTCAGTAAGACTTTTGATTTCGAGGTCTCTGGGTTCACAGTTACCAAGGATGCTATTTGCTTAGGTTTTAATGGTAGTAAAAGAGCATGCAGAGCTTGCACACGAAAGGTCTTTCAAGGCTTTTATAACAAACTTTGCTTCCACCTAGAGAAGAGCACCCTTATGCATTCATTCTATTTGTTATTTCTAGCCAAAACAACAGCACATCGGTCTTCAGGCAACATGTGCAAACCAGCTTCATAAGCAGCAACACACCACACAGATCCCTCTACCTCCCATATGGGCTTATCGGAGCTACCCACACTTGAGCTAAGGCAATCAGAATTGCTTCCCTGAAGGAAAAGCACTGCAGCCACACACCAGCTACTTGGACCACAAGGTTGTAAAGCACTTTAGTATTACTAAGATGTTTTATAAAAAGGCCGTTAGCTGACTTACATTCAAATCTTAACAGGCGAAGAAGCCACTGAAGTGAGGGTTTCTTTTTGTTTCGCTTTTTAAAGTATAAGCCTATCAGTCTAAAGTGCAACTAAAAATGGGAATGAGCAAAGAGTCTTGACTCTAGCAAGACACAGCGTGGAGGGAACCCTCAATCCAGCCCTCATTTAAACAAACAAAACCTCCAACACTCTTTGTGCTACATTTGACTAACCTCTGCATTTTTGTTCTTGGTGTGCGCCTGTGCATGCATGTGAATAGTTGTACAACAATGAATCCTTTTCATGCTGCAGCAGAAGTGGGGAATTGCAGAGTGCCAGGCAGACTGGATGTTTCAGAGCACTCCAGGTGCAGTTAGACGTGGAAGCCACCACACAGCCAGTGCTGCAGGGAAAAAGCACTTCTAAGTGGGAAAGAAGGCATCAGCATATGAAGAGTGAGAAGTGGGAGGATACACATAGAGGAGAGCTGTTATTTGTGATTTGGCTTCAGATTTGAGGCCCTGGCTATGAGGATGTTCCCTTCACTATCAATCTTCATTCCTGGTCTCCAACACTGGAACGTAAATAACTATTCCCTGCCTCAACTCTCTGAATTTTCATAAGGCTACAGCCAGCAAAACAGCCCTCTTTGCCTTGCCATGCAACTATTCAGGTATGGGTGGAAGTCCCCAGTTTAAGCAACACATGATGTGCAGCTCACCTCCGAACGATGAGAAGAACACTAGGAAGCCTGTGGAGTTAAAAAGAAACATTTTATTGCAAGAGATTACAGACCTGGCACTATGGCCAAATGTTTCCATTACAGTAAAATTGCTACCCATGTATCAGGCAACAGCACCTACAAAGCATGGTGGACTGAAACATCAGAAATCATAATGCAGTCAGCTTTTTTAAGTAAGTAAGCTTTTTTTAAGTACCACCCTAAAGGATTTAAAAAAAAAACAAACCCAATTCAAAACTGTATACAAACAGGGTTGTTGTGTTTTGTGGGTTTTATTGTGTTTTGTTTGTTTTTGTTTTTTTACTATGAAACCAGTGTTTAAGTATTCAGCTATTAAGTACTGTCATAAAAAGTGGAAAAGTCTGTTACCCATACTGCTCAGCTAAACAGGCTCTGTTCACAGCCCTTACTATTTAGTTAAAAGCAAATACTTGTTATTTACTGTTAATTTTTTCCACATTTCTTCAGCCAACATTTACCTTCTGCAGGTTTTCAGACTCAGGTAGATTTAATGAATAAACCCTCTATAAAGCACTAGTGACATGCAGGAAATCTAGAACCACAAATGGCCCAGAAAAAAAGCACTGGAGTAAAAACAATTTTGCTGGAACAGATCTCCCCGTTTCAGTCCCATGATGCTGACCTTTTGAAAGTTTAGATGGATGCACACCTCTGAGCCCCATTTCATGACTTGTGTTCCTCCTGTGATTCACTTACCTCAAAGACCTTGGTGATTTCCCTTAGCATGGCTGAAAAGGTAGGATTTTGAACAGAGCTCAAACAGGGAAGTCTGGACCAGTATGAAAACCCCAACTGTTGCAATTCCCACCTTTGGCGTTAGGTGACCGCTCTCCCTCCACAATGGCTATTGTTAACTATTTTCTGGCATGTGCTTTTTCTCCCATCAAGTCATCAGCTCATTTCCTGACACCACTGGCTGGGTAAGGTGAGCCCTGATGAAGCACAAGTCAAATCTGCAGGCAGAGCTGGACTGCCTTGGCTTGTGGGAACAATCCATCTAATAAAATTCACATAATCCATATGAAGCAGTAGCAAATGTCCACGGATTTTTGTGAGCCAGCGTTCACTTGCCTCAATCTCCCATTTTCCAAGCACTCCACCACATAGCAGCAGCTACCACAGGCACTTCAAAATTGCCTTTCCAAGCTCTAGCAGAAACCTCTTTTCAAGGAATGCAAACCGTTTTTGTTTTTTTTCTAAGACAATTTGGAAACACCATTGGGAGCAGGGGATATGGGCAATCATCTTAAAAAAACATGAGGGGTGGTCTTCTACAATTTTCCAGGCTTCTCTTAAGTGTTCTGAAAATCCCTTTATAACTTCCAGAGGCTGCTAACTTAAGAGACCTTTACCAGAAACTCCAGAAATGCCTAAGACTGGTAATGAACCCAAATCAATCAAACAAAAAATGCTACACCACTGCAGCCTGTACTCCAAAGTAATCTATCCAACATGAACAGACTTAACACTCATGTTTATATGTGCAATTCCAGAAGCCCATCTCTTTACCACAGACTGCCACAGAGCCTCTCAAGCCACACATCTCAAAACATGAGATTCATATAATAGAGTGACTGATTTAACTGTCTCCTACTAGGTTATTTAGAACCTCTATAACTCTGGAAAGGGGATTAGTATCTCCTTTTAGGTAGTGTCAGAAGATCTGTTTTTTTTCAAACAACAGAAACCAAGAAAGCAAATAGATCAACTTGACGACTAGTGGCTAAAGAAAGCTTAAGGGTACTCAATTTTTTTTAAAAATAAGATAATTCAGTCCATATCAACCATATCTGCATTTAATTTAATAATCAGAAGAGTTCTAGAACTTTTTTATCTATTTCAAACTATATTGTCAAGGACATGATGCAAGGAAGGCACACAGCTCCAGCACACCCACTCAGAAAGCTTGCTCCCTCATTAAAAGAATCTCCTCCCTGCTCTTCAGATACAACCTTGCATTTTAGTGCTACACAAAGCAGCTCACATTTGGGATTTAATGAATTACATACAATTAACTAGGGTTTGGGGTTTTTTTTATGAACTTAGTAAGAGTTTTTGCTACTGCTAAATTCAACACGGTATGGCTTCAGCTTACAAGCATTCTTAACAATACTAGATAAATATCATTTGCACTTAATTGATTTTTTTCACCTGTTGAACAGTCACAAAATACAGTGCTCTCACAAGCATCTTTTTTGGTGAGAAGGGTAAACAAGCACTCTATTAAAGCATTATAAACATTCAAAATGATTTGATAATTTCCCTTACTCTGTTTCACCATATCACTGTAAACCTTTCATTTTCACAGCATATTAAATAAACCCCACAATTATCAACAAATTTCTAAATTTGTTGGTCTGCATACACATAATTTGTCTCCAATACACTTCAACATCCCAGCTATCTTTCCCAGAATCTCTAAAGTATTTTCTTCTTCAGCCTTGAATGTACCGATACAGATTTTCCAAAGGGAATAAATGCTGATAATAAATAAATAATAATAATAAAGCTAAAGTTATCCATAGCAACTTGTACAGTAAACATCTGACAGCATTAATTACAACCTTGACAGAGCTAGGCGAGCCTTCTCTCAGGACTCTGTCCTGCACAACTGTGCATCTTTAGCCCATCTATTTTATCAGAACATTAGCAGGCCTTGTGTATTAACTCTGAACTGCACACATACAGGAAGGCAGACATTATTCATATTTTCCACCAATCAAATATAATCTGTCTGTGAGTAAGTAAGTTTATTGCAAGTAAATGTACTTAAGATCATGAGAAGATTCTAATCTCAAGCAAGACAAATCAATTTACAAAGTTAATTCACACAATGCAAATAAATGCTTCACATTATAGACATTTAGATTTTCTTTAAACCTTTTTATTTAGAGATTTTTCTGGTAAGGAGATATACCATAGGAAAGCAATTTCACTGGCAGTGAGGTATGTATATACTCTACCAAAATACTCCTCTTGTTTGAACTGCTTTTAACTTTATTTACATATAAAGAAAATATCAATGCATATCCTTGGCTTAACTACAGTATCTGTTACCCTATATGAGCAAAATGAAATGTTGCTTGCATACAAAACTGATTTATAGAGGAATCTGATCTGATTTAAACAAAAAATCATGTTCTGAAGACAGTTTAAATGAACAAACACAATTCATCATGACCAAGACACCTGCACCATATTTCCATCCTCACAGCACATTTATTTCAGTAATTCTGTAAGTAGGTCCTTAGCATGAGCATAGTGTTACAGTTTTCATACATATAATCACATCCAAAACAAGCTCTAAAATTTAAGTTGTAAACATTCTCTTCATATGTAGAAACATTTCAATCTGTGTTCAAATTTTCTAAAATGATCATTCTCTTAAACAGAATTATAAATGAAAAGTCTACTCTAACCGTGTAGTGAGCAATGCTTATTAGTACATTTCTACAGTGTTAAATAAAATAGTAGAGAGGCAAACTTCTGTAAGCAAGTCAGACTTTAAGTAAATCATCATAAAGAAACAAACTTGTTAACAAAAAGATGCTTTGTAATAAAGAAAGCTGAACTGAATCTACTATGATACAAAAACATACGGGTAAATATGATCTTTGTTGACAAGTAGGAGGTAGCAAGGATGCACCACTTTATTGTCAGTGAGAAATGCAACTGAAGTAAAGAATATTTCCTTACCATGAATTTCCAGTATTATGTACATATTTCTCTTAGAAATTTGTTTAAACAAGTTTCCCTCCACTTTTTTAGTACAAAAAGCCTCATGTGATTTAAAAAAAAAACAAACCACTTACACACCTAGATAGAATAGTACTAATTGCCCTATTTGAATGAAACAGTCTCTTGAGCTATGAAGTACATGATATTTAATGCCCTAAGTTGAGTAAATTGTATTAGCAGTTCTTGGTATTATACAAAACACTACATACATACAAACAAAATATAATAATATCTTATTTTACTATGTAATTCTTTTTGGAATAAACAGAGCCTTGATTTGGGTAACACTGAAGAGAACATAGTTTCTTTGTTTTATTAAAATCTGTCTTTTAAGTACCCATGTGCAACAATTTAAAAAATGGCTGCCATACACGTAATGGTCTTGTATTGATAGTGAACACAGTAACTGACAAAAACCATAATAAACCTTAAAAACACATCTTCCACCCTATATAAAATATAAAGACTACTTACTGTAACTGTTAAGTATTCAATTTATTTTGATGTTACTGTAATCCACTGCCTCTATTTTTCTGTCTTTAGCATTTATAAACATAATTTAGTGTAGCAATTTATTTTAAAAAATGACAAAGTATTTCAAATTTACATCCAATTAAAACTGAAAATGTTTCCTTGTTCTATGATGCTGCTTCTGCCATCAGTAAAGAAAATGAAGTTTCAGTAATTGAAGCAGGCTTTTTAAGTAGTGATGTGACTTCAACCATGCCAGCTCCAGTCCGTGGAAGATTTGCGTTGACTATGTGTCGCTGCAAGTGCTTTATCCAGTCTTCTTGAACAGACAAAGGTCCTCGAAAGACCAGACCACAAAACCTATGCAAATATTAAAATTATTCCATGAAGATATATCTAGCTCTACTAAAATGTATTATAAAGATATTAAATGGAAAGTCTTAACGTTTTCTTAAAGTTTGTTTCTACATACTTTAGCTGAACACCTTAGTAATCAAGTTCATTTATAGTAACTATGAGCACAGAAACTCTGCAGTTAACACAACTTACACTCTTCCATTTTTAACACTAACAATAACAGTCTGTTCTTACATAACATTTCTTTTGAAGGACAGAACATTACTCCAATGACCAGTAAGATTTTAGCTAGATAAACAGTTGGCAACCTAATACCTGAGCATGACTGATTCGAGTCCTCTTCTTCAAACAAAACAGGCAATTACTCCCCCCCCTTATTATTCAATTTAATCACACATTTACAGGATACAAACTTAAATCTTCTTATCACTAAAATCAGAAAGCTTAAAGAATTTATTCTTCCAATAAAAATAATCCTATGTACCTGCATCTGAGTATGTAAACTTCATCAGCACTATGAGGTAACGGCAGCATTTTTTTCTTGCTTCCAGATCTTGACCTTGACTTCTTTTGCTTACAGTCTAAAGCTAAGAAGAGAGAAATTTCTGTATGTGAAAGTGATACTTCACTGAGTGTTAACCAGAGATATTTAGTAAACATCCCCTACAGCAGTACTGAAAAGACATCTACTTCCTTGTTATTCTGCAATTATAATGTAAAACGGAACAATTACAGCATGCTTTTAAGAAATTTACTAACAAAACACAATAAACATTTTGGTTTTCTTTTTTTTTTTTAGTTTAGCATAGTGCTTGCTCTTTAAAAGACTAGGTAATTGACATTCATCACTAAACTGTTGTTTTAGTATTAGCAAGCACCTACTTAAGCTACTGCAGAACTATACAGAAGCAAAGCACCACTGGAAATTCTCTTTCATGCATAAAATGCTGTCAAAAATCTCAGAACTTGTTTTGTAGTTGAAGTGCCATCATAAGACCATCGTGTTCAAGCAAGCTACAACTTCACAAAGCTGTAGCTTTCGGCTAATACAATCAAGAATTTCTCATTTCAATAAAATGCCTGCCATTTGTTTTCAACATAAAACAAGTTTGTCCTTTCATTTTAATAATTTCAAATGAAGTTTCCTCCTCAATTCTGTCTGAATTCTAATGCATTTTACAAAAATTATTTATTAATCCTTGGCAGTGGGAGCTGGTATAAGGACAATCAACCGGGATGACAAAGTCACTTTTAAAGCTCACTCTAAGCATCTTAAACTATTTATGAAAATAATCTATGTGAACAGGAAAAACATAACAAATGGATTCAGTAGGATTGAGGTCTCTACTTCCCATGGATAGGTGTAATAGGAATCTAACAAAACCTGGAGATTCTAAGCAGCAGCTGAAGTTGGTGGATAAGGGGATTAAACTGAGTTAATATTGTTATGATGGAAACAGCTGATGAAGCTCAAGAAAAACCTAGAAGTTTAAGACTGCTTGAACTGAGAAGCTACACTGTATTCCAAAACACGGATATCAACACTAAAACTCCAGACACCTGAAAGACAGTAACAAGTGGTATTCTTGATACCAAAAAGGCACAAAGCTATGCTGCTCAAGCATCTTAACAGTAAAACTGAAAAAATGGTTACACTTCTTTACATTTTGACTGGTGTAACATAAAACAGAAGAAGAAAACTCCTAGTATTCTGAAGCATTAAGACATCAGTCAGCGTTATCAGTGACCTGTCAGTGACCTGTTGTGTCACCTGGACATGCACAAATCCATGGGGCCAAAGGGATGCACCCAAGAGTATTGAAAGAGTTAGCAGGGGTGCTCACCAAGCCACTCTGCATCATTTTCCAGCAGTCCTTGCTGATGGGGGAGGCACCATCAGACTGGAAATCAGCCAATGTTACCCACATATATAAGAAGGGATGGAAGGATGATCGCAGAAATTACAGGTCTGTTAGTCTGACTTCTGTACCAGGAAAGCTAATGGAGCAGATCATCCTGAGTACATGCCCAGCAGAGAAGGACCTAGGGGTGTTAACTGACAGACAGGTGAACATAAGCCAGCAATGTGCCCATGCGGCCAAGAAGGCCAACGGCATCCTGGCTTGTATCAGGAATAGTGTGGCCAGCAGGAGCAGGGAGGTGATCTTGCCCCTGTACTTTGTGCTGGTGAGGCCACACTTTGAGTATTGTGTACAGGTTTGGGCACCGCAGAATAGGAGGGACACTGAGGTGTTGGAGAGGGTACAGAGGCAGACAACTAAGTTGATCGGGGGTCTGGAGAACAGGTCTTATGAGGAGAGGCTCAGGGAGCTGGGGCTGTTTAGCTTGGAGAAGAGAAGGCTGAGAGGAGATCTTATCGCTCTCTTCAGTTACCTTAAAGGATGTTGCAGAGAGGCAAGTGTTGGCCTCTTCTCACTTGTAACTTGCAATAGGACTAGAGGGAGTGGGTTCAAGTTGTGCCAGGGCAGGTTTAGATTAGATATTAGGAAACATTTCTTCACTGAAAGAGTGGTGAAGTATTGGAATAGGCTGCCCAGGGAAGTGGTGGAGTCACCATCCCTGGAGGTTTTCCAAAAAAGGGTAGATGTAGCACTTAGGCACATGGTTTAGGGATAACAGTAGTGTAGGGCTTTTGGTTGGACTTGATGATCTTGAAGGTCCTTTCCAACTGTGATGATGTTTCTATCATTAGGCAAGACAAAGCATGCCGATTTAAAGAACACACAGTCTTGTTACATTCTTCATTTTTCTTTTGTCCTCAAAATGAACACCTCTCAAGCTTTTATCCTGCAGCCAAACATTTAACATGTAGATACACCAGACGTTTTCCCAGTTCTATTCCCAGACTTAAGGATTCCTAAAGTATCTACAAATATTAGAACGATTTTTTTGAGATTTGAAGGTACCAGAGAACTAATCAAACAAGTAGAAAGCAGATACAAACCTAAAGAGACTTCCTTCAGACTGTGGGTCAAGCCACCAATAGGAGGATGAGGCTCAAAAGCATTTTTTCTGATTGCAACAACGAAAGCAGTCTGGATATAAAGGCAGTAACCCAAGATAGCGGGCGAGAGAGAGAGAAATGGCCAAGATAACTTCTGTGAAACTGAACAGGTAAGGGGTTCTTAATGCTTTATGCTCTCATCAAAAGCATGCTCTTCATATAACTAGGAAGAAAAAAATAGCTATTCATCCTTCAGACTGTAGGAGCTACCAAGTAATATGTATTTAACACATCACAACATCAGTAACAACATTACCAGAAATGTAAGGAGATAAAATACTGAAACCCAGACACCCATCCTCTAACAAGAACTATTTCCATGAGGGCCAAGTTATCTGGGGTAATTATTACAGCAAAAGCTCTGCCACCGCTGATTTGGCAGAGTATCACAGGAAGGAAGGAAACGGAAGTCAGTATTATCCTAATGCAAACATATCCACGAGATGCATCTGATGTCAGTTAGTCAGCTGATATAATTAAAAAACAAAACAAAAAGGCAGTACACACAGGCTCCTTCTGGAGAAGCCTACATGCATTTAAAACAAGAACAAGCTTATTTCCTTCATGTTGGCAAACTTAAGACATTGATTCCCATCAAGAAGTTTGATTCTACTCACATATATCCCCAAGCATTTCAGAGAGCTTCCCCTTTCTTACGAGACCTGATTTGGCCTGCTGCAGCAGAGTTCCTGAAACCTAATGGTTTTGTGTGTGTGTATGTGTGTGTGTGTGCATGTGCAATCAAATAGACAGCAACATACAGAGAAACTGCCATAGTGTTTCAGGACAGGTAGTTTCAACCTCCTTGAAAGGCACCTTTTCCAAGACCAATGAGAAAACCAAAAGAATAGGCATCTTCTTAGAGCCATTTATGACAAAGGCTCTAGACAGAGTGATTACAAAACAAAGAACAGAAAATCTCACAGTAGAAGACATCAAGAAAAAAATACTCAGATCACCCAGTGCAGTCTCAAAGTAACTTAGCTAAGACTGGAAGTAGATTTGCCCAAGCAAGAAGCTGTTACAAAAGACAGAAAATACTAAGAATACTAAACCTGTGTTCTGCAAGGGGTATTTTCTGTTCCTGTTGTCTCTTGACCTAACGAACAGATTCCTTCACATTTTAGGGGGCACAAAGCACCGCATTTTGAAGTTATTTCAATAAAGCAGGAAAGTAAGTAGAGAAAGAGTAACACCTGGGTAAAGCTGATTGAAAACAGTAATTCCAACACCAGTTATCAGAGATGTACACCAGTAACTATCACATTAATTTCATTTTCATCTATCCAGAGAGTAACAAGTTTAAATGAAGTCACATGCACACACTTAAGTACTCTGTTGATACGATGCTTGCAAGTATCAAGTAATTCACACCATTGCCTTATCCGTAAGAAAGTGTAGCTGTGTTCTGACCAAAACTCAGTTACTGCCTTTACTGTAACAAAGCATGACATCCTCAGAAAGTACACTTTTAGCATTTTTGGGAAGAGACCAAGGACAATTTAGCTCTAGCAAGCTGCACAGAAATTGCAGCAAATTACCAGAAAGAGGCAGGAACCACCTGCCATTAATGCCCTTGTGGCTATCACAGCTCCCAAATTTTGATCCTTTATTTCCCATAAGGGCTCAGTTCTTTTTTTGAGGAAGCCTCCTTCCTTCAAGTTCAGCTACTTGGTGTTTCCCAGTAGTTATTCCAAAACCTTTTTGTAAACAGCTAGTTACATCACTTCATCAAACCTCTGATACAGCATGACAGGGAAACAACCCATTTAAAACAACCAACAGACTTCAGAGGAATCTCCGCGAGGCACTCAAGTTCAGTGCCAGAACACACTATATAGAAAAAAAATATATATTCTAGGTAAAAAGTCTGCATATAAAAACCTTCTTTCCCTCTGTGACTGCTCATCAAGAAAGACTGCAAACTTATGGTGATAGGAGGCTAAAATGTGCACACCTAAACCAACATGAATTAGAAAACTTACAATTAGAGGTCCTTCATGCCATGACATTTGGTCTGAGGTTCAAAATTAAAGTGTATCTATGCTAATTTGCATGCTCTGCTTCTTGATGCTCCCCAACATAGAATCCTCCTTATTTCAGGAAGACATGAATATGTCTTTATTCAGTCTTCGTTACTTTTGTCATAGCGTACATAAGCTAACACAAGTTGAGTAATTGTATGCATAAGTGGATCTATTTAACCATTTATTAGGTCATCATGCCAAGTGATTAGTTATAACTGTAACAGCACAGAATAAAGACACACAAAGCCAGTGATCTCAGATTTCAGCTGTAGCTGCATCTGCTTCGTCAGCAAACATCCTGAAGCTACAGTTTTGACAAAGCAGCATTAGAAATTTGGAAGTATACTAGGTGCATGAACTGCTACGTCAGTCACACTGTTGGCTCGAAGGCCAGACTCCTTGCTCTGTATTTGTTGTTCTTTCCCACACTTCTGGAAAAGCAGCACCCATCTACAGAAGCAAAGATCAAAGAAGAGAGTGGTGATTCCTAGATGACAGCAGTCAGAAGAGACTGAGTATGCGAAAGAGAGTCCACAAAGAGCAGATGTAAAAAGGCAGGGTGCAAGAGGATATTGAGATACTTTAGGAAGGAATAGAGGCCTAGAGAGAAGGAAGGAAGCTGAATATACAAGTGTACAAAGAATAGCGAGATGCATTTTGAAGATTTTGCACAGGTCTCTCCAATGAGCTGAAGATAATTAGAAAGAAGTAGTAAGTTTGCTACATGCTCTAAGAAATACTAATATGTTGCTATTCACTGAAATGGGTATAAAAGGACATCAGCATTTACTCACGACAAGTGATTAAGTCATTACATTGTTCAAAATTGGATTGCATAGCAAAACAAAGTTCCAGCCGGACATCTGAAGACCACTGTGCAAACACTAGCACAAAAGCTACTAACTATCCAAAGGAACCCAGACAGACATTTCCTAGATAGTGGATCCATACTGCATACATATAGGCACTAATTAAGTTTAATAAACACTAACCTTGAACAGCGAATAGACTAGAAAATTTCACTTCTAGGATATTTTTCTTGAGCCAACTCTCAAAATTTACCATTATGCTTAACTATGCCTATACTGCTAAAACCATCAAGTTGCATTTGAAAAAAAAAAACATAGGGTAAGATTTAACTAAATGTGATCAGACTCCTGACTCTGAAGCAGGCCATCTGGTAGAAAAGCAATAGATGATAGTCAATATCAAAAAAATATGCAGACAGACCGAAAAACTTAAGCAGAAAACTAGTATGTAAGCTAATATAACACTAGGAAAGGTCTCACTTTGGTGACATGCAGAGATTACTGTATTTCTCTTACTAAACAGTAATGCCAAGATAGCTCCATTAAAATTGCCAAATAAAAGAAACACAGCATTCATGTTTGCACAGAGTTATTTAATTACAGCAGGAGACTGAAACAAATACTCAACCAATGTGATTTCTTTTGGGTAGGTATGCTTACTTTAGAAGACATAAAGGCTTTGTGAAAACAGAAGAAACAATCTGTATAAACATATCCTCACTGACCCCATACAGGTTCTGGGCTGAAGCCAAATTGAAGACATCTCAAAATTGCTCTCAAAGGCAACCATTTTTTAGTAAGAAAGACTTGAGATGTCCCTAAGAGCGACACTCAGAGAAGTTTAAAACTAGTGCGCGCTAGTGAAATCTTGCATTAAAGTAATTCTCTTCACAAAATTTTATGAGTGGAATACCAAATAAAACCACTCTTTAAAAGCATATTTTCTGGTCTACAAGCCTTGGAATGAGCTTAATTGAAACGGAAAGTCAACAAACAAAGATTACAAACTTTGCAGAGTTACAATTTTAATGGTAATTACTAAGTTAATGCAAATATATATTGGTTGCATAATGATACAGACTTTAAGCCTCTCTAAGTCAATTGGTTTAAGTGAAAGACCATTATCAATTGGCTCAGCTCCAGCTTCTGAATTTTTTTTTTAAAGCTTTGCTTCTAACCTTTTTTTGTTTCCTAACCTAATTTTAAACAAACCTCTAGGTCCAGTGACACAAGATTCAGAAGTTTTCTTTCAGTTCTTTTAAAAAAAAAAGTGGCAACTGTTCTGATGAGTATGCTATTACTTCACTAGCAAAGCATGTTTCTCAAAGAAAACAAAAATCCCTGAAAGCACTTTAACAAGCTACCTTCATTTTCCCCATATAGCAAAAGGGAAACTGAGGTACAAAGAGCTTGTCCAGGATCCAAACTTTGTGTACTATTCTGTTTGTCTCAGTGTCTCCTCCACTGAATTACTGTTAATATTTCTATGTGCCAATTTAAATTCACAGATACTGAAAAATATTTCACCAGTAGGTACGTAAGCAAAGTAACTTACCACAGGGCTGCTATGAAATCACAGCAGTGGTAAAGGAAGTCCACTACTATCTTTCTACTGAGTAAATATAGAAACTTTGAGAATAACCAACTGAACTCGTACACACTGGATATTACTGTATCTGCTGACTTACTTCTAAATCTACTTTGTTACAACACTTAGTATAGCATAAGACCTGGCAGCCACAGGCCCAGTTTGTAAAAATACTTTTTAGACTTCTGCAGAGAAAGCTTGAAACTTAAGTTTATCAATCATTCTTTGTATAACAAATCATATCTGCAGATAAAAAAAAATAATGCATTTTTTCCAAAGCATTATGCAGGAGTCTGTGCTTGAGACAGAAAACTGACAGTTGCCCTTCTTAATTACTGAATATTCTAAACTTCCTCTCTCCAAATTTTCCTTTCTATATTCCATCTCTGCTCCCCAATTTGCTGTTGATCAGAAGAATACTCACTAATCTCAGCAGTAATCCAAATAAACTGTCTACAGCCATGCAGACTGCAGGTCTCTGGAAACAAGTCAAAATATGGAATATTGCAGGAATTTAAAAATGAAGTGTGTTTTAATAAAAAAGACAAATAGTAGTGCCAACTGCTGGACTACACTCACTCCATGACACACCAGGTAGTTTTTGGGTTGTGAGCCAAACAAGAAATGAAACCAACTATATACAGTATGTTGTTAGAAATATGTAACTGTAAAAAAACTACTTGCTTTTCCTATTTTAACTACAGTGTTCTTAGTAATTATATGTACTAGATTATAAAAATTGCTTGTTGGGTTTGTTTTAAGTTTGTAGGGGTTTTTTTGCTTTGGTTGGCTGGGTCTTTTGGGTTTGTTTGTTTGTGGGTTTTTTGTTTGCTTTGTTTTTGTGGTATTTTCTTTTTTGCTCCCCTTACATTTTTGAAGATTTTTTTTTTTTAAACACTTCATTAGAAAGCCAACTAGGTGGTTTGGAAATTCTGTTATTGTAAGAGAATGAATTTAAGCAGCCATCTCTTAGTTTTGCTTACATACCTTAAGTATTGGATCCAAAATAAATGAGTAGGAATGAAAATCAGACATGAGAGTGGACAACAGCAACATACCTTTTCTTACAGGTTGCTGAAGTTTTATGGCAAATAAACCGTTGACCAGTAGAAGCTTCAAAATGATTTTGAATTAACATATGCTTTTGTCCAGTCTGATGAGGAAAATGTATCATAGACAGACTTGCTTTTACATCTGTAACAAAACATACCTGTCCCAGTCAAAAGTCCAGCACTCTTCTTTCGTGCATAAGCGCGTAAGTGGTTGGACAGGCTAACAGCACTTGTAAACGTCGTATTGCAATGCACACACGTTCTAAGCTTCACAGGCATACCTATCATTCAAAAGAAAACTATAATCCAGTTCTCTCTTCAAAAAATGAAATTCTCAAAGCGTTGTAAAAAGTTTTCTGCAATAAAGATGGTTTAAAATATATTCACTGCATTGATGCAATTGTTTAGTATATTAGAAGGATCCAAGTTAACCGTTATTAGTTTTCCATGTAGTGTTTTAAGCCAAACCATGTTATTTGAAAAAGAACAGAAAGGAGGCAACTTGAGCCCAATAGGCTACTCTGCATTTAATACCTACTATCAAGTTCCTACAGATCTCCACATTATAAAGCTCTAATCCCAAAATACAATCCTGCAATTTGAATAGCACAATTCTGTTGAGAAATTTCAGAGCTTGCAACATTTCCAATAAAGAGAATTTTAAAAGTGTAGTTGACAAAGCAGTAATTAGAAGTGTTTTACTCGTAAGACTGAAACGCTCAATACTAAATTAGGCTGTTGTCAAAGGCTCAGAGGAAAAGGTGGCAAAACACACCACTGAACAGCTGTTCAACAAAACATTTTGTTCAGTGCAGTTTCTTTCACTATTTTAGATGCGCAATCGATAATGAAAGTTAATGATTTGAAGTTTTTTGCTAAAATCTTTGTGCTAAATAAATGATCAACAAAGCAACATGCTACTTATCACAGGAAAACAGTGAAACAATACTGAACTCCTCACTTACCAGACAAAGAAACCATTGTAACTTATTCCCTGCTCAACTTCACCATGTTTCTCCCCTCATTTTACCAAAGATGCACTGCTGTGGTCAACCAGTATTTCAAGTTCTCTACTAATTATTAGAAGAATTTAAAAAAAAAAAAAAAAAAAAAAAAAAAAAAAAAATTAAAAAAAAAAAAAAAAAAAAAAAAAAAAGAGCTAAAGCTACTCAGCTGGAAAGCCTCTGTTTGCAGGAAAGAGAGAATCCTATTCTACAGCAGGCCACAGAAGACATGCTGTTTTTTCAGGCAAGTTACAGAAGAGCAACACCTGGTTGGTAAAAACCTATTTAAAAACTAAAACCAAAAGGCAAATAGAAGTATTTGCCTTTCAAGGAAAAACAAAGAATTTCAACTTGATGTTAAATATTTTCTTATTAACTCAACTGGCACAGTGTGTTAGTTGTCAAATTCTGTTACCTCAGCCACAGATAACTATAGGGCCCATTCATAACTGTTAGTACTATGCAAGCATGTGTTTATTTTTAACTGGTTGCTCATCACAACCAAACAGGTGCTACCTAGTATTCAGCGGCAAATATTAAACAGAAAGCAATACACAGTGTCATGTCTGGCAAGCTATTCCTTTAGCACTGTTTTTCAAACCACTTAATCCTGTCAAAGATATGCTGCTTTTATTAAGCAGTCTCCTGTCTTAAAGGACTACCACAGACATCCAGAAGACATTAAAGGTAATTCTGTTGCACCTCTAGTATGCCATTTTAGAAAGATATCTTTGTTAAGAAATTAATTGCCACAGCTTTGTAGTCCCCTGAAAGAATTTCTGAGCACATGCATTGTTGTTGCTTTTATTTGTTTAAAGGAAGAAAAGAACATAGGTGAAAAAGTACTAGGCACTGCCAGTTTTACTAAGCTGCACTGGCCAATAACAAGAAAACCAACAACCAAATAAAGTCAGGGGTATAAAATTAAGATCCTGCTCCTCAGTCTAAAGAAACCTGCAGCATTGTAAGGTGGTGTCCAAACAAGAAACAGGTAAATGCAAGCTCTACATATGTATTAAAAAGGATGTTGTAAGAATTCCCCAAGACTAGAAACAACTCCTATGTGACAAGTAGGTTAAAAACACCACCCTAAAAACCTCCTCTATTTGTATACAAAGTATCTAGGAAGTTGACTACAGAATTGTTTCATTAGTACAATTCTCAGTGGAGGGGCAATCTCTGTCCATACCAGTCAGGGGCTCTGCATTAGAAACCTACTGACTACAACTGTACTCCAACAAAGCTTGAACCAGTACAGGTCTTCACTCAGGAAAGAGAGGCCCCACGCAAGCATCAGTTTCTCACAGCAGCCGCCATTTTGACACAAACAAGAACTAATCAATGTTCTAAGAGTATGTTTGCCTAAAACCACCAAAACTAATTAACAGTGACTCACCAATTTGGGATATTATGCATTTATAATGGTATCAACAGTTCTGGTAGTTTGAGTAAATGCCCCTTTGTGGAAACCTCAAAGATTTAAGTGAAGTAGTTCCCAAATCAACTGTTTTAATGCCCAGAAACAGGCTTATAAGCCCAAACATTTCAGAACTGTTCGACTACCAAATATGCATGGCCACTTCAATGCGTTATTGCAGGATGTGTCTTCTTCCTTACTGAGGCTCACTTTATGTCCGCTTTGGATTTGTATGCCTAGCCATATACAGAACAGAAACTAGGTTCCATGCAAAAACCCCTCAGGTTGGGGGCTTTTTTTCCACTTTAGGAAGAACATGTCAGAAAAATTTGATGTGCTACCTCCCGCAGTCAGTGTCCTCTGGAAATGAGACAAGAATTAAATTAACAGAATCTCAAATAAATAACTGCATTTATACACCGTCTATGAATCCTTTAGGATTCTTTGGAAATGTTGTCAAGACAGCTAGGAACATCTTCTTACCTGACTGCATAGTCAAGTCCATTTTTTGTGGCTGATACATCAATGGACTGTCTTCATTCAATGGAAGAACACATTTCTGAACAAACCTCTTTCTTGCAGTTTGATTATGAATCTTTTGAGGAGAAATATCAGGATTTCTTTCTTCTCCTAATCTCTTATTTTTCAGGAGTTCTATCAGTGTAAGTGACTGATTCTTTTTCCCCGCATGTAGTACTGTTTTTGTTTCATCACATTCGTTTAGGAAACTCAGTCCTTCTTCCTCCAATGCAGACACTGATGTATCTTCAGTCTTTAGGCCATTATGGTATGCTTCAAGAGGTATCACATTCTGAGATAAAAAGTCATCATTTGATGCAAATTTCTGCGCAACAAATGGTCTGGGAATAATGCGGCGACTGTTCAAAGCCTTTAGGATTTTTTCATACTTCTCTTCATTTTGCATCATCTCATTCAGAACACAGATCGGAGACTTGTGTGCATCCCACTTGGTTTTGCCAAGCCTCTTCAGGTGTCCTCGCACGTGATTAGACAATCCAATTTTAGTATCAAACCAGCCTCCACAGAGCTGACATGTATGCTCAGAGGACGTTTCAGATTTCTCAATCGCTACAAAGAAAATAATTCACATGTTTTTTGATGATTATATACAGTTAAACACTATAATAGCAAATCACAAGGACAAGAAGAGAGGCTTCACAAGATAAAGCCAAGTCTTGTTTTGTGCTCAATAAAGCGCTTTTGTCCCCTTTATACTCAAGTAAAAACAACCAAACCAAACAAACAAACAAGCCACCACACAAAAACCACCTTACCTTTTCTAACACGTTTAACAGGAGTTCCTGTTCCAGTTCTTTTAAAATGTTGCATTTTGTCACTTGTTGCTATCTGTTCTGGTGAAACAACATGACGGGCTTCATAGCTCAGTCCAGCTCTGTGAAGATGTCCTCTGACATGATTGGACAATCCAACACCTGTTTCAAAAGTTGCTGGACAGTATGGGCAGGACTTCTTTTCAAGTGACAAATCAGTCCAATGGAAGATTGAATTATGCTTTGGTAATGCTGATCCTACATTTTCTAAATTCTGAGGATCATGCAAATCATGCAGGAAGTTACTACCCTCAGCATCTTCATAATACTCAAAATAAAAGCCATCATTCTGCTCATAACTAAGTGAAGATTTATCACCAGCTTCATGATCTTCTATTTTACCTTTGTATATGGGGAATAGGTTTACATGCTCCTGATTAATATCACTGTAAGATTCATCCTCCAGAGACTGTGTAGTGTAATCACATAGTTCAACATTATCCCATGAACTTTCATCCTCCGTTTCATAGCTGTCTTTTTTTTCAGCAGAGTTAAGTTTCTGTAAAACAACAACAGTCATTTTATGCAGAAAATCTGGATAGCAATCCACACCATCTCCTGTAACAGAGCCTTCCCTCTTGGATTCTTTAACCACTCTTTTTACAGCTACATGCCTACGATCTTTACAGCCTTCTGCCCTTTTGCAATCAAGATTATTTGAATCCATGACAAAACAATTATTATGGGGACTACTTGATGAAGAAAATAAACATACAGAACTGACAGAGCTGGACTCCTCCTTTTTTAAATGCAAAGGATAAGAGTCACTAGATTTTTTAATCATCCTGTAGTTTTTATATTTGTGTCTATATAAATAATTACTGTTTGTTTTGACACTAGCTTTCTGCTTTGCTGCTTGATGGAAACATTTAGGTTTCTGGTCAATGCTATTTCTAATCAAAAAGGTCTTGTTTGTAGAATTGAGATTGCATACACTTACAGATGACTGCGAAACACTCTTCCGAGCCTTCTGTATCCTGTAGGGTCTCTTGTGAAGTTTTGTGAAGTTACTGGACTGTGAAGTAGAACCAAATGATCTTTTCACATCCTGTTTTAAAACTGAGTTCTTTGGGAAAGTAGAAGATTGCTTGATCAACTGTTTTGTCCTGCTACCAAAATCTAAAGATTCTTCTATTATGCTGCCTTTTCTTTTTTCTAATCTAAGATGGCTACCAAAGGGATCAATGCATGATGCTGGGTGCAAATATTCCATGTGTTTTTTTAAAATGCTTCTAGCTGAAGTAGTAAAGGGACACATCTTACACATATATGTCGATGACTTTTTTGATGATCCTAAATATGGATTTTTCAAGGATGCCTTTTTCTGTGTCTTCCTCTGGGACATGTCGCTACCGATAACTGAACATTTGACTACTGCTCCATGAGCAATCCCTCGATGGCATTCCAGTTCATTCTCTGTCACAGCCATGAAATTGCATTCCTCACAGCAATAATATCTTTTATCTTTTTCATGGGTCTTTGCATGCTGCACAAATGTTTTGGGGCAATTGGTACCAAATACACACTGTGGGCACTGTAACCGTGCACTCCTACCCTCATCTTGAAGTTCTTTCAGCTCACGTATTTCTTCCATCAGTTTCTGCCTTCTCTCCTGGTGAATTATCATATGTTTAAGAAGTGAATTACGATCTCGAAATGTCCTTCCACATTCCCTACAAGCATAGGGCCTGGGGACATTGAGATGTCGAAAATGACTGTTCCCATCTAAATGGTACATCATATGCCTATGCAGATGTTTCTTCTCCCTAAAATTCACATTGCACTTTGTACACGGATAAAATGATGGTTCATCATTGCTAAAAGTAGATGGCGATTCAGAATCACTCTGTTCACATTTATTTTTTGAAGCATTTGAAAGAAAAGTGCTAGTGTGAACAGGAGAAGCATCCTCTGCACAGTTACTAGTGGGACTATAAATGAGCTGCTGGATAGCATCAACAGCTTCCAGCTCTTCATCTGTGGATTCAGGCTTTACTTTACTCAGTGAATACTTCTGTGGTTCTACTATTTGTAGCTCCTCATTCTGCTCTAAGAAGTCAACATTTAATAGCTTTGATTTACTAGGAATACAACTGGTATCTCCAAAACAGTCTTCAGTATAGCGTGTTATTTTACTAACATCCATTTTCCTTTTTCGCTTTTTTTCTAAGCCCACTTTACAGTGAATGGGAGACTTCTCTATTGTTTCCTCATTTGTCATAAGAAACTGTATAAACTCTTTTTGGGGATCCCAGCTGGGATCACATCCCGATCTGAAACCACCTGTACCTGAGGAAATGCCTGTTAATGTATCAACACAATCATCTTTTACTAGCAAATTTTTATCATCCTCACAAACTTCTACTTGGCCTACTAAAGTGCTATCTACACTATTTCCTACTGACTTCTGCGAATCACAACCAACTGAAGGAGAGGTAGGTAGAGTTTTAATGGAATGAGACAGGGTCTTAGCATGTGCTACATCAGGTAACAAAAATAAAACTTGGTGCTGATTTGATTTCTGTGTTGTACTCTTTGCAGGCAGCTGAAGATCATGAACCACTGTCAAAGTTGAGCAGGAATCTGTGTGATGACCTACAGGCTGTCCTGTGGTTAATGAAACACTGCCTTTATTCATAATGGAAGTCTTAGTTGAGGTGGAGTGTGAAACTGGTCCATTAACAGCAGTTCCTCTAGACAACATAAAGTTTTCACTAGAAACAGTAGGAGCACCAGTGTGTATAAATAAAGATGTCTGGCCTCCACTTAAGGCTTTTTCAGATCTGTCCCTTGATAGCTCCTCAGGCAGAGTCAATGTGGTGTTCTTCTGAAATGACGTGTCGGTCTCTTGTGGTTTAGGAATGACACCTTCTTCCTCAGATATGAAATTATCATCACATATGATTTCTTCTTTAGCACCAGTGACTTCAGTATTTATATCTAAATCATCCATATTGCAGGTCAGTCCATTAAGTACATTTATACTAAAAAACAAACAAGAAAGAATCAGACAACCACAGAAATAACTGCAATTGTAATCTACAGTTTTCTTCACCATCACCCATCTTCACACTGTAATCTAAAAGTACATTTTGAATTTGTCAAAAAATTCAAAAGAGGTGGAGAGGGAAATTGGGATTTTGTTTGGTTGGTTGGTTTTGTATTGTTTTAAAACCTAGCAACCATACTTTCCTCTAGCACCTCAGAAATGAAACTAGTCTTTTTATATCTCAAGGTAGCACTTTTTTAAAAAAAAAAGTATAAAACTGACCTGGTGCTCGACAGAAGCCTGCAGAATTGTTTTACTTTTAAGGAGAAAACTCAAGTAAGCATATTTTGAACATCTGATAGAGACATAGCAAAGGATCAAATTCACTGAAGAAATTAAATGTCTTCCCATTCCATTCTGACAAAAGGACCCTTCTTGCTTTAAAATAAATAAATCCAATCCTGCTTATGTTATAAAACTATTTTAAATGATAAGCAAATAAAATAGCATCTTCTCAAAGGTGGAAAAACCTTCTCAATTAGAAAAAAGAAATTAATTAGGATTTACCTATCAGAGGAAATCACCATGTTGAATCCAGAGCACGACAACAATAGTATCTACTAGTACAAAGAACTACTACATATCAATTTTCTTCTGAGATGCCTTGTGTACATTAAATGTCTTTCATACACAAAATCATCTACCCAATGCTTACTGAGCACAAAGGTGTTGTCTATATATGGAAATCAATTTCTAATAAACAAGAATGTGAACTTCAGTCCATCCTAGCATATACTACTTACACGGGTCCTCAGTAAGCACAAGGCATTAAAACAAACATCTAGGAGCCAGTAACATCTATCTATATTTTACAGAAATCACATTTTACCCCTAAACAGTACTGTTCACTTTGATCTTTTTGGGGGATTTGATCTCTGTTATCATATACTTATTTTCCATTAACAATTAACATTTTGGATAGAATTAAGTTGAAAGGAGTAATTGCTTAAGACTCTTTTGAATTATGATGTTGTAACTCACAACTAATATCCATGGCTCTCTGCAATGGTCCTTCATCGAAATCAAGGAAGATCACTCCTGACATCCTTTTTTCCTAAGGATAAAAAACAACCTGGTTAAACAACACTCCTTTCATCTTTATACGTCATATCCGAAAATGAGTCCAGCATTTCTGTTAGTTTTTCAATTCAACATTATGACAGCTATCCACACAATTCAAAGCTACCTATGGCTCCATGGAAATTCCCTGTTACTGTGCTTGTTTTGTCTCAAATCAGCAAAAGAAAATACAAATACGTTAACCTCCTTCAAGTTTCTGAAAAACTAACTTATTCACTATTTTGAAGATAAAAGTAACTATATTTGGAGTAGAAATATAATAAAAAAACTTTGCCATTTAAAAAAATATTTCCTTTGATATTCACTCATTGAACTGGCTCATTTATATATACAGCAACATTCATGTCAGGTGCATAATAAATGCTTAAGTGTATGAAATGTATTATTTATCTGTAACATACCTTTATGCAAATGTTCTACCAGACACTCCATTTTTTTCATCTTCCCTTTCCTTAGATTTTTGCATTTCTTTGCTGTTTTGAGAAGGGTCATGTTCTACCATAATGAAGACTTCCCATCAGATCACATTCAAAGCTATCACCCTAAAATGGCGATAATGCACCACCCAGCAGGAGTCTTTACATGACGTACACAAGCTAGAAATAGACAGTGCAAACATGCACTAAGAATTAGTAATGCAATTAAAGGAAATTAAAGGAAATGGCATCTAAGGATGTACAACAGCTCCAATAATTTTACAACTGCATAGTGTAAACTTCACATAGTATCAGGCACCAGAGCACAAAAACGTTCACAAAAATTTATAAGAAATTTAGTAAGCCAATTTTGCCTGAAAGATGTGCACTTTCCTCTTTTTATTACTGCAGAGGTAGACAAATGTATGCTTACTCAATTTCAGAGCCTATATTAGCTTTTCTCAACAGGAAGTAACGCTGCTAACAAAGTGGTAAATTCAGTGTTAATGAGTGGCTTCACTGTTACCACTTCTGAGGTAAAACCTTCCCTGTTCCAAGTTCCACCCATCTGTTCTGGTGTGAGAGGTTCAGAGGAACAACAGACGCTTCCCATTTAAAGCAACTTCGCTGGTACCCCCCAAAACAGCAGGGAGGCAAACTGAGAACATAGTGCCTGCTTGGAGACTACAACCCTCATTATCAGAATGGCTCCTGGAAACTTTTCACGGGTTTACATGATGAAGGCAAAACCTTGTTGCTCTACATACAAAACCATGCTGACGCTAAATACTAGTGTTAAAACTTAAGTTCCAAAGGTGGCTAGGGCACCATACGATCACCTTTACACTGAGACTCTCTTCAGAGTTTTTACGAGCAATATCTAAAACATTACACTGTGCGATCTCGTAAGGGATTCCTTCCCATACTGTGTATTTACAGAGATCTGTGAATTATTCCATATGGATGTGATTAGAAGACTTCTATAGTAATACAGCTGTCCCTATAGATTTCAGTCTTTGGATCAATAATACCACTGTTATATTTTAACAATTTTCTGCTAATTAGTACTTTTTTCCAGCAATCAGGATGGTACAATTCACTATTTTATCTGCAAGACAACCGTTAGCCATTTCAACAGTACGTTATTAAAGAAAATTTAGAAAATATATTTTAAATTACAGTAATTTAGAGTCTTTTGATGATACTGAGCCAAAATGCAATAACTCATTTACATTATCTAGTCCATGTGTAGAAATTTATACAGTAACAATGATATGTGCAACTAGACACATGCAAGAAAACATTCCACATAATGACATCTTTTTGATGAAATGTTATCATCTAACTCATACCACTGAGGAAGTGCAATACCCAAACTGAAACATAACCTAATCTGAGTGCTGGAGGGAGTGAGGGGGGAAGAAAAAAAAAAAAAGGAAGAAAAAAATCAATCATGCTAACAACTAAGATGCCGCCAAGTGTATGAAATATTCTTTCCATTTTTCCATCACAGTTTTTAACTTTTCTTCATTGTACCATATCAGAAATAAAAAAACCTGTCAAAATATATAAAAATTAATTTATAATAATTAACTTAGTGCATTTGAAAAATTAAACATTGAGATTAAACTTTAAATTTGTAGCAAACAGTGCTTGCTATATCCCCTTCCATGACAAGCACTATACAGTTGAGGTGATTTTTATTTAAGCACATAGTGCAATATACATAAGAGATATAAATGTAAAAATGGCAATGTTCAAAAAGCCTACAGATGCATACACAACCACAGGCTCATACCTTTGAAACACACTTCATCTAAAAGGCTAGGCCAAATGAAGTTTAATTACTTCAGTTAAGCCCACAGTGACTGTAATACGGGTTAAGTGTTATTCCTGGTTTATATGATACACTATTTATTATATAGAAATTATATAGTAGAAACTAACCAACTATTTAGCCAATTAAGCCACATCCCACTCCTATTTAATGAAGTACTTTTAAATGTACGTAATTTTTAATATTGTCTTTCTTCACAAATGTATCAATTTCTAAAATCATAATGATTTCTGCAGATATGACTGCCTGTGGCCAGACAGTATAAGCATTAAAAAAGTGTAAGGTCAGATCTGTCTTCAAGCTGACAGATCATAATTTAAATGCCTTAAGCTAATCTTATTGTCTGAAAAATCTTGAACATCAGTATTTTTGCAAACTATCAGCACTTGCTATAACACCCATACTACACTACATCTTGAGGTTGCTACAGAAGAAATGAGGTGATAATTGCATATTAACATAATTATTCGGTAATCCCTCTGAGCAAGCTTCCCAGGTCACTCAGTAATTCAGATCAGACGCAACCTTCCTGTCATCAGATTTATGCTGTCCACTTTCTGTTCATTAATAATTCTTTTTGACAGAAATTTACTTAAATTCATTGTTCTATGTACGTTATTAATTGTATTTATTACCAGTAGGTTTACAACATTTCCAAGTTCTATTTTATAATGACAACTTTCGCTATGTAACAGGGTCACTCACCAAGAGTACTGCCTTTATGCAATGATAGTTCATTAAAAGCTTACACTCCAGTGCTAAATGTACTACATGGTTGCCTACTAGCACTTGTAGTAGACTTGTCAGTTTCTGTTAAAAAACCCATGTTATTTTACCAGCATTTACAATAGATTTGAAATCACATTCGAGCTGGAATATTAAGATGTAAGAATTTGCCTGAGTTTGTGAAAGCATGAGTGCTTTTATGCATTTTTGGTATCAAGTTTCTCATTAAATTCATATACATAAGCCAATGACCTAAAAGCACAGAGTGACTATTAAGAGGCACAAAAACTCAGAAGCCATGTCCTCAATGAAATTAATTTAATTAGTCTAGTTAAAGTAACTGAAGAAATAGTGTCTTTCAGCAGTGCTGTAATGAAGGCAAAAATGTACTTGTTCTGTGCTAAGTAACTCCTTGTAAGTCAAATTCTTTAAGCAGATAAGTGAATAACCAGGACATGTAAAGGGTTATTCAAATATTCAAGAGAAAGGAAAAGTGTTTCAGGTTTGCACTGTTCCTATTTAGATTTTAGTTTAAGACATTGTTATGTATTAGAGAAAACAAACAAAATAACAGAACTAACAAAACTTATCTACAAGCACTCCTGTAATAAAAGGTTTCTCAAATGACAGAGCTATTAATATGTCAGAACCAAAGTCATGAACTTTTAGCCAACAAACAGCAGACCAGAGAGAGCTTAAATACATCATGGCACAGGACTAAAGAGCCTTGCACCTCCTTCCATTTTGCCTCATTACTCAGTCTACTTCTTTAACAAGTTAATCACAGCAAATGTCAAGCATGGAGCTTCCACTGAAAGTGAAATGCTTAAGGAGCTTTCAAAAATGAAGGTTCGTACCAAGTAATAGAGAAACTAGTAGAGTATTTGCATAAATGAGACATCTTGAGGAAAAAACAAACAAACAAACCCCAAGTTATTTAGAGGACAGCTGCACAATATTTTTGCCTCCTCCATACAGTAATAAACGTAGTTCACTCCTCCTGAGTTTTGGGTATTATCTAGCAATATGAATACTAAAAGTCAATAAAACCAGGACACTCTGATCATTAGAAGAATACTTATTATACTTATTTGTTTTCCACTTTGTATCTTCTTAAAAAGTTATCCACATCCACTCTTCATATGGAAATAGAACCACAAAGCCTAACAACCACAGATGGAATCAGCGACCCACCTTGTCTGTCTCCAGCATTCATGTCTGCAAATTAAGTTGTCAAAAATACATTCCCTTCTGCACAGCAGAGACACTGAGTATTTGTAAACTGCCTTACTTAGCTTTGAAACTTAAAAATTCACCTGAACATTTCTGGATTTTATTTGAAAAACATCTTTACTACAGAGACACCTTGTTTAATACACACACAACCATGAATACTGCCCTCCCACAACTACTTTACATACAAGTATACATTTATTAGTATAACTACAGGCTGAGGAGTTCCACTGAAAACAACTTATCTTTAATTCAGATACATAGCCGTTCACATGAAAATTCTCATAGCTAATCAGATTCTCTTATTAAAAGTAATTTTTAAAGCTGCCAGAAAAATTGATACAGTGCTAAAAAGTTGTATTATGCCTAAACAAACAAAGTTATTGCCACCCGTGGTATAACCTTTGTTATACTGTTGAAAGATTCACTAAGTTGCCATACCTCTGTGGAAAAAGTTGACCACAGAGAAACTCTGAATTATAGTCATCACATAAAAGTAGCCCATCTTTTCTGTAAGATTATACCCAGGAACATCAAAACTGAAGCTCACTTTTTTCAGAAAGTTTATTTACCTGAAACTCTGTTTCTAACGAAACAATTTCTTCCAAAGCTGTGAGTCAGGCAGCAAGGGGAGAAAAAAAGTTTCCTTAAAAATGTTGCTATTCCAGAAACTTAATTTCTGACCCAGTATGTTTAAGAGTGGTATTTTAACATCTCATATGTGAAAGGAAACAGTATTCAACTGAAGAATGACCTTCTTACTATTCAGAAATCATAGAAGGGAATACCATTATTGCCACTGACCATTCTTAACTTATTCCTCTAATATTGATTTGCTTGGGAAAATAAACCAGTTTGTCACAACGGGGTGCATAACACTCAAATTCATTACTAAAATCAATAAATTAAATAATACAATTTAAGTGTCACATGAATCAGATGTATGACTCTCCTAGTTTTTAAGTGCTAATGCTGAAGTTCAAGACGATTTCACTAGTAGAGAAATTGGTAAGAGTGAATTAGGTATTCCTAAAAGATGCCTAGCCAGTACAAAAACCCAGGACTTTGAATCCGCTAGCTTAAGAACAGTCACAGATTGTCTGGCAACTCCAGAGGCTTGCTGATGCACTCCACAACCCAGTTCACAGATGACAGCCAAGTATTCAAGTGTCCACATTCCTGCAGCTCTCTGTCTATAGTTTGGATTTTCAGAAGTATCATCTACTTTGAATTGCATTGCCATTAGTTTCTTCTAAAGATGACAATTACAAATATTCAATTTTTCTAAATGCACATATACATGGTAACAACTAGCAGCATTTCAGTAAGAGGTACAGAAGTCTGAAAAATGACTTAACACTCTGTGATAATACACACTATTTCTCTCCAAAACTGTTACCTTACTTACCTTTACATGCACAGAAAAATTATTTTACTTCAGGTCAATGTCACATGCTCATACCTTTTTTCTCTCTAAAGAAACTGAATGTTTGAAAAAACACTTTTCATGTCTTTTGTCACCATTACCTGTGCTTTTCAGTCAAATGTATTCTTAAGCCTTAAGTATGGTACCAAAAATTGGTTTTATCTAGACACAATACAATAGTTTATTAATCACCAGAATTACAAAAGTTTTTCCTCATCAGTGCCTTGCTCCCATTTCTTTTTGGTGAGACAATACTTTTTATCGGTCTGCCAAAAAATTAACTGTTGTTATCAGTGGTACAAAGTGCAGTTGGTGGCCAGTAGCTAGCAGTTTCCTGGGTTCAGTACTGGGTTCAACACTGATTAACATCTTCACTAATGACTTGGATGATAGGGCAGAAGGTATTCTCAGCAAGCGTGCTGACAATACAAGACTAAGAGTGGCTGATGTACCAGTGGGTTGTGCTGCTATTCAGATGGATCTCAAAAGGCTGGAGAAATGGGCTGATAAAAGCACCTACATTCACCAAACGAAAGCAGGAGGTCCTGCACCACGAACAGTCCCATGCACTAGTACATGCTGGAAAGCAGCTTTGCAGAAAAGAACCAAGGCAGGGTTCTTGTTGGCCAGTAAGCTGAATGTGAGCCAGCAACATGCCCTTGTGGAAAAGGCAGTCAACACTATCCTGTTCTGCATTAGAAGCATTGCTAGCACAGTGAGGGAAGCTTCCCTTCTACTCAGCACTGGTTAAGGCTACATCTGGAGTGGTGTATCCAGTTCTGGGCTGCCCAATCCAAGAGAAAGATGGACCTACTGCAGACAGTCTAGGGCCACTAAGACAATTAAGAGACTAGAGCATCTCATACAATCATAGAATGGCACAGGTTGGAAGGGACCTTAAAGATCATCTAACTCCAACCCCCCTACCATGAACAGGGATGCCACCCACTAGACCAGGTTGCCCAGGGCCACATCCAGCCCAGCCTTGAACACTGCCAGGGATGGGGCAGCCACAACCTCTCTGGGCAACCTGTTCCAGTGTCTCACCACCCTCTGGGTAAAGAGTCTCCTTCTAATCTGTAGTCTAAATTTCCCCTCCTTCAGCTTATAACCATTCCCCTGTGTCCTGTTGCAATCAGACCAGGAGAAAATTCTCTCACCTTCTATCTTGTAATCCCCCTTTAGGTATTGAAAGGCTGCTATAAGGTCCCCTCGAAGCCTTCTCTTTTCCAGGCTGAACAACCCCAACTCCTTCAGCCTATCCTCATAGGGGAGGTGCTCCAGTCCTCTGATCATCATCATCTCATATGAGGGAAGATTGGTAAGAGTTAGGACTGCTGAGCGGGAAGAAAAGAGAAGGTTTAATAGGACCTCATCAATGTGTACAAACATCTGAAAGGAGAGTACAAAATGATGGAGTAATACTCCTTCCAGCAGCTCAGTCATAGGACACGAAACAATAAGTACAAACTAAAATATGTGAGGTTCCATCTGAGAACAAGGAAAACTGTTTTACCATGAGCGATTGGCCCAGGTTGCTCATAAAGATTATGGTGCCTCCATCCTTGGAGACTTTCGAAAGCTGTCCAGACGTGGTCCTGAGCAAGTTGCTCTAGGTGACGCTGCTTAAGTAAGAGGATTGAATAAGATCTCCACAGATCCCTCCCATCCTCAACTATTCTGTGATTCTGTTTTAGTACACTTTACCACACAATAACCCAACCCCAATAACCCTTCCTTACTTTAGTCGTCTTTAGAGTGTTCCATATGCTCATACTATCCACTTTTTCCTTTCATTTCAAAGTATCAGCCATGTAGGCACAAGGCATTTTCAATTAAAAAAAGGTTCCAACCACTAACTTCAGATTTATCACCCTGACAGCTTACACAAAAATAATTAGATATACAGCAAGTGCAGTCTCTCTATCCCAAGTTATATGGAACATATTCACAGCAAAACAGCAACTTGATGCCCCTCTCCCTTCTATCTTTCTTCCAGTGTTCCTGTTTTCCAGAGTTCTCTCATTAAATATCATCATTACTCACTAAGTAGCATTATCACACTCAAATTTATAAATATGCATTTCCTAAATCCCACCTTATTTTCTATTAGTATTTCTACAGTTCAGGACTTTCCACAGGATGAATCCCTCCTCCATTATCAAAATACAGATGTCTTGTTGGACAAGACATGTGACACGTCAAGAGACATCTAACGATGCCGGAGTCTCTGTCAGCTTTTCAGGCAATACAATAAAAATACTTGTTCTTCATAGAACCCACTCCCACCATCAATGCTCTTACAACTCCAGTAAGAGTGTGCGAGACATTTCAGAAAGAGCACATTTCAGAAAGTACCTGCACTCAGACTCCAGTCTCACTGCTATTAGTCCTTACATGGGAGATAGTACTAAAATTAAAGACCTGCTGTCACTGCAGATTTTGGCTTGCAAAGAAGTAGTAGTCTCAACATGGAGCCATCTACTGCCAAATTACTGTGCTATACACTGGAATTACACTTTTCTTTGCAGCAAAATCAATTTAAATAACTCCTGCCTTCCTCCACTCCCCCACGTTTGTTCTTTCACACTTTGATCAATAATTCCATTACCCAGTTTAAAAGGCTGCGACCCACACACTGCTGAATCTGCACAATTGAGAGGCAATAACTATGAGTAAGGGTACAAACTTTTACTAGCTTTGTTGACAGAAAAATCTACTGGGGAATCTTCTTCCTAAAATTTATATCAATAAATAAAAAAGTGAAAATACAGAGAACATTTTAGCAGGCAAAAAAGCAGCTTTGGCAGTCCTCTATATAACTGCAAAAGTCAACATTATGAAGAACGCTACCATGAAACAAATTTTAAGTTCTAAAATTACTTGAAGTACACTACTCAATCGAAGTAAAATGCTAGAATCAAATGCTAAAATAATTCAACTGGGGAACATTAAATACATCTTCTGAGAATACTATTAATACAAGAAATACTCTTAAATTACATGAGATGATAGCTACTTTCCACAGAGACATACAAATGCAAATCCTTCCAGTAGGTTAAATAAAAAGTATTTTGATTTCTAAAACACATCACTAACTTTTAGAAATTTAAAAACAAATCTGCTCCCCCATAACCTACAATTTTACAAAACCAAAGTAAATTCATCTGCTCAGAAACAAGCCTTTTCAAAGCCAGGTACTGCCACCAAGTGGTGGTGAAATTCTGTATCCAAATTAAATTATTGCCTATGTCTAGGGTACACAGAACTGAAAACATTCCCCTAGCTGCTAAATATTAGTGAAGGTATACTAATACAAAGATATTTAAAATTAATTAAAGCAGAACCTATAGAATTTTCATGTAAAACTTAATTTCAAATTACAAACTTTTTTCCTACAATTCGGTCTTGTTCTGACACCTTTTGTGAGTAGTTGGGTAAAAAAACCATTTACTCCAATAGAAATCCAATACATATCAACAAGCTGACTCTAATAATTAGCTATTTTCCACAAATCTATATAAATCCAAAATGATTACAACCACATGATCAAACAGGTCTTACCTTCACTATAATCACACATTTCAGAGAAAGGTGAATTCAATAATTGAAGCAAAAGACCTCTTAAGGCATAAACATCCAGCCTGTTATTTGGATACAGCTATGCAATGTACTTTTGTTAGAACGAAGTCAGGTACATTTGACTATCTCTACAAGTCTATTTCTCAAGTTTATTAAACTACATTGTCAGTAATTCTGAAGTGTCAGTTCTACAGATAACAGATGAAAACCTGCATGACAACATGATGCTGCAGAAGGGATTCCTAGTACAACTTTCTTTAAGACAACATTAAGAACAGTTTAACCCAATTTTATTGGGACAGATCATTGAGCACGACACACCATTCAACTGTGGAAAAATTCTGACCTTTTTTCCTAGTATATTAAATAAAATCTGTAACTTTTATTCAGCATGACCTTATGATCCGAAACACATCTAGCAATTCCTTATGCTTTTTGCTTTTTTTTGAGTGATAACTAATTGCTGTACATATTTTAACAGCATCACAAATTTTAAGATTGTCTCTCCTGTTAATGTAGAGACTTATTAACTTCTAAAGCATGCTATCTTTCCCCATTATGAAATGGCTATCTGAAATGAACATTCTACTTCTATGCATTTAATTTAGAACCTTCATGTAACAAACTACAATAGTGATATTTACTCATCCTTACCAGGAAACTGGCTCTCATCATCCTCTATATTCTTTCAGTGCCTTAGAAGACACACGGAACAATCCAAATCTTATTGTGAATTCAAGTCCCCTCCCTAGCTACAACTCTTGTTTTACACTCATCCTCAGCTAAATATTTCCTTTTGCAGAGTTATATTTCTACTCTCAAAGCAGCACATCCTAGAAACTTTCAAAGTTAGGCTAAGTTAGTAAACATCCTCTACGCATAAGTATATGCATACTACAAAAGCATAGCTTACTTTTAATTGTTCATAGTTCAGAAGACAATTCATAATTAAAGTCCTGAATCAGTTATACATAATACAAAACAACACTGAACAGAAGTTATTTTCAATTCCTCAAAAAGCTTTCTGCTATAATCAGGATTTTAAAATTGAGAGCAGTAGGTCTAAAAAGTCCTAGAGCAGAAGATACAAAGAGGGTCATGTCTATTTTAATATGTATACCCTACATTTTAAAAAGTATATTAAATCCACATATTAATCAGAGATTAGAAATTTTAAGAACAAGCTCATCTGAACAAACAGGATCTCCTTCTCATGACTTCAAAATACCAAGTCACTGCAAGCAGCATTATTTTGAAATGCCGTATTTGTCAAACAGCAAGCAGGAAACTTGTGAAGCTAGCTTTTATTTGCTATGGAAGCCTGTGTCCGTCATGACCTGTCTCCACAGGAGAGAATTTACCGAATTCTTGGGCCTTATCTAAAGATACTCTTGAAAGACTCAAGCTAAAACAGATTAAAGCAAATTGTTCCTTGTTAAATGTTTCATATAATTTAATAGAGAATAGTTTATTTTTGTACTTCAAAGTGCTCCTGAAGTACAACATCAAGTCGAGGGAAGAGAAAGAAAATCTGGGTTTAGCTGAATTCTTTTTCTGAAAGTAACGGGGAAGAGGGAGAAATGCCAAAGTTACAGAAATTTTCTCCTAGACAGAAAATTTGCAATTGCAACTGGACACTTAAATTTAAGTTCTACAGCTCACGAGTACCAGCAGTAAATCTTCATATACTCTGTCTTTCAAATAGCTCCCAAAAGTGCTCCCGAGGACAGGAAAGGAAAAAAAACCACCACCAAACCAACAACACAAAACCAAAAAAACTCCAACAATGACATTATTAAAAATTTGAAACACTATTATGATAGCTGATCAAATATCCCATACATTTATTTATTTATTAATGCAATAAGTGCAAGTTTAACATGCTGCTTTGACAATGCAAAGTACACCTTCAGTACAATAAAATCAGGTGGATAATATTCATTCAAAGTACTCAATAGTTTTGGCTCTCAACACCTAGAAGAATACCTTGATAGGTTTTTTTATCATAATTTTTAATGGAAGAAAAGCATAATTATAATCATAATCTTAAATACTGGGGGAAGGGGAGTGTTTTGTTCCTTTTTTTGGCATCATAGAAGTAGCACTACATCGGTAAATTACAGTAATCAAGATATATAAGTTTCAATACAATTTTCACTGACCACTTTTTCCTGAATGTTTAGTAGCATATAGTAATGGATACAAGCAATTTAAGAAACAAACTAAACACTAAACTTCTACTCACCTTTAATTAAGCTGTGAGATCCGCTTCCACATTAAAACATACCTGCAAAATAAAATGAGAAGTTACTGTACAGCTCTCATTGTTTCCTGCTTGTGTTCTAGACAGTCAGACAAGACAGGCAAAACACAAAGATATCTACAGATACAGAAGTATTCTATCAGTTTTGTCTCAGGGCAAAAATAGCAAAATTCCAGTGCTGTTCTCTCAAATAAAAGTGCAATTTTCAAATAACACAGATGTTGGTACTATAATTAAAATTAAAAATTCCACCAAGAAATCATATAGTATATATACATGCTATTACAATAAGTGAGCAGAACCTGGGGGGTGGGGGGAGAAGTTGCATGGCAGGAAAAGCTCTGCTGCATTTTCTGCTAGTACCTTCAAAGTCGGCTATCTCAAGGTCCCCAAACAGAGAATGAAGCACAAAAAGGAAATGGTTACAAATGAAAGCTTTTCAAAAATCTTATTAGCAAAACCAATACTGTCCTACTGAAGGAAAGGCACCAGAACTGCTCAAGGGCCAAAGGGCTGGCCACTGTAGCCCTGTGTTACAAACTTAAAGGGCCCTGCAGAATTAACTCCCAATTTTAAGATTTCAAACCCACTCATGTTCAGATCAACATATCTGAGATTAAGTGTTGGAGGGGTTTAATTCTCTGCCTTTCCTAGGACAAGGCTGTGTTTATCATATTAACGTTAGATGGCTCATTTTAAAATTGTAACTTACTTTGCCTTCATGAAGGCTGATTAATGTCATATTAAACGTTCTTATCTGTTTTCTTCACAGACCTTTAACAGAACTAACTATACAAGGAAATTTTTTATTTCCTAGTTGGAGGTATCAGACTACATAACATTCGGGAGGGACTCCAAAAGTCACTGAAGCTGCACAAAAATTGTCGTTGTAGAGACGGACAACGCACAGATTCAGCAGCAATAGCACTAAAACTTTATTTTTACAAACTCTTTATACTCTTTTCCATTGTCCTTCATTCATCGTGTAGCTTCATTATTGGCTACTAACTGTCACTAACATTTTGCATTGGCTATATAATTTCACATATGCAACTTGCCCAAAGTTTACATCATCCTTATATCACCCTACTTTTGTAGTTTTCAGCTTCTTTTAACTTTGTTTATCTTCATACCAACTGCTGTGTGGGCATTCTCAAGGGTACAGCTCAATCTTGTCAAGGTCAACCTCCTCTGAAAGGCCTTCAGACCAGCTGCAGGCCTCCACAAAAAATAAGAGTGGATTTGGGTACAACTCTACAGAACCAAGTCTACTTCTAATGAAGGCACAACAAATAGCATACAGCTTTACAAAAAGAGTTACACATATATATACACTAGCATATCTATCACCAAAATCAGTCTTGCTGGGCAATATAAAGCAACAGAAAACAAACTGCCACGCTCCTTTCCCTAGACCCAGGATTATTTCCCAATTATCACATTTTCTAAACTGGAGCATTTATGCATTAATGTCATTCTAAAAATACACTGATTTCTCAAATAAGTTGTATCATAGAAAAAAATCAATTTCTTTAGTCAGGTTTCAGAGTCATATTCATGCACCTAGAGAAGAAAAAGTGTTATTTTCAAACAGCCAGTGGAGCCTACTGTATGTTACAGAAGGAAAACGTAAAGTTACAGTTTAAAATGCCCACAAAATACATCCTGCATGTAAAAAAAGCAAAAACATATTTCAAAAAATGGGACAGAAGGTCTTTGTAGGCTTTACATTACCAACAATAAGATCAGCAGTAAACCTCCACACTTTGGCTGGGCAGCTGCAATACCAGTCTAACACTTGTCTCACTGCAAGCAAGAACTACATTAATGACACTGCCCTTGTGTAAAATAATCTCACACCACCACTGCAGCAATTCTCACATCTTATGAACACTGCAATTAGCTAAAAATTAGCAGTAACTGTTCTCATTGTACATTTCGTGGTTTGTGATTTAGTCAGAATTTTGCATCAAAGGATTGAGCCCAGATAACTGTAGGTAACTGCAGTAATACAGCAGAAGCTGTCATACAATTCATTACTTCACTGTAACAGCTTTTTCTCATGGAAACATTACTTCAGAACAATCAGTCAAACTACTCTGTTAACATAAAATGGGAAGTTTTATCCTACGCTGTCCATCTAGAGGGCATGTACTGTTGTACTTACCGAATATGCTCTTTGGAGAAAAATAACATGCAAGTACTCTTGAATGCTTTGGCTCTGATTTTCCTGTCTTAATTCTCATTATCAGGAAAGGAAGTGAGAATGAAAGACATTCTCCTTCACCAGATAATAAAGACAGCATCAAAAGCATTCACCTTGAGGCTTCACCATTCAGAGTGAAAGGGGGCCCACAGCTGGTACAAGGACTGCTGCAAAATGATTAGGCTTCTGATCACTGATAAGCAGCTGGCCTGTTCTGAAAAGGGCAGGGAACAGGAAGTGGAAGAAAACTGCAGTGGTGGAGTTAGGTGATATCTCAAGTGCACCTCCAGTCATAGGGACTGAAAGTGCTTAAAAGCTCAAGCATTTCTCGCTAATTAGACACGTGAACCAAGGCTGTTACAGTGCTAGCAGTGATCACCTTGCCCAGTGACAGAACAGAAAACCAACACACCAATGATACTTCTTTTAATGCAATACACAAAAAAAGACAAAGTGGGCACACAGAGTTCTCTAGTCTATATGCAGGGACAAAGTGACATCTGTGGGTATTGCTCAAAGACAGAACGACTCCTGAAGTGTACCTGAGCTACAGCAAGATATAGAGAGAATCTCAAAAAAGCATTTGTTTGAGAAATAATTTAACAGGCTGTGTACACAGGCTGTAAAGTAATTGTTACAGATAATCACACTAGACTACTTAAATTTTTTTAAATCTTTCACAAAATCATTAAAGTTGGAAGAGACCTCTAACATTACCAGGTCCAAACATCAACCTATCACCACCATGCTGGTAACCCATGTCCCTAAGTGCCACATCTACACATTTTTTTAACACTTCCAGGGATGGCAATTCCACTACTTCCCTGGGCAGCCTGTTCCAATGCTTATCAGCTCTTTCAGTGAAAAAATTTTTTCCTAATATCCAATCTAAACCTCCCCTGGTGCAACTTGAGGCCATTTCCTCCTGTTCTCTTACTGGGAACCCAGGAGAAGAGACTGACCCCCATATTGCTACAACCTCCTTTCAGACAGTTGTGGAGAGAGCTAAGGTCTCCCTCTCATCTTCTACTCCTCAGAGTAAACAATCCCATTTTCCTCAGCCACTCCTCATAAGACTTATTTCTCCAGACCCCTCACCATCCTCACTGCCCTTCCCTGGACATGTTCCAATGCCTCTGTATCTTTCTTCTAATGAGGGGCTCAAAACTGAACACAGTATTTGAGGTGCAGCCTCACAAGTGCCAAGTATAGGGGGACAATCACTTCTCTAGTCCTACTGCCCACACCATTTCTGATTCAGGCCAGAATGTTGCTGGCCTTCTTGGCCACCTGGCACACTGCTAGCTCACATTCAGTTGGCTGTTGACCAGCACCCCCAGGTCTTTCTCTGCCAGGCAGCTTTCTAGCCACTCTTCCCCAAGCCTGTAGTACTGCATGGGGTTGTGGTCACCTAAGCACAGGACCCAGCACTTGGCCTTGTTGAACCTCATCCCACTGATCCAGCCTGTCCAGGACCCTCTGCAGAGCCTTCCTACCCTCAAGCAGATCAAAATTTCCTCCTAGCTTTGGTATTGTCTACAAACTTACTGAGGGTGCACTTACCCAGAACATTGATAAAGATACTGAACAGTCAGCCCCAGTACCCAGCCATGGGGAACACCAGTTGTGACCAGTCACCAAATGGATTTAACTCCATTCACCACTACTCTCTGGCCTCAGTCCTCCAGCCAGTTTCTTACCCAGTGAAGAGTAAACCTGCCTAAACCATAAGCTGCCACCTTCTGCAGGAGATTGCGGTGGGAAACAGGGTCAAAGACTTTACTAAAATCTAAGTAGATAACATCTACATCCTTTCCCTCATCCATTAGGCAGGTCATCTCATCAGAGAGAGAGATCAGGTTAGTTAAGCAGGACTTGCCTCTCCTGAACCCATGCTGGTTGGGCCTGATGTCTTGGTTATCCTGGGCTTGCCATGTGATCGCACACAAAATGATCTATTCCATAACCTCCCCTGGCACAGAGGTCAGGCTGACATGCCTGTACTCCCCCAGTTCCTCCTTTCAAGCCTTCTTGTAGATGGATGTCACATTGGCAAGTCTCCATTCATCTGAGACCTCTCTGGTTAACCAGGACTGTGGACAAATCATAAGAGTGTGGCTTGATAAGCACCTCCACGAGTTCTCTCAGTATCCTCAGTTGGATCCCATCCAACCTCACGATCTGTTGTTATCTAACTGGTGTTGCAGGTCACAAACTACTTCCTCCCGGATTAAGGGCACTTACACACTGCTCCCCTTTCCTGTCTACCAACTCAGAGGCCTGACTACCCCAAGATAACTGATCTGACTGTTAAAGACTGTGGCAAAGAAGGCATTGAGTACTTCAGCCTTCTCCTCAACCTTGGTGACTGTATTCCCTGCCACATCCAATAAAGGATTTTCCTTGGCCCTCCTTTTGTTGTTAATGTATTTGTAAAAACTTTATTACTACGGTGGCCAGATTAAGTTGAAGCTGGGCTTTTGCCTTTCTAATTTTCTCTATGCATGTCCTAACTACATCTTTGCACTCTTCCAGCGTTGCCTGCACCTTCTTTCTCTCCTGAGGCCCAGCCAGCTCGGGGACTGTTCAGCTAGGTCAGTTTTCTTCCCCGCTGGCTTGTCCTCCAGCACCATCTTTCTACCTAGCTGGAAAACAGCTACAAAATTTCCATAGCACTGCTCTCCCAAGTAAACAACAAGTAGACTAGCTACTTCAAAATTCAGGTTCATAAGAATTCACACCTATAAAGATAGCAGAAAATATTTTAACCACTACTCTTGCATCAAGTTCTTAACTATTCACAATACAAAGTTTATATAAAGACAAATCAATCTGAGTTGAAATGTGAATTACTACATAAAACTTGCCTAACTACTATTCTTGTCATTAGAGTTGGATGTTATGTCAAGACTAAATTTAGTTTTATTCACTTTCTGTTTACATTATTAGGGCTCTGTTTACTATAATGAAATATCTCCTGTAACATGCCCTCTCTGTGGCAGAATTCTGAGAAACACCAGAACGCAAAAGGTGTACAATTAGTAAATAAAATCTGCAGCAATCCCAACAAGAGTTTTGATCTATTTATCTACTACTAAGTAGTAGATAAACCCTTACTTCTTAACAGATAACAGATAGCGATAACTGACTTCTCTACACCAATCTAGGAAATTACACTTAAATATTATCTCCTGGAATGGCTGCAGTCAGGAATTAAATTCATAAGGAGGTTGTATAGTGTGGTGGGTTTCTTGGTGGGTTTGGGGGTTTTTTTGATTGGCTGGTTGGATTTGTGTGTTTTGTTGCTGTGGGTTTTTGTTTTGTTTTGTTTTTTAAAGAGTTATAATGTAATGCAAAACTAGTTTTTGCTCCTATAACTGATTATACTTGTGGGTGAAGGAAGGAACGAAGAAACAAAAGCTAGAAGAAACTATACTACAGTTGGTGGTAAGTTGTGTCTAAATAGTCTGTTTCATCAGTTTAAACATAACACCGCAAAAGGATTGCAATTGTAGCCTGACTCAAGTTCTGGGATTTCAAGTTTGATCAGCTGGCCAACACCAGCATTCGCATTTATTAGAATATTGCCATCCTGGCATTAAAACCTGTTAAATTCAAAAACAGGAAGCAGAAGAGGGAAGAAATTCATTCTAATACCTATGTAATGCTGGAAAACACCCATAACCTTATAGAAAACTAATAATGCGAAGAATCTAAGACAATGCAGGAAAAAAACCCAGAGTAATCTTTTCTTTCTACTTATTAAGAAAAGGCTATTACAAGAAGCCCAGAAGAAAAGTAAAGATTTTACACACAATTAACAAGGATAAAATGATTTCAGAAGAGGACTGAAAAAGCAAAAAGTCAGCTGACAACAGTCTCCTAAATCAGTTAATACAGCTGAAAAGCTCTTTAAACACAAGCCTATACTGTTATTTTCCCAACAAACAGTCAGCAATGACCTTGTCTGTACAAAATGTAGTTTCATGCTTTCTGATTGCAGAAAATTTGATGCTTTGATTTCCCTTAGAGTATAAAAATAACCTAATCGAGTACCCACAAATATCTAGAACTAGGATTCACTGTACATTAATTTAAATAATCACTCAAATTTAAAATTGAGGTTTTCTAAAAATCACAAAATTCATTCCCTTTTGAGAACTTGTAAAACTTCTCCTAATCTATGCTATTCAACCTTAGTTTAACCAACTGAATTATAAGTGCCATAATAAAATTTAGCAAAAGAAAAATAACAATCACTCTTCTTACAATAGTTAATGCGAAGCAATATTTAAGCGCAGGTACTCTAATGGAACCCGAATTATCCAGAAGTCAAATTAAGCAAAAACTTAACACCTCACAACATGAAAAAACAAAACTTGAGTCCTTTTACTGGAGATGCTTCTGACTTCAAAGAATCTGCAGTGACTGAAAGTCAGCAAGCAAGAGACTGTGAGAGAGAAGGCTGCCTCCTGCATTTTGAATCTCCTGCTAGATTTTGAGAGTTATCTGAAAAACAGTTCAAAGAAGTTACAGTTCTTCCATTGTCTATTCATCACAGTAAAAGCCACATGTGCAGTTCCCAGAGCTGTGGTAGGGCTTTCACATGGAAGTTTTCAAATCTCTCATTTTTCTACTCAGAGAAAGTTTTGCTTTTTGACAATGCCCCGTACGGGATGGTGAAGTACTTCAAGAAAAAGTGTGACAGCATGGGAATATGAATATAATGTATCATACCTCAGACTGTGAAGCAGTTTGAGTACAAACAAGAAGACTACAAGTGGATGAATGTAACATTAATAGTACCACAGTACAGAAAAAGGTGGTCAGAGAGAGTAGCTTTAATGGAAAAAAAAGAACTTGTGTTTTTACCATCAAAAAAGTCAAATAACAGATTAATTACTATTTTAAAACTCTGTACTACTTAAATAAAAAAAACCCAAACATGAGAGGGAAAAATATTCTAGGAAGATTAGGGTTTGGACTAACAAAACACATATTGGTCAAAAAAGTTACTTTTCCTCTCCATCACTGAACGGATAAAGAAGTAAGCATTTAAGGATGTATACAACAGGCACAAAATAAAGACAGAAAGATGTCTACAGAGAAACAAGGGGAAACAAAATTTAAAAGCTGTTTACTTTTAGTATACTTTATCCAGTAAGCAAATGTGTAACAACCAACGTACAAATTAGAGCATCACAAAAGCACTGAACAGAAGCATCAGTTTAAAGATGGAGTTCTAAAAAAATATGTAGAACCTCAAGGCCTTAAGAGGAAATATTACTATGCTGTTTCTGACGTTTGTTCAATGAAGCTTCCCCCTCAGCCAAGAACAGGTGTAACATAGTAAATGGAGCTATAATCGGGCTGGCAACAGGTGACCAGTGGGGTCCCACAGAGATCCATCTTGGGGCCAGTTCTGTAATCTATCTAGATCCCTCCGCAGTGCCTCTCCAGAAGACAATTTCATACAAGAACATACATTCCAGAAGACAATTTCATACAAGACACTGAAGGAAGGAAAGAAATAAAATTGTACCAGAAAAATAATACATATGTACCATCAAAGTAAATAAAGCACGTGTACTTTGAGATATACCATGTTTTAGGTATAGATATATCTGCATTGCAAGTCATAGGCAACTGTGTACTTTGGATGCATACTTCAAGTAAAGGCCTTCTTAATTTTTACCAGTGACTACTGAATAATCTTTCGTAAGTCCCGGAATACAGAATAATTTATCAGCTCCATCTCTACCGAATGAGTGCAGTGCCTCTTCAGCAAGGAAGTTTGATAAAGAACTTCACCAAAATCCCCAAAAAGCCAAAAGAAAAAAGGGAACTGCTATGGGTATAAAGGACACAACACACATACAGGACTTTGAGGAAGAGCATTTTACTGTCAGTCCATAACTGCCATCAAATCTGCCACCTGTGGAATCCTGACGCACTGAAATGCATTAACTAATCTTCACACACTCACTGTACTTCACACATCCGTGAAAAAGCTGCAAAACGTTTACTCCACAATACATATATTTACATCCTTATAAAATAAAAGGCAGTGCAAATCCCTGCGTAGATTCCACTCTAGAATGTGATCCTTATTTACAGATCTTCAGACAGAATTTAGGTTTGCTGCATTTTACTTCTTGAACTCAAAATACAAAAATATCATAAATAAAAGATCTGCTGCATGAAAAAAACCCCCAACACATAAAAGGCTTAATTTCTGAAAGCCAGAATTATGTTACCAGATATGATATACTTTATGAAATAGTGGTTTAAAAAGAATTATTACCAAGAGACATCAATACTTTGTACCTTTTTTCTTTTCTGTAAGTTGCTCTATTAGGACATGAAGTTTACTAATACACTTTAAAACAATCAAGCAATTTTTGGGTAGAAAAAGCAATAATTAGGTTTAAAAAAATAGTTTTTCCAATAAATATATCAGTATTGTAAAACAAGAAGCCTGATGATATCCATTCATATCTAAATGGATTTAAATCTCTGTTCCCATTAAGGATACTCTTAGGTAAAAGTACTATCTCACATTACATTTCTATCTAGTAGTTAGATCAGCACATTAATAGTCAAGCCATGTTGTTACTGTAGCAACAATGATTTCTGGTAGCCATTTTCTTTTCAGCTTTAATGGTGTTCCAAAGCCAACAAGAGTCCTTACTGCAATTTCTCTTCAAACTCAAACTGCTGGCAAACTGCTCAGCAGTTTTCTCTCTGGCTATATACTTCAGATACCTCCCTCTAGACTGTCTTCTTCAGCCTAAGGTACTTACCTAACAGCATTCTCTAATGCCGGAATAAACACTATTTCATTTTACACTAATGAAAATATAACAGTATGGCAATACAGGGTTTGGGGTTTTATTAAAAAAACCCTACGTTTAGGAAACTAAACAGTTTGCAATGCACTGCAGAGAACAACGATGCAATTCATTATTTTAACCTGCAGGCTCTAAGAACACAGTGCAAGACAAGATTACCGGGTAGCAGTCTTAAAGCCTTGGTCATTACACTGACAGCAGCCAAAGAGAACCTCTTCTCAGATCCCAGATTACAAAATCAAAGAAAGTGCTGTAGCCAAAAGTAGTTTCTTAGTAGACTGACACCTCTCTGCATTTTCTGCATTTAGAAAACTGTTCTAAGACAAAACTAGCAGATACATTCATTTCCAACTCCTCCTCTCCACCTCTGCAGTCTTAAAAATGACAACACCTGAAACATTTGCCTGGCTTTCTTAAGACTAAAACACAGTTTTTAAAAAAAGGTTGACCTTAAAATCCTACAGCTCAAAATTAGTGACAAATTATACAATTTCCAATTCTTTCTTTAGTAACATCTCCCTTTCTTAAAACAGTTTTTTAACATTTTTAACAGCAATGGGAGGAAATATCGAGCTGGTATTTGTACTCCATACAAAACAGGATCCTAAGTCCAAATTCAGCTCCTCGTAAGTTTATTCCAGTTGAATGGGTAGCTATGCTGGGATAACAAGCTCTAATGCCTGCTGTTGTCTGTCTAGACAGTGTTTCTGACACTTCCCGTAGACCCTGGCAAGAAAGGGAATCTCCTGTTCATAGCCCCAGAGGATGTGGATTTTTTTATGCATGTGAAAAATTTGTAGAGATTTGTAGAAATTTGTAGAGATTTCATGCACACTTAGAATTCCATATGTCTATGTAAACCTGTTATAAATCAGTAATAAATATCTCGTAAGGGCTTAGCCTTAAAATGAAGGTGGGTTTATGCCAAACTCTGAGTTAAAATAAAATGGCTCAGCCATACCGATATCCCTATGACAGAAACCTCCAATAGAGGGCAAAGTAGACACTCCAGAGTATTAGCATCTTTAAACACCACTAACTCCCAAAAAGTCTACTTGCTTATCAAAGGACTAAGCTGTCACTACAATGAATGTATGAAGAAAATAACCATATAAAATAATCACCTAAAAGTATAGATTCTAGTACCACCACCCTTCCTGCAATAGTTTTATCAAAATAATATATACATATATATATTACTGTTTATCAGATTTGAATTGAGTTTCTAATTGGGTTGATATACATGCTATTAGTTATCTACAAAAGGTCACTTTGGGGAGTCACATAAACCTAATCAGTAACGTAAAGCCTGTCCATTTTGCAGGAGCCTGCTTTTTATCACAGAGGGCTGGTTTTGGTGAAGGAGTTAGAATGCGCTGTCAACACTGTCACCTTAATAGATACTGAAAAAGGTTTTAAACATAGGTAAAAGTCCATTCCCCACTGAGCTACTCAGTGTTCACTCTTTGATTTAGTGGCATTTTAAGCTTCTAATGTTGTCAATCAGCATTACCTATCATTTAAATAAATAGCAAAAAACTATTTCCTACTTTTTTATATCTTTGCTATAGACAACTGTTAGGTTTTTNGGGGGGGGCTTTTGTTTTGTTAAAAAAATAATGACCCACATCTTACAACCCAGGTTATACTACCACATTTGGCAAACAAACCAGGGCAAATACCTCCACAAACCTCTTTGAAATTAGTCTGAAACCATTAATTACAATTTGAACACTTCGTTGAACCAGCCACACTTAACCAGCACCACAACCACAGATCAGCTCTGACAGATCATCTACGGCTCATTAGTAAGTTCCTATTCATGGTCCTTGTGTTCAAACAGACGGGTGTTCCCAAGTTTTATTATTTACACACTTAACAGATACAAACAACTGCTTCCTACAGCATAATTTCTACGTGTTTTGTAAAAATACTAAGCCTTTGCTCAAAAATTATTCTATGAAAAGCATTTTGCTATGATCTACCCTAAGGTCTCTCTACCCAAGTTACGCAGTCTACTTTCTACACAGCTTACTTCTATGGAGTTGCCATGTCAGATCGCAGGAAGGTGTAGCAGTCCTAGGCAGTCTTCACTTCAAGGCTAGGGCTTCATTAATCCTTCTCCCTTCAAACTTAACCATTTAAATGCTTGCAAACTTCGTTCCACTGTTCACTTCCTTTTGCTCAGCCATCAATCAGGCAAAAGCTTTCAGTCTTTGATTGTTTTATTATTTTACTTAATTCTTCCAAACACGACAGCCACCAGACAAACTCAGCCCTTCCAACTTGTGTGTTTTTCAGTAATAAGATATCTGGGATTTCAGGTGTAAGCCTGTGGCATTTCTTGCGAAGACTTACCTCTGTTCATTTGCATACTCATAGGGAAGTATGCTAATTCTCACTGTCATGTCACACCCACAAATACGTCCTCTCTGGCCTAGTTTCCATTAGCCAGCTACAACAATACACAAGCAATAAACAGAGGCAGGGCATACAGGAACTAACAAATACATTTAAGGGTCACAACATACCTGCCACATTACAAAACAGAAAATCCATTACATCACGTGGCTACTTCACCACCACCATTTTTGTCACGACATAACATTGGTACTCATTTGAAATACTGATGTCTCTATCATATGATGAATTACAGCGTGAATACCCTTGTTCTAGCTACACAAAAGCATCCTTCAGGTACACCCCTAAAAAAGTTTCAGAAAAGCCAACATGAAAAAGCATGCAATGTTGGTTACCCTCACCTGTTCATATCCAGCCCACTGGATGTCCTTAGGCACCTAATCTGGTTGGGGCTAAAAAATTATACACACTTGTTTCCAACAAAACTTTCAAAAGTAGTTCAAAAAACAGGAGAGGCAAGACATATTCCCAAGCCTGTTTCATATGCTCTACATTGGGTTACTGGGATTTTGAAAAGAACCACATCTGCATGGGCCAAAGTTGTACAAAATCTGAAGTATAAAATAAATACACACACAGTTGGCACAAGCCATTCACATAATGACTCCGTATCAGAATACGGACACAAATGATAGTTTTTTAACAGAGGCAAAGAAACCTGTTTCCCACATCTCCCTTGTACCTCAAAAAGCACAAAATCCTGCGTCAGAAATGTTTTCTTCTAGCAAGTAAACAGCTTATGTTACTTGCACTAATAACAAAGCTTCTTAAAACAAATGAAAGCAAGCACCTAAGATAAAAGAAACTGCTATCATTTTGGACACTCAGTTAAAACAGGATTACCAACAGAATACCTCCTGCAAAAGCTTCATAAATTCACATGGATATTGACTAGTATGTCCCAGAAAGAAGTTCTGTGCATAGTTTTAGGTCCACAAACAGGGTTGACTATTTGCCCACTGACAGGCCCCACTATTGGGTATTTTGTAAACATACAACTCAGATTTTCAAGGTTAGCTCCATAAACACTTCATGTTTATTTTTGTCTGGAGCACTGAAGAAACTATAATGAACACTAAATGATCACACAATATCTATGAATGTGAAATCTTCTGGTTTAAATGATTAAAGGAGAGAGAATAACTTTTCCTTAAGTTCAGGGATAACATATAAAAGCACAGTTAAGAGCAATTCTGATAAAAACTTTCAGAACTTACTCAATTCATATTTAATCAACTTTAAACAGCTTCAGAGAAAATAAGTAATTAACTACTCTCCAGATCTGTCAGAAGTACAGAAATCACAGAATCACAGAATATTAGGAGTTGGAAGGGACCTCGAAAGATCATCTAGTCCAACCCCCCTGCCACAGCAGGATTCCCCAGACCACGTCACACAGAAGCGTGTCCAGACAGGTTTTGAATACCTCCAGAGAAGGAGACTCCACAACTTCTCTGGGCAGTCTGTGCCAGTGCTCCACCACCCTCACCGTGAAAAAATTTCTATGTGTATTCACAAGGAATCTCCTATGCTTCAGCTTACAACCATTGCTTCTTGTCTTGTTACTGGGCCTCATCGAGAAGAGGCTGACCCCATCCTCCTGACAACCACCCTTCACATACTTAAAAGCATAGATGAGGTCATCCCTTAGTCTCCTCTTTTCCAAGCTAAAGAGACCCAGCTCCCTCAGCCTTTCCTCAGAAGGAAGCTGTTCCAGCCCCTTCATCATCTTTGTGGCTCTACTCTGGACTCTTTCCAGCAGTTCTCTATCCCTCTTAAACTGAGGGGACCTCTGGACTCTTTCCAGCAGTTCCCTATCCCTCTTAAACTGAGGGGCCCAGAACTGGACACAACATTCCAGATGCGGCCTCACCAGGGTAGAGTAAAGAGGAAGAACCACCTCTCTTGACCTACTAACCACACCCCTTCTAATACACCCCAGAATTCCATAGGCCCTCCTGGCCACAAGAGCACACTGCTGGCTCATGCTCATCCTTCCACCTACCAGGACCACCAGATCCCTCTCCCCTTCACTGCTCTCCAACAGGTCAGTCCCCAACCTATACTCATACATGGGGTTGGTCTTTCCCAGGTGCAAGACTCAACACTTGGCCTTGTTGAATTTCATTAAATTTCTCCCTGCCTAACTCTCCAGCCTAAGTCTTGCTGAATGGCAGCACAACCCTCTAGTGTGTCAGCCACTCCACCCAGTTTAGTGTCATCAGCAAACTTGCTGACAGTGCATCTGTTCCCTCAGAATATAATGAAAAGAACTGGTCCCAGTATTGACCCCTGAGGGACTCCACTAGACACAGGCCTTCAAATAGACTCCATCCCATTGACCATGACTCTCTGGCTTCTGTCCTTCATCCAGTTCACAATCCATCTCACCACCCTATCAGCCAGACCACATTTCCTCAGTTTAGTTTCAAGGATGCTGTGGGAGACAGTGTCAAACGCTTTACTGAAATCAAGATAAACCACATCCACTGCTCTACCCTCATCTATCCACATGGTTATGTCCTCATAAAAGGCTATCAGGTTGGTCAAACAAGACCTCCCCTTGGTAAACCCATGCTGACTCCTCCCAATGACCCCCTTATCCTTGATATGCCTAGAGACACATAAGGCATTACTAAAAAATTAAAATAAGAAATAATCTGCCTTTATCCCTGGATTCACAAAACTATTCAGAGAATAAAACAGAAAACAAAGGCAGTTACAGCACAGAACAGGTCAACTTCTCCAAAATTATGACTTCAGAATACCCTAAACAAAGCTATTTCTTGACTGTATTTAAGCCTATCAGAAAATTGCTGGGAATTATCAATATTCAGTGGGTTAAGACTCTGGAAGGTAGCAGGGCTAAAGAGAGCTGGTTGACATTTAAATATCAGTTCCTCCAAGCTCAGGATCAGTGTATCCCTAAGAGGAATAAAATGAAGCAAGGGAAGTAGAAGACCCACATGCCTGAGCAAGGAGTTTCTGAAAAACTTCAAGTGAAAGAAGGAAGTTTACAGTGCATGGAAGAAGGGGCTGGCCACTTTGGAGGATTACAAAAGAGTTGTCAAGAGTATGCAGGGATGAACCAAGAAAAGCCAAGGCCTCCTTGGAATTAAAGCCAGCTAGGGATACCAAAGTGAACAGGGGAGGTTTCTTCAAGTATGTTGGAGGTAAAAATAAAATTAGAAAAAATGTGGTCCCACTGCTGAATGAGGCAGCTGCCAGCATGACAGAGGATGCAAAGAAGGTAGAGTTACAAAATGCCTTCTTTGCTTCAGTCTTCACTGTTTAGGCCTGTCTGTAGGAGTCCCAGACCTTGGAGGTAATAGTGAAAGTCTGGATAAAGGAAGACTTTTCCCTGGTAGAGGAGGATCAAGTTAGAGAGCATTTAAATAAGCTGGATATTCACAAGCCTATAGGTCCTGATGGGATACACCCGCAAGTGCTGAGGGAGCTGGCAGATGTCATTGCTGGGCCACTCTCTATTATCTTTGAAAGGCCCTGGAGAACTGGCTTGGTACCTGAGGACCTGAGGTGACCCGAGGATAATCAATGTCACTCTGGTCTTCAAAAAGAGAAAGGAGAACCCGGGAAACTACAGGCCAGTCAGCCTCACCCCCATCCCTGGAAAGATGATGGAACAGCTCATTCTGGGCATCATCTCAAAGCATGTGAAGGAAGAGAGGGTTATCAGAAACAGTCAAAATGAACTCACCAAGGGGAAGTCATGTCTGACTAATCTGATAATCTTCTATGATGGCTTAACTGGATGGATAGATAAGGGGAGGGCGATTGATGTTGTCTACCTTGACTTCAGCAAGGCTTTTCACGTGGTCTCCCACAGTATGCTCATAGGCAAGCTTAGGAAGCGTGGGTTAGGTGAACGGACGGTGGGGTGGATTGAAAACTGACTAAAAGACAGAACTCAGAGTTGTGACCAATGGTGCAGAGTCCAATTGGAGGTCTATAATGACTAGTGTTCCCCAGGGGTCACTACTAGCTCCAGTGCTGTTCAATATACTCATCAATGACCTGGATGAAGGAATAAAGTGTACCCTCAGCAAGTTTGCTGATGACACAAAACTGGGAGGAGCGGCTGACACACCAGAAGGTTATGCTGCCATCCAGCATGACCTAGACAGGCTGGAGAATTGGGAGAGAAAAAAACCTTATGAAATTCAACAAGGGCAAATGTAGGGTAATGCGCCTGGGGAGGAATAACCCCACAGACCAGTAAAGGTTAGGGACTGTCCTGCTGGAGAGCAGCTCTGTGGAAAAAGACCTAGAAGTCTTGGATGACAACAGGATAACTATGAGCCAGTATTGTGCCCTTGTGGCCAAGAAGGCCAATGGCATCCTGGAGTGCATCAAGAACAGTGTGGCAAGCAGGTTGAGGGAGGTTATCCTCCCCCTCTATTCTGCCGTAGTGAGGCCACATCTGGGGTACTGGGTCCAGTTCTAGTCTCCCCTGTTCAAGGACATGGAACTTCTGGAGAAGTTACAGAAAAGGGCTACGAAAATGAATAGGAGACTAGAACATCTCTCTTCCGGTGAGAGGCTGAGAGAGCTGGGGCTGTTTAGCATAGAGAAGATTGAAAGGGGATCTTATCAATACTAAATACTTAACAGTTGGGTGTGAGGTGCATGGGGCCAGGCTTTTTTCAGTGGTGCCCAGAGACAGGACAAGAAGTGATGGGCACTAACTGGAATATAGGAAGTTCCATTTAAACATAAGGAGGAACTTCTTTACTTTGAGTGGCAGAACACGGGAACAGGCTGCCTAGGGAGGCAGTGGAGTCCCCATCACTGGAAACATTCAAAACCTGCCTGAACACCATCCTGCACAATCTGCTCTAGATGAACCTGCTCCAACAGGTGGTTGGACTAGATATCTCCACAGGTGCCTTCCAACCCCTAATATTCTCTGATTCTGTGAAAATAATGCTATAGTTGTGTCTTTAATTTTTTTATGAGGTATAGGCAGTCATAAAACAGTTTTGTACTGAAAGCAAACATAAAGAAAAGGCAAAGGGGTTTTGGGGTGGGGTTTTTTGTTGTTTAGTTGGTTGGTTTGGGTTTGTTGTTTTGTTGGGTTTTTTCCAACTAATAAGGTTGTCCTAGTAAAATCAAAGTGTGAATTCTGAAAAATATTAGTAGCAAAAGGTAACACTAATATTTTTGTATTCTTTCAAATAAGCTGTTGAAAATGAGAGCTGTATGATGTTAATTTCTGAATGCTAAAATCTCCTTTAAGGTCAGAAAGAGATGCTAATGAAACTACAGTGACAGAAAACATGAAGAGAAAGGAAAACCTCACAACAGTGCACTTTCTCCTGCTGAAAATGGCATTCCAGGAGACAATTTAAAAAACTGAAAGGAAAGTTAGGGTAAAACTGTCTGGTGGAATGAAAGTGAAGCCACAGAGAGATTACTTTGAAAAAAAAATCACCCTGGGTCCTAGTATTACTAAGTTGGAAGAAGACTTTAAATAAAAAAGATCATGGAAACCACAACACAACGGATCACTAATTAATCCTCCCTCTTTTATATTTATAGCCTTTGAAAATAGTATGCACCAGCATGCTTCAGGACAAGCTTACTAGATGGACCTAAAGCCAAGTTATTTGAAATGTATTGAATAGAACTTCATTTCAAACTTCATCCCAAATCCTAAACATCAGAATGATCACCTTGCAGAAGTCAAACACACTTTTCTCTAAATGGGTTAGGAGACAAAAAACCCAGCTCACCATTAATGATCTAAATGACATAAAGAGACGTTCTGCTAGGATACTGCAGTACTTTTTATGCATAAATATAAACCCATCTAATTCCCTAATGGACACTGCTGGACTTCTGAAGAGACTACAGAACCTGGAGGTCTTAACAGTTTTACTAAATCTCAATATATTACCCTACATACAGCCTTAATTTAGAACTTTGTATCTTGTTTTACAACACAATACTCTTACATTGGAAAACATTATGGATTTTCACTGTCTCTATATAAATGCTTATAAAGATTTATCCAGATAGACAAGCAAAGGAACAAACAAACTGTGCGCACACACACACAGAAAACTCCTAGAATGATTTAAAAAACTTCCCACTGTGACACTTCAATTTTTTTGTTTGTTTTTGGCATAAATCCTTGCTAGATTACCTCTTGCACATCATCTTGTCTGCCCACCTTTGCAAGAAATTCACTGGACTAAAAAATGGAAGGAAAATTCCCAAGTTGTTTTTGATGTCTAAAAGCCATTTCTAAAAATTAATTACCACAGTACTTGTATGGTATTTTCAGAAATGTTGTGACAGTTCAGTTATACAAAAACCTAAATGGTTTCTCCCAAGTACCAATTCAATTTTTTCGTGCTCTCCCTTGTGCAGAAATACTTTTGTGCCCGTTTATGCACATTACTACTGATAAAATTGTACTGAGCAACAGTAGTCCTACAATCACAGTAGAGAAGTAGACCTGGGGAACACTTTTCTGAACAAGACGTTCCTCTTCCTCTCCAAGCCTCATACACATTAGGAGAGAAACTGCTGATGAATGACAGAGGTCTACTTTGAGCCACAACTACAGCAGTGAGAATCAAGTGAACTTAGTAAATCTCACCACCTAAAAGTCTGGAAATTGGGGCTTGTCATTTACAGGAACATAACACTGAATACTAGGGATGCACCTACTTTACCTCAAAACACCAACAAAAGGAGAAGTCCATGCTAAAAACAGCTCATCAGCAAGTCTACCACTTCTCATCACAGCATACGTCATTACCATCCCATACGTTCCAGGCTTTATAAGGACACAGAAAAAGATAATCACTATCCCAAAGCACTTATGAAAGATTCAGGGGTTTCCCAAAAGCAAAGATGTAGAAAAAACATACAAAAGATAGTACCTACAGTCTTCTTTGGCTTCATGGCTAGGCTTCGCAAACGAAGATTTGGGAAGTCTTTGGCTTACATAACACACAAACAACCTTTCCACCTCAGTCTCATCAGTATTTCAGTTCAGACATGCAAGCTCCTCTCCCTCCGATTCTCTAAGTGCTCCAAAGCCTCTGAATTTTTGTCCATCACAGCTTATCTTGGTTAATTCACAATCATGTCTTCCCCAACTTCTGTGTCCCCTTTCTCTCCAGAAGAAAACTGCCAAAAGATATTTTTTTGTTAACAACTACCTGAGCAGGGAGCATTAACTTGTGTTTTGCTCTCAGCTTCCCAGAAGTTTTTAAAGTAACTTCAGAGTTCTAGCATTCATTGTAATTTGTATACAATGCAGTTATTTTCATTACATGCCACAGGTTCTCAGTTTATTACATGCCACAGTTTTCCCAATGCTGCTCAAGCAGAAAATATCAGCTGATTTCACTGAAGTCAATATATGGTANAAAAAAAAAAAAAAAAAAAAAAAAAAGAAAAAAAAAGCAAAGAGGACAGAGGACCCACTTCACTGTGAGAGAGAGATCTGGGAGAATCCAGCTGCAGAATTGTCAGTTCCCTACTCCCTGTGATAGCACATACAATCAAGACTTTTCCACAGAAGATACATTCATAACCACTACAGTATTGAAACAACAAAAAGGAGCACTTCTGTGTTAAGTTATTTATACTGCAACTTTTCAGGCACAGGCTGTCCTCTGTTGAATTTATCATTTCTAGTACCAAGCCAACTTAGAGTAACAACAAAAACGCTTTTGGAACAAAATACTCCCCTCCTCTCTCCTACCCACCAATTATCACACGGGAACACAGAACCTAGTGTGAAGGTTCCTAAGAACATCTGTAAGAACACATGGTTTCTTTGCAAACAATAATCATAAATACAATAAACACTTCAGTAACTTACAACCACTCTTTTGGTGGTTGGAAGCCTACTTTTAGGATATGAATTCTATAAAGATGCCACCTCTTCTGACTGAAAAAGATAGATTTGGAAAAACCGTATTAGAGAGTTTCTGAAACTCTACAGCCACAGAACTGTTGCACATGCCTACATGTGAAGATGAAGAAAGATTTCAGCAACAAACATTATGAACATTAAGGACTTTTTGAAGAAGCAGTCACAAAGAATCATATCACACAGATAGTGCTCCTAGGAGAGCTGAGTGGAATCAGAAGCCAACAGCTGAAATACTCAAGAGAATAGCCACTCAAGAAGACAAAAACAAGGTTTAAGAAGAAAAAGAAAAACAAACCACCAAAACCCAAATAAAACAAAAAAACCCACCACCCCACACTACAACACAAGACCAAAAGCAACCTACCAACCAGACCACTCTATGGAAAGCAGCAAAACAAAACAAAATCAAATGAAACAAAAAACCCTCAAACCATAACTACCACCCATTACCTCACTTATCACAGCCAGGTAAGATATCTACCATTTCCCACCAGCAGCAGCAAGGAGCACCTTCAGAGCTGCCATGCTTTAGAAGCAGACTTAAGTAACAGTTTTCCAAAAGCGGTCCCCTAACCTCTTGTAGGCCTTTTCCAGAAAGAAATCTTGGGTGGAAAATCCATTCCTGTGCCCATCAAAGAGCCATAATGGGAAAGGAGATGGGATAAAGCACAACCCATGCTATCAAATGCACCAAATTATTATTCTGTCAAGAGGAAGGCAGGAAGCAGTCATTACCACTTTTTCAACTTTGCAATCATTACATTTCTTAAGAATCTCCTAATTTCTTTTACTCAAACCATAAAACAACAGATCAAGTAAAAGTCTGTAAATAAAGGTAAATTATACAAGACATAGAACACAAGCTAAACAAGTGCAAGGTATATCACTTCGTTATGGAAAGTATTTTTACAGAAGAATGCCAAAAGTTGGCCCAGAAAACAGGAAAGTTACAAAAACCATCTCAATCTCTGCTTCAGTTACAACTGGACGAATCAATAAGGCACCTGTAATTCCCTCCACCCTGTTTCCCAAGATGCATCCTCTTCCCCTCTGCACCTCCTCTGGGAAGACTACAACATTATCAAGCATTCGCTTAAGGCAAGTAAAAAATACGATCAAATGTCCCTTTATAAAAAGGAAAACAAAAAACTCATTGCAAATATCTCAAACTGCAACTTCTACCTTTTTTATTTTCACTTGGAGAAGAGTAGGACTGTACTCCAAACAGCCTCTGAAACTCCAAAGCTTAGTAAGTATGGTAAGTATCTAACTTGCAATGTTAAGCATACTAAAAATAGTTATTACACACTAACAACAGGCCTGAAATATTCCAAAGCCCAGAAATCTGACCGTTATTCTGATCTGAACACAAACTTCACATCCTCTGAATAAAGTTTTGGGAAATACTGAATGACTAAATATCTCATAATCAATTAGTGGGGGGATGATATATAAGATTAAACAGTATCAGCCAATAATGTCAACTAGAGATTTATTATTTCCAGGAGCTGGATTTAGTCATATCTGAAATCAGCAGTTCCCATACCAAGAGTACCACAATTATATCTACTGGAGTGAGAGTTCTCTGTATTACCAAGTTTGCTCAGAAATATTAAGTCAGTTAATATTTAGTGTAACCAAAACATGCATACTCACTGTTAAGCCACTGTCTTCCCCACCTTTAACCTCACTGGCAATGTAAGGGCATTGCTGCAACATTTCATCAACATTAACAGCTGCTATGTATAGTTGAATAGTGACAGAAATGCAGCACAACTGGATGCTCATTTTTATTTGGATGAACTTATTTGCTTACTTTTTAGATTTCAAAAAGCTTGCTCTCTTTCAACACAGTAACATCACTTATGAGTAAATACCACAGAATTCTAAGCAGACTTTGTACCAGGATGAAACATGACACAGCACTACATATTAGTTAGCATGACTGGTCCCATGACTATCATGCTCTTTTCAATTTTTTGAAAAAACACACATTAGAAGTTTACATAAACTCATTACATGGTCTTGACAGACAGCTGTGATTGCAGCATCAAATTACATCTCACAGTATTACTGTACCGTAGAGATGCACTGTTATTTGTTTCTGGTTTTACATAATCAGGGAAATCAGTGACCATTTCACACCCTTGACTATCAAAGAGAAGCTCTCCTACAGTTCTGTGAACAACATGGGCATGACTTTTCTACCATCACTGTTTACGTGAATGGTTCCTATTAACTGACACAAGTTTTGATTTAAAAGATACAACACACAGAGGCATGAAAGTGTATATGCTTTAAAAAATTAAGCATGAAAAGGGTATTTTTTTCATGATGCTACAAACTACATGAAATCTTTAACACACACATCCAAGTAGCATCTTTATGTGTATCAGCCAGAATTCACAACTTACAATTCATAATTTACTTGGGTAACTTAAGCTCTTTTTCCAGTAGCTATATGAAGTGTGCCTCTACACCAGGGTAGGGGAGAGGGGGTGGAGGGGACAGACACAATAAAAAAAGCAGCAAGGAAAAATGCAAATTATAAAAAAATCAGCTTACATTTGGAGTACTCGAGAAGCTAAATGAACATCTTTTTAGTGAAGACAGACTTGTTTTGGTTTATTTCACCAGAGGTTTCTTTACACTCTAAAGTTAAGTGGACACTATTTTCATCTGAAGGAATCAGGCTCTGGAGGCTATGCCAACTTAAACCAGTCTCAAAGTCAATTTAAATGAGTGCAACATTGTTCAGATATAACCCAATTTTATTACAACATTTTCCTCACAATCTCTGAATACATAATATAGTCACAATCCAGAGCACACTGAGATCTAATTCAATTTGGCTTAAGATACTTGTTTTATTCCCTCTATTTTAATATCAAGTGCACTACTCTAATATTATGTTTATTTTAAGGCAGTCCTCTAACAGCTGCATCACTTGAACTTTGCTGAAGACAAAAAGTTGCTTGAAAATGTAAAACTATGAGGAAAGCAAGTTATTGACTAGACAAATAAAAACCACCCCACCAATCAGGAAGTATTCAAAGACCTTTAATTCAACTTCAGGTGAAATTGCACAGCAAGCGGCAAAACTATTCTGTATTTTTTCCAGTTTCAAGTTCCCAGATCTTTTGAAAGCTGGTAAGAAGCCTGAAAGTGTTTGAAATTAATAACTGTGCATGACCATGTGTGTGCTTTATTATCAAGGAGAATTTTATCCATTTCAGTTCCACTTTCTCCTAAGTGATTTCAAAAGGCTCAATGCCCCCCCCCCCCAAAAAAAACACACTAGTAGGTTCTGCTAATACTTGCAAATGTAAGCACAAACTATTCCACAAGAAATTCCACTAACTACCCTTGAGTTCAGTGTCCATGCCAAAATTCAGCCCACACTGCTATTTTAGAGTGGAAGACACTGCCACTATTAACATCCTGTACATTCTATTGCTGATGCTCCTGTTTCAATCAATTGCTGCTGTACTAAACATTACAAGGATGCTCTATATGATCATTGCCTTCTGATCCTCCTAGGCAGGGCACCTGCTAACATTTCAAGACAGAAGTATTCTGTTTCAGCATTCACTCAAGAACATTCATACACATTTTCCTAGGTATACACCTAGTATTACTCAGTATAAGCTAGGTACTGGACTTCTTTAACTTCAAAAAAACTCGGTATGCCTTTGCTCTGATTTTGTTACAATACTTGCCAACCATTTTTCTAATTACAAAAAATATAATTAACAGAGAAAACGAAACATATCTATAAAAAAAGATAAGTTTCTTCGGTGACATCAACAAAAATCCTCCCTCCCCCAAAATTCCAGTTTTGTGGGTATATCTTTTTATTTAAAAAAATGAATTTGAGTGAATGCTAGACATCAGAAGAAACTATTTCAAGACAGTAATTTGAGGATTATTAATTTTAATTCTCAATGTAATTCTTGCATAACTCTGCACCACATCCCTCTGCAGTTACATTAGACAGGTTTGCAACATCAGCTTCAATTGTAAGTCACCCTAACAGCATTGTCACACTGCACTGCTTCCATGCACTCTACTTACAAGTCCTCTCCAATAAGAAAATTGCTGCATTTTCTCTGCATCTAAGTGACCCACTAAAAGCTTCTCCAAATCTATTTTGCATTGCCTAATCGGTCCATTCATTCTGCCCTCAAATCAACTGCCTTGCACAGGTCAGGTAGAGAAGAATTCTGTACAGAAGAATCACATTAAGTTACCAAAACTCTGAAGCATCTCACTCTCAACTGTGAAGAATCCTCTCGAGAGATCTGGTTTATAATTTGAATGAAGAATTATTTTCCAACATGTATGGAAAAAAACCCAAAAACCAAACACAACCCATATTACACAAACTTCTCAGTAAAAGGTACAATTCTGTGGTGGAATTCCAGAGGTGCTTATCAGTCTCCTAATAGTGTTTTTCCCATGTGGTAAGTCATTAATCTATACAACATGAAATGGCTTCTCACTCTAAAATCTGGAGCACATTCATTCCCCATACACGCCTGAAAGCTAAGTTCCATGACACAATCTTCATAATTAAATTATGTGCTAAAAGGGGGGTGGAGGGGCAAGAATCAGAGTAGCACTGCGAAAGTGATTTTGCTTAAAGAGCCCAGAGTTGTATAATGCTGATGGAAACCTGTTTTGATACACCATGCTTGTTTTTTGTTACCACAATGACCAAGTATCACCAAGTATTTTCAATAGACTAAAGGTTACATACAAGGCACAAACAGAAAAACTTTCCAGATTTCAGATAAATGACGTTGGGCAAAATGATGCTCATGACTGCAACCTGATGTAACACAAACTTTGGCAGAGAAACCGCCAGACCCTCAAGCAACTGGAAGCCCGAACACAGGACTTAAGATACTTGAACTGTTAACTTTTCCTTCACTGTTGTAAACCACCCCGGCTCGGGGAGCAGCGCGCACTGCAGACGACACTGCCCCCGCCACTTAGACCACACCGGCCAGCCACACGGCGGGCCAGGAACTTGCCAGCACTGTGAGTTTCGGAGCCGCCCAGCTTCATGCCAAGAAGGAAAGAAACGAAGCGGAAAGAGGGGATCACACGTTATCCCTGCCCCAGGACAGCAGCGGGCAGCCTTTCCCGGGCTGATGGTGAGCCCGGGTGGACAGCATGTGTGGAGACCTGCACGAGGGGCGAGCGGCAGTGAAGAGACTAGAAGCAGAGCGCAGGTCGGCCCAGCAAGACTCGCCGCGCCACCTTGGCACGCCGGGGCAGGCAGCGGGAGGGGACTGACGGCTGCTGGAGCCCCCGAGGGTGATCCCTGCCACCCACAACCGACGGCATCCTCCTACTCCGGCCACTGTGTGGGGCGTTACCTGGCTCCCCGCGACCCCGCGCTGCTGCCGGCCCGGCCCCGAGCGGCTCTCCCCGCGCCCTAGGCCCCGACGCAGCGGCACCGGGCTGCCCAGATCCTCCGCGCCTCGCAATGGCGGCGGCCCCGCTCTCCCCTCCCAGCTCCGCGCTCACTGGCTGCGCTGCTTCATGTGACCGAACAAAACCCTCCTCGGCACAGCCCTTTGTGTCCGTGCCGGCCGGGGCACCGGGGAGGCCGCTCACCGGCTCGGGGAGGGGGCGAGAGGCAACGGCGGGGACGGAGGGCGGCGACAAGAAGGGCCAAGAAGGGGAGCGCTTCGTTCGCCGACCTCTCTCCGCCACACCGCCACCGCCACTGCCGCCTCGGCCCAGCCACTTACCGCAGCGCGGGCAGCTGGGGCCGAGTCGCGGTGCCGCACCAGGTCGGAGGCGGCCGCCATGTTCCCCGATGCGGCAGGATAGAGGCAGAGCCGCCCTCTCCGCCAACCGCCGCTAGGGCGGCCGGCTCGCCTGCCGCGCCCGCCTCAGCACCCGCCTCACTGAGCGAAGCTGCACGCACCCTCTTCCCTCTCAGGTGCCATGAGAGGAAGGAGGGGAAGCATTTTTAAAACAAAACTAAACTAAACAAAAAACATAACGGGAAACTCACGGCTCACCGGGGTGTGCGTCACGGCGGGGTTACGTCCTGCGCGGCGTCATGACGTAATCACGCAAACTTCCCGACCGCACAGCTACACACACACAGAGAATCCCACACGCGCACGCGTCCGGGAGGAGATGGGGGCGGAGCGCGCATGCGTGCAGCCTTCCCGCGCCGGCTTTGCCGTTCCCCCTCCCGTGCCGATCTGTGGGGGGTGTGTGCGCTTTTCTTCCCGCTTGTGGCAGGTGTGCGGTTGTTACCGCCGCGCGCGGCCCGCAGAAGGCGGGCGGTGCCCCTGGCCTTGCAGGCCAGCTCCAGTGGGTTGCTCCCTGAAGACCCATGAGGGCAAGGAGGAAATGACCCCCGTAGGGGTGAGGATCATTTCCTGAAAAACCTTTCCTCAGAAGACAGACCGCTATCGCTGCTGCTGCCCATTCGGGGCGGCCGCCCCTCACGTGCACCAGGCCGCGCAGCGCGCCTGGGAACGGGAACTCCGAGTGTCAGTTGGTTGGCGGTGCCGTTCCCGCAGAAAAGTGGAAAACTAGGTCAAGCGCTGCTGGAGCCCTACAAAGTCACTCGCCGTGCCAGTGATCAAAGGCAGCCCGCGACAAGCTGTGGCTGGCGAACGGTGCGAGAGAGGAACAGGAAACCTGAGAGCACAGAAGCGACCGGAGGAGAGAGCGCAGACGACCCGGATGGTGTCAGTCCAGTCGCGGGGGAGAGGGGAAGCTATGGGGTGACAATGGGAAAGTAGAAATGTTCGGTGCCTTTTTGCCTTCAGATTAATGCTTCTGATGGCAAAAGGCGATTCAAAAGGGCAGGGTAAAATAGTAAACACGTAGAGACTGCTTAAGTTGGACTTTTTTTCTTCAGATTTGCCAGGACTAGAATATTTCACGCTAGACCGAGATGTTAAGGCAACGTTAGAGGTGTGAGCAGTCGTCACTGAGAGCTCACAAAGACAAATCACATTTCAGGGGAGAGAAAAAGGAAAGACAGCACATATAATTCAAAAGGGGGGGAATGGGTAGAGCCAAGAACCATCAATCATTCCAGCCTCTATTCCCAGAAAAGTACTGAAGCAAATAATCACACATCTTTTAAGTACACGGTAGCTAATGAAGTGATAATTTACAGCCAACAAGGATTTGTCAAGAAAGTCATATCAAGCCAAACTGAGCCCATGCTGTGACAGTATATCATGCCTTAGATGGGAGTAGCGGTAGATCTGTTAGGGCTTAAGTAAGGCTTTTGACACCATGTCAGAGAGCTCTTATTTGAGCAAGCAAAGACATATCATAATGAAATGACTGCAGTCACGCAGAACTACATCAACAATGCTTCACTGTGACAAACAGCAGGACATAGCAAATATGGTTTCTTGAAGGTGGAAACGTCTTGCGTTTGTTATCAGATCTAATTATGTGAATGACATAGTACCGTTTACATGGATTGGATTTGCCAACAATGCCAAACCGGCAGAGCTGGAAGTGTGTTGCAGGGCAAGAATATAATTCAAAATGTTCTTGACAAACTGGTTGCAGAAATAGGATGCAACTGAATAAATACAAGTGCCAACTTCAGCAGTTAAGCAGGAAAATAATTGCACAATTGCAGGACTGGGAACAGACAAATAAACACTGGGTCTTCAGAAAAGGGCTTGGGGATCAGAGTAGATCACAAACTGAACATGTGTCAACAATGTCACATCGTTGTGAAAAAAGCCATGGTACAGAGAGATGTGTTAACAGAACTGTCATATCTAGGACATATGAAAAAATTATCTGATTAAATACTGGTAAAGCCTCTGCTGGAATGCTGTATTCACATTTGGGCTGTACATTTCAAGAAGAATTTCCTTAAAGTCCAATAGAAGGGAGTACAAAGAAAGGGGGAAATAATCAACATTTTAAAAATACATGAGCTTAACTGAATATAGGAATGCTTATGATTTTTTTAGTCTCGAGAAGAAAAGACTATGGGGAAAAAAAAAAACAGGGTTCACTAAATCCACTGCAGACACTGCAAAAATTAAGTTTCAAACTGCAATGAAAGAAATTTAGATGAGACATTAGGAAAAGTTTTACTAAAATATGGATAAATAAAACTGGCATGTATTCACTAGAGGGTTCTTGAAATGTCATTAATTTTTTTTAAGACTAAGTCAAGTTAGAAGCATTTGACTCTGCTGTGAAGTAATGGAGGCAGACTAGGTAATCATTGCTTTCAGCATCATCTTCTATAACTGCAGTTACTATCCAGATATCTATTCTGGTAGTATTTTTTTTTTCTGATAGAAATTAATCCCAGAGACATTTAAACATGTAATATGCTGGTGTGACCTTATGCACTGGTGTCGATATCCCCTTTGGGAGTCTTTGTCACATTACATTCTGTATAGCTGTGTTGGAATGTATGTCACATGCTCAGCTAATTTATAAACTTTCTATATCACTATAAATTCCACATTTAAAACTAATCTGTTCATTAGTGTTCCTATAAGTACTGTGAATCGAGGCTTTTGCTTTTCATGGTACCAGAGGTTAATTTTGCCCAGAATGCATTAAATTTTGGGGTTTCTCTGGAGTTAGGAGAAGGCAGTATGAATGGTTTATGTTATGGGACTGAGACCCACAAAACTCATCTCATTAGAGATGACTAAAAGGCCATTAAATAGGCCAACTGTTAATCTCCACTGAGTTAGACTGAATTCAAACTGATAGCCCACAGGCAAAAGGCTATGAATTTCATTAACAGTACCCTAAAGCACTCAGTCCCCTAATGAGTGCTAATGTTATTCTTCTGAGAATTAAGCTTGTTTTCTGAAAAGATACATTTATAAAATCAAGTTCTGATATTTTGGAGCATGTATGGACTGTTTCCTACTGCTCTTAACGCAAGAAACATTATCGTGCAATTCACAGATCCTGTCTAAGACTCTTGGTCATATGTGCTCCATGTTATCCAAAATACACACAATACAAGCATGAAAAAGCAAATATTAATACTACTGCTTCTTGCTGAATATCATATTTTTTATTGTACCAAATCATTTTAAGGTCAACATAAGGTATATTTTGTCCTCTAGCAGGTAATTTTTAAGCAACAGCAATTCTTGCTTCAAATTTACTAGTCGAAGGAAAAGACCAAATTCTGTAAGCGTTAACTTGCAGAAGATGATGCAGGATTTTTATTATATTTCATATATATCTGTGAACAAGTAAAATGGTTAGCATAAGGAAATTTGAACTGTACTTCTAATGCTGCCAAATCTCACAATTTTATTACGAGTTTAAAGGTATCTAGCACTTAATGCCTCAACTTATCCTTGAGCTAAAAGGCCCAATTCTCTTAGCAGTAGTGGACTCTCTAAAAAATGCTTATGAGCCACAAAATCTGTGACCCCAAAGAAAAATCCACATTTGGCATGAATCCATGGAGCATATAGCTGCAACATTTTATCAAAATGGCAATGCAGTAAGAGATGACGTCCAGTGGTGTCAGAACTCTTGATTTCTAATTCCAGTTTTGCCACTGAATGTTTATAAAATGTGAAAAGCAGTAGATGATCTTAAAGGTTGCATGTTAGGTTAAGAAGGCTTGAGAAATATACACAAAATAATGCCAAAATTGGGATTGCATGTGTGAATGAAATAGGAATTTTAGGACCAGCTTCCTATGAGGCATCCTAAGATCAGTGAAAGAATGTGCATGGCCAGTTGATAGGATTCTTGAAAATTAAGCCAGCTTTTGTACAGCTGGCTTTTTGTTTGCAGGAATTCTGGCTGTCCTGTATTATTTCTCCACCAGTGCACATAAGGCCTACTAATGGTAAAACAGCATTTGAAAACCTCTTGAGAGAAGGTTGCTACCTAGTTCCTCATGGTCTTCAATATGGTTATAAAAAGCTTAAATCAAGACAGGCTCTTTCATGTTAGCAGCAAAATATGATTAACTGAAACCAATTTAGAAACTGTTTCTTCATATAAACATTTTTGTAGCTGAAGCTTCAGGGGGAGAGTTGGAACATGTCTAAGCTGAAGCATTTTGAATGAAAGAAGATTGCAAATGCCTCCTTGTAACACACACAGCAAAATCCCAAATGCCTGGAGGGAAAAACTTTTTAATGATCATTTCTTACATTTATATAGCACCTTTTATTCCCTAGGACCCCAAGCACTTCATTAACTCTATGCAAAGAGCTTTACCATGGAAATATAGCCACTATATGTATCATTCTTTGAAAATTTCATTTCATTTGACACATTTCTTTCAATAACAAAATACTCTGCTTATCCTGTATATAGCAACCAAAACAAGAGATAAAGGATTTAATTATATAGCTTTGAGTAGTAGAACAATTTATGCCTGTATGTCTTTTCAAATACTAATGTACTCATGTAATGGATATGTTGTATTTATCCCATCCATTTTCCCTATTTACTGCTATGATCTCACTTTTATACCATAGCCTTTAGTAGAAAATTCTGTCTCCCATAACATTTTCAAAATTTAAATGATCCTTGATACCTGAATTTTAGACAAAAATGGCTTTTATAGGAAAAAGTAGTATCTTTTCTTAAATCCACTACTGTCAATTCAAAAACCTGAGTTTTTGAGTACCCAAGACATAATGCTTTTTTTTTCTTTAGCGAAGATGGTTGTTTTAATACAGTATCTTACCTTTACCTATGAAGTTTGCCTTGACTTTGCCCTTAGACCCCTCATAATTTCAAACACAAGGCCCCAGAAATACTATGTGAAAGATATCTGTGTGTTACTGCTCAACTTGCCACAGAGATTTTCTTTTCATCCTACACAGAAGTTTTCTGGTTTCTTGGCCTTTCTTAAAAGGGTATAGTACTCATTTCAGCAATATAAAAAACAAAAAAAATTAATACAATGTACTGGTTGTTTCAATAGTAACTAATATTATTTTCATTGATATTTTAGAACTACTAATAACAGAAAGAATTGGAACAGTCTGAATGGTTTCAATATTGTAAAAATTGAAAGAGGAAAAAATACTTTTCTTAACTTTTTTGTTGCTGTTGTTTGAGGTGTTAATTCATGTTTTTTGGCTTGCTTGTTTTACAGACACTTCTGAAATACAGTTGTCAGCATTAAAGGATTGGCTAGTCTGGTCTATTTTATAGACAGAACAAAAAATGTACCTTATTTATAAATTTAGTCTCTGCTATAAATCAAAAGAGTCTAGTCATCTTTATCAGTATAAATTATACTTTTAGAATTGCCAGTAAAACAGTAAGAGGGCAGTAAGAATGTATAGGTAAAATTAAAACCATAAGCTATTAAAACTTACGTATCTCTTCAAAGTGATCCAAAGGTCAGGTTAGTCCTGAAATAAAGTATTTTGCAATGGAAGGGTACTTGGAAAATATCACTGCTTGCCACTGCTCATTGACTTTAGAACTGTTGTACTGTTGCAAGTGTTTTAAGTCTCCCAGCTAGGAAAAGATTTCCCACATCACATAATGATAACTGGAATTCTGTTTTTCTGTAGCCAGGCTTCTGTCCATAGACACCAGTATGAAAATACTGTATCTCTTCCTTAGACCTGCTCCCCTTAGCTAGGCCTGCACTAGCAATTACAAAACAGCTTTTGTCAGGAGGGCAGCAGTTCTGTACCCAGCCTCCCACAGTTGTCTCCTGTTTTCAGTCTCACTACTAAGGAGTGTTACTGTCATCTGCCACCGATCAGACAGAAGCAGCTGCGAGGGCAGCACTCTGCCTGGCACATGAGGCTCCATTCTTAGCTGCTCCTCAGGTACCACCATAACAAACATTATCAGCTAACAAATCCTGGATTAATTATCTGTAGTAATTAATCTTAGTTTTTTGGAGGTTTTTGTCTCGTTGTTTTTTTTAATCTTGCATTATCCTAATTCATCCCACATTAAAAAGATGACAGTTAAACCTACATCCTTCTTCCCTTGAGGAGAATCCCTCTTCTCATATCTGGGTTACTGAGCTCTATTCTGGCAGAACTCAAAGATCACAAGAAAGCAGATTAATGCAGGAGAATACCACCATATGTTATAGCACTGACCTTCTTGAAAACAACAATGTATTGCCTTGGAAGGTTGCCATTTGCATCATGTACAGGAAGTATCAATATATGAAAATATGCTATCAGCAACAAAACCATAACAAACTTCTTCCTGACTCTGTTGATAAATTATAATTTAGTGGGAGAGGAAGAAAGCTGTGGCAATAAACTGGCCTTCGATAGATGATGAAAAGGACCTAGATATAACAGGTATAAATTACCATAGCTCTGCTTAACCCAGTCTGATGATTCAGTTCACATTATAGTGCCAAAAATCACACTCAGAGAGAAGACAGAGAGTAATTTCAAGTTCCCTATTTCAGGGTGTCACACTAGTAACCTTAATGCATCCCTGCAGCGGACAGGGCATAAAAGAGTCCAGCTCCTGTCACTATTGACCACATGCCCAACCTTTGCCATGACTGTCCCATACTGGCAAAGCATTGTTGATGAGAAGGAAATTGCACTAGTCCTGTAGAATGCTGTATTCTAGTCTCCTTCCAGTTATGTCACACTCCACTTCTCCTTACATCCACATCTGTGAGTAGCACTAGGGTTACACCCACATTTACAGCATATATTAGAGACCTGAGCAATATTAATGCAGGGAATTAGTGATAACAATCTTTTCAGGCACACTCCATCTCCAAATCTGTGACTTTTGCATGTCCCAGTGAAAGACACAGGTAGCACAACAGAGGATATTCACCTCCCTCAGTATTTCAACACTCTCACAAAAAGGAGAAGGTTTCTGGCAGCCAACCCCCACCATTTCTGTATTTAAAAGTTACCTGGGAGATGGAAGTCAGGACAAATCCAAGTGAAGACATTTTCACCAAAAACCCTTTGCCTGTATGCAAGTGCCATGTGTTTTAGCAGCACTTGAAAAATGAACAGCATCTCTCAGTTGCCAGTGTATTAGTACACATAAATAGCAGGCAGAATTCCACACCACCTTCTTTTCCCCACAACTTCCCACTGTTCTGCCCAGTAAGCAATTAGTAAGTCAGCAACTGGAGTTTCTTTCATTAAGTCAGACAGACATACACTCTCTTGTCCTAATGGTTGATGAAAACAATTAGGTAAATCTTTCTTACCGTTTGTTTGTAAAGCACCAGAGGTTTGTGTGTGGGAAGACAATCTTATTTAAAGAAAAAGTAAAAAAAGAAAAAAAGCACTTTATTACTATTAATGTGGAGTACTGAGGAGATTATTTTGTGTTTAGGTAAGATCACAGCAGCAAAAAGTCTGTTTGATATGCCATACCTTCTTTTTGTTTCTTAATTGTAAGGAGTTTGATTTTGATCAAGCCAATTAATTATGAATATAGCCGAGTTTTCTAACATCAGAGATAAAGCTTAAAAAAAACTACAAAAGCTTTTTTAGAATATATTGCACTGTATATATAAGCACATATCTTCAGGGCATGGAAACAGACAGCTTTGTAATTGGATACTGAAAAGGAGGGGGAAAAACTATATGCAACTGTAACAGTTTTACACAGTCTTAGAGTTAATATGCAATTCTGAAAAAATATCAGATTTTGTGACTGCACAGAATCAGTATATAGCATGGGGAGTTGACAAAAATGAAAAGAGCAAGTTACAGCCTAGGGTTATTACAATGTGAGTATTGTTACCCAATAACTTTTTTTTTTCCAACCTCCCTGCTGATCCTTCTCTATGCCAACAGAGAAGAAGCATCTCCTAGCTCCTCAGCTTGGCCACATCCATTACCACCCATCTGCCAAAAAGTATCTTCAGTGCAAAGATCAACGTTATATTAAAACTTTTGCTTCTCTCTCATTCATCTAGTATTTCCAGATCAGATTCCACTTAAACTCTCAGATGAATTATTTTGAATAGCAGTTCATTTGCCACCATCCTGATCAGGAAATTTTGTCTCATGTTTGGGATTTGCAGGCAGAGCTTATATTACAATATTACTGCTTTTAGTGTGAAGCTCATAGGAACGTAAAAATGTCTCATTATAAGTTTGATGAAATAGCTGCAAAGACCTTAAGGAGCTTTCAATCAGTCTGAAAGATAATTCTAGCACTAATTTTCCAGCAATAGAAATCTACATATTTAAAATAACTGTAAAATAGTTATTTCAGTATCCTGGAATGCTTGCTGAGTAGAGGTTTCTCAGACAAAAGAAAGAATGAAGAAACTTACAACAGCCATGTTCACTTTTACAATTTGTCCCAGTTTCAGAGCCCTTGGCTTTGGTTTCCAACAATGTGTTCATAGGTCAGTGTATGGAAATGGACTCAGGTAAGAATTTGGAAGTATATTTTTAGTTCGACTATGAAGATAATTCATAGAGTGAAAATGTGGTATCTTTAAAAGCAGAAATAGTCAGCAGAGCACTTTCATTTGGGGAATTTCACAAAAGAAACCGTATCAGGAAGCACTCAAATCTATCTACTACTGTATCAGATCTGCCTCTGTAATTCCGTCCCAAGCATATTAAAATTCCTTTTTAAGAAGTTATATGTGAATTGCATTCAAATATAACTCTGGCTTTGGATTACCATTTTTATATTCTGCTTTAAAACAGCAGAACAGTTTTTACTTACTCTGTGTGAAAGAAAATCCTGATTTTGAATTTTAACAGGAGCCAGAGAATGATGGTTTAATAGTTCATGTAATGTCTTAATCAGCAAGTCATTTAACCCAATCAATGTAAGACAGAGAACTTATTTTGAAAGAAGTATCCCATTTACAAGTAAGCAATAACCATGTTTTGTCACATTTTACCAATTATGCTTTCTAAAAGATGAGTGTGCCATCACATTTAATGGTAGTGTATAAGGAAGCACAACTTTTCACAATGACTGTTAAAATGGCACATGCTGGGGAAAATAGTGCTTATTAGGATTAACTTAAGACAATGGGTACTCACTAAGGATGAATTGTATACAATCACTTTTATCATTAACATATCTCATCCTTTAAAAATAAATAATTATACATTGAGAATTTTTTTTTCTTTTTTTTCCTGACAGAATTTAAATCCCAGGTTCAAAGAAGCAGAGCAGTTGGCTTGAGGCATGCAGCACTCCTGTGCTCCAGCAGGACAGTGCAGTGAGCAGTTCAGGCCAGCAAGGCCTACAAGGAACAGTGACACCCTGTTCTTTCAAGAATTTCAAGTAGTAGGCTGTGTAAAATTAATGATGCCTGACTGTCAAAGCTTATGTTGATCAAACAGCTCTCCAGCACGCTGACAGCAGAGAGGTTGAAAATGCTGAGAGGACATACTGCTTTTGCTGTGCAAGACCCACCAACAAGAGCGTTTCATAGTAGTTCAGGGAGCTGATACCTGATGTTAGCAAGAAGGCAAGGCTGGAAATGATGGTGAACATTCAGGACATGGAGACACCATTTCTAACCCCAGGCATATCTTAACCTTGGCCCTTCTATATTCTTCCTTCTTAAATGGGTCATTGTAAAGTACAGCCTGGCTTGTGGAAGAGCCCTTGAATGCAGAGATGCTGGGAATCAAGGTAGTTGCACAGGGGCTGCCCCTGCAAGATGTGGTAGGTCTCCAGGTCTCTTAGGCACATTTGTATGGCACAGCAAATGTGACATATCTGTCCAACATCAGCAGAATACCATGTGAGGCCTTTCTAGTACTCATGTGATATCAGTATCTTTGTACCATGTACAACCTGCAACCTACACCCCCCTGCCTTTATGTAAAAAGCCACACCAATCACCACCCTTCTGATCTTGCTGCAGCAAGCAGCCTGTTGATCCCTTCCCTGGGAGAGTCAGCACCACTGTGGTCTCTCAGACCATCCTGCAGTAACCAACTTAGTCTTTCACTCCATAAACAGACTCCATAGTGCTCTCCTTTTGCTCTGCAGACAATATGAAAAAGGGGGTCACTCCTTCTGGGAAAGAAGATGGCTGAACCTCCTCTGGGTTAACAGAAGGAAGAAAGTCTTGGCCTGTAGCTGTGGTCTCCCAAGTGTGGAGGAAGACTGTGAGAAAGCCGAAGTGTTTGCAGATGGCAACCCAGGCAGTGCCAGTGGGAAGGGGCCAGGCTAGGGAGGTGATGAGGACACACATCACTGTAAACCAAAAGGCCACATGACCAGATGGTGCTGAACAGGTCTGGGCAGGTATGGCATGACTACAGGTGCAGAGCTGTAGTGTAAGGGCCAAGCCATACAGCTCTGTTGGACAGGTACAAGGGTACTCCAGGGAAAAGCACTGAGAACTGGAGATAATCCAGACTTTATGTAGTATCAGGGAAACAGAGAAGGTTTCAGAGGAATCTCCCCACAGAATCTGAGCTGGAGCACTCCCAGGGAGCCACAGAGGGCACATGATGCTCAGACAATAGTGTCTTAGTGGTAGTACAGGAGTACTTCTGCTGGACAGAAGGATAAAGCTAGCTGTCCTCCCTACATTTGGCATTCTTTTGTTCTGAATGGAATGAGGATATCTTACTTCCAGAGGGAGAAGATATCTTACTTCTTCAGGGAGACTAACTGAACAAATCCCATTTCCCAGTAGGAGAAGGAAAATTAAATGGCTTGGGGAGTTCCCCATTGCTTATTTGAAATGCCACTTGAGTGATTACCTGTGCATCTAAAAGAGAAAATAACCCCATAAAAAATGTAGTATGTATCAGTGCCAACTGCAATGCATCCTAACCATGGGATCATTTTTCCCAAATGTTATATGCCTTTGAGGCAGTGAATGAAAAAAAATCAAGTCCTGTGTTTCCTTTAATTTAGAAATTACAATTTTCTTTTTTCTTTTTCTTTTTGTATTCCCATTGGGCTAGGTTTGAAAAGACACTATGGAAATAAGAACTGTCGCAATCCAGCTTGTAGAAGAACCAAAAATTTCTCATTTTTTATTGTACTTCAATGGAACTGTAAGAGGGTTGGTTTGGTCCAGCTTGATCATTCTTTCCTAGAGCCTAGGAGACTTGCAGAAGGAGAGCCTGTGTTTCACATTCTGATTTATGTGAATATGATTTCAATTTTTATCTTCCTAGTATTTAAAAGCACTCACTAGAAATTCCTGCAGCTGTTTGGTCACATAATAACAGACAGACTCTGATTTCTCATACACACCACTCAGCATGGTGCCTTGGTATATCATAAGAAAGGCCCCAAATCTACTCCTGCATTCTAATGAGTACGTGTATCACTTTGGAGGAGATCAGGAGTGTTTGGAATCCTGTCCAAATTCTGCAAAGTCTAATAGAACAAAAGTTGCCAATGACAAAACCTATCAGAAGAAACAACAGTAAAAAGGCACATCTTTGTTGCGTATCTTCACAGCTTCAGTACAGGCAAGAAAAATGCCAACATTTCCAAAAGAAAGCCGGTTAACCATTGTAACTAGCTTTAAATATAAACAAGGACATAAAAATAGAGATGGTGGAAGCCAAGATATGAACATTTGAAACAGTCGCGATGTATACAATTACAGTTTTGTTAACATCATCTGCTCCGGGGGCTGTGTAGCTCCACTGGCTTGCCTCTGTGCTGGGAACAGAGGCACTGACCTCTGGGGCCTAGAGCATCTAACCAGCAATGGGGAATTCCAAAAGCAAAATGGTTGCCCAGTGATGCTGCAGTGTGGTGGGAGAAGAAAAGAGACTGCAGAAAGGTGAAGCTTCTTCCCCCTTTACTGTCATGCACAACACATTACACAAGGCAGCTGCAAGATTACCTTCACTGTCCTTCTTCCCAGTAACTCTCCTCATTTTAGGTAGCAAGCAAGCTATCACAGGACAGCTGCTAGTTGTTTTAAAGGCTCTGCCACTGTGGCAAACACGCAACAGGCACTTGGCACCTGAAACCAGGTAAAATCACTTGGATGATAATATAAAAGAAAACTTAATGGGCATTAGTTAGTGTGTTTATAATAACACCATTTTTCTTGCATAGATACAGCTGCAGAATAAATGCACTGTTCAGCACTGATCATCCATTTGGCATGGTAAATGAAGATGGTATACTCCTAAGTAAGAATTATGGTCCTGTCCGTACACAAAAACTGCATGCAGTTAATTTATCAGAGAAGAAATGGTTGCAGTACAGCCAACATGTAGACAAAATGCAGGGTTAAAATTACATTGTATCTATTCAGGACTTAAAATTTTAGCAGCCTTGTTTTCTACAGGTACAATGCTGGCATTTTTTGTCTGAGCATAACATGTAATGATCAAGGTTCTGGGTATGAGGAAGAGGAAGAACAAGACTGTGATCCGCGACCCCCTGGAGTCCATGCTGGTCTTTTGGGAGCTACTACAAGAAGACAAACAAGTTTTTCATTGCAGAATTGCACTGAACTGCTACCCAGGATGTGGCCATTATTGGACTATTCCTGGTGCTTCAGTTATACAAAAGAATACCCTAAAATAATTCATTGAGGTAATTAAACTACTGTGGTGTTGAACATGCACTGCACTTGAACATAATGAATGCTGACAATTCATTATTTCAGGTTCCATGACAATACCTCTGTGATATTTCTACAAATTCTAAAAGTCAGGTATACGAAGGAGAAGTCTACACACTATAAACTGCCACAAAACTGAAGACTTGTCAAAACAAAATGAGCTACAATAGCAGTGATATTCAGGCAACGTAACCCTCATTAAACACCTAATGATGCCACAGGCATAGTAGTGGGGAAATGCTCATGAGGAATTAGGAGAAAATAAATAAATAAAAACCCTGCCCCTAAAACAGCTTGCCAAGCTGTTTGTACATTCTGCCACAGGCAGTTTCTTGAAAAAGATGGAGACGTGAATGGAGACAATCAGTGACTATTACACACTGCTGATGAGAACAAGCAGAAGAATTGATGCTAGAGATTAAGGGCTGCATTTTGCTTTCAGTTATGTCTCACCTGTCTCAACATTTCAGAGTATTTAAATGAATCTGTTATATAAGGCATTTCTTCCATCTATGCTGCTCAGCAGCCATATTCTCCTTTCTGCTATAGATTGTCTTGGGAAACTTGCCAAGCTGTGGCAGAGCAGTGCATAAAAGGAAATCATGTTCATAAGCTGGGGGTGGGGAAAGCTGCAGGTGAACAGATTCAGTGCAGCAACATATATACAGTCTCCTGTCTCAAAAACCAAGGGTTTAAATGAAGTGAGAGCCACAATACTTCTTTAAAAGATTGCATAGGGCTGCTAGAGACCCCAGCCACGCCATTCCTTCGCTCCAGGGAGGGTGTAGCACAGTGCAGTAGAATTGCTCAACACTGCACAGGCTGTTGCTTTAATGGATTGGAAGAATGAACAAGTGTTTCCTCTTAAGATGCTAGAAAAGCCTCATCCAGCTCTGGACCCCATTCCTGGCAGATGCTGAACACCTTCTTCACACCTAGGAAGGATGTTGACCTTTAAAGACAGAGGGAAATGAGAGTGGACCCAGTGTCTTGCAGGAGTAACCTATTACCTGCCTGCCAGGACCTGCCTGAAAGATCTGGCACTTCCTATAGAACTCAGTGAATGAACTTGTTAATACTAATTTTTTTAATTTATTAGTAGCCAAGCTCTCAGGTAGTTGTTAGCCTTTCATCTCTAGACCTCAAAGCGCTTTACAAAGGAGATCATTATTAACAAAGGAATACAGACATCTACATTTGGGCTTTGGAATGTAAAGAGCATCTTAGTTCACCTGTAAAGTAGTTTTGCCAGTTCAGCTTTACTCTGGCCACCTGCCCTGGAATCTCTAAATCTGAAATGATTAGGCGCAAGAGGAGGGATTTTCATCTGAAGTTCAGTAACCCAGACATCTACAACGGATTGGGCAATCCTGCACAATTTTGTGCCTGCCTGGAAGATGTGGAGGTCAAGGAGACTATCAGCTTGAAGTCTATGACACTGGCGCAACCTCTAGCCACCTCCAGATCAGATCAGGATTCATTACCAAAAGGTACTGCTGTGGATTACATCACTGAGCACTCTTAATTGCTCCTTCCCTGAAGATAGTATTTACTGTCCTTTCCCCATCTTCAGTTGTTATAGAAAAAAGACAGGTGAAGAAATGTGCTTGGGCTGATAAATATTTTGGCACTTCTGCACTGCACACAGACTAGGATTTTTCATCTTAATGATCTGCTGCTGAAACAGATGTTTTGCTTCAGTGTTTTAGAGCACTTCTCAAAAGTTAACACTAATTTATTCTTTCACAGTGCAGAAAAAAAATGTTTGATATCAGTACTCATATAACAGAACAATGTGAAAAATGGAAACAGATGTTTCTCATTTAAGCATGAGTAAGAAGGAAGTGAAAGAAAAAAGATGATGTAGTAGTGATTAAGAGAAATATGATGGCTTGGTTAAGTCAAGAAAATTTCTTATGGATCTCCAGCTAGTTCTCAAAGATCTAACAACTCGGTCCCTGATTCTGCAAGCACGTGGATGTGCTTAACTCCAGCTGTGGACGTTGTCTCACATGCTTCATTTATAATGTTTTTAGAAGCTGTATAGCCAAATGAATTACTACAGTTAGGAGGTGAGGGATCAACGGCACTGTTCCTGTATACAGTAGAACACTGACTGTTTTCACAAACCACAGACATCTAAATTTGAATATCAGAATAGAAACAAAGTCAAACTGAAAATACACTGTTTCCTGAAACGCAAAGAAGTGCCTTGATTTTACTGCAGCACAGACCGCACTTTGAGACCCAGAAGAGGCAATCAGGGACACATTACATGCTCCTCAGTGAGAGTCCCAGGTTCCCCCAGGGTGTGTAGCACCTGGCAGGAGGGACCTGCTCCACTTCTGCAACTGCCTCTCACCTGTCCCTGTTCTGGCAGAAAGGTCCAACTTCAGCTGCAGAGCCTTTCCCAGTAAAAACCTTTCAGAAACCTCCAGTGATCCAAGGGAAATGCAATGTTCTACCAATCCACCACCAAGAATAAAGTTGCTTGCTAAGGGCTCAACTGAACCTGGGGAAGGGATGTACGTAATGTGTCCCAATATTGCCGTGTCTGGTGGGATTTGGGTGCAGACCAAAGAATCTACCTTTCATTGTTGGTGCTACTTTTTGTCTTAAGCTTACCTTGGAAGGTGAAGGATCCAAGCAGGCCATCGCAGACCATCAGGCTTAGACAAGATTGTTCCCCTCCAGAGTAAAGCCTGGGCCAGGATATGTGTCCCTTCCCCAGAGCCAACCCCCACAGCTTCCACAGGCCTCCAAGGTGCCTTAGGCACCTAGGGCTCACCTCTGTGGAAGACAGGACAGCCCAGTGCTTGCGGCCATGAGAGAGGTGCAGAGATTTTCCCCACCACAGGAGAATCCTCCTGGCAATTCCATCTTACCAAGCACCTGTTCAGACAGCTTTCACTCTTTGTTACTCCTGAGAAAATAACGCTCTCTCCAGCCTCAATGAATTATTTTTGGTCCACCTGCACCCACACATTCTGCCTTTTCCAAGGGCAACTTAGCCCCAGCTGGCAAAAGTGTAGCTACTCCTGATGTTCCCAACAATGAGGAAAGACTTGTTGAGGAATGAGGAAAGGATTGTTCAGATTCCCCATGGATTACAGTACTGTTAAAAAACCAAACCAAACCCAAAGCAAAACACCTTTGTTTCCACACTGTACTAATCTATTAGGAACCACTGGGCAGACATACAGAGCAGTATAAATTTCCTTTTACAGAGAAATTCTTAGAAGAAAAAAAAAAAGTAAACTTAAGCTTCAAATCCTCTTGTTTTGATTTTTAAGGACAATATTTCAGTTCCAGGAAACTTTCCACTCAGCATTTTTAGTATGAAAATAATGTTCCAAAATTGTCACTGATTTCAGGATAGTTGCTGAGAGAGATTTGGCCCTGTGCAGTCCACAGACTGTGCATGCAGAATTAATAATCTTGTTAACGTTACTATATGCAAATGCTCCCAGGATGCAAAGAGAGATTTGTATTTCAGATTAATATTTTATGGGAATTTTGTGTGTACATGATAAATGAATAAATGGAGGGACACAAGGGGACACGCAGAACATGTGCATCATGTGTGAGAACTGCATTAATTCTTAAATGTTTGCAATGGCCGCAAGATGGTTAAGTAACAAAAAGATTTATTACTGTAATTATATAAGAAGAGAGAATAAGAGAAGAAAAATGAGAGATCAAGGGAACCATTTCATGGTACAGTTTTTCCAGCTGCAGAACTGGCTTGAGAGGTTCTCCAAACCCTCCTCCCCCATCCTTTCCATCCCATCTGTGTCCTCCCCTGGCTGTGGATTACCATCCCTTTAATGCCGCCAATTCAACCATTTGCATGTTCAAGCTTTAGACCAGCTCTTAATTACAACATGGAATCAGACCCTCAGTCTGCTTGGGCCCTCATTCATTTTCAGCTGCTACATAATAAGAGGCAGTTTCATATAAAAATCTCAGCACTAACACAGTGCTGCGGATGAGACAGAAGAGGCATACCAGGGAGACTGAGAACACGGCTCAATCTGAGGGTTAAAAAGGATAGTTATTCGGAGAGAACTGTCACTGGTTCCCCACTGTTTCAGCTTCTGGGCCATCCCCTTCCCCATGTCTCCAGTTGTCCTAATTCCACTGAAGTTTTATTGCTACTCTAGAATGACATGAAGCTCTCTCACACTTTAACTATAAAAAATGTAACATTGTATTTGTCCAAAACCCTACATGAGTAAAAGATCCCTGAGGGGATATTATTAACTGCCTGATACTTATCATTGATGGTTATTCTCTGAGACAACTCTCCTGTTTAATCTTTATGCTCTCGACAATAACCCTTCTCTCTTTTTGATCAAGTGTTTAATTTTCTTGAAAGATTTTCTCAGACTTTAGTTATTATTGAAGGGGATTTTAATTTTACCCCAACTCTTTAATGGCTAAATCTTGCATATCCACTGTTTCAAATAGGAGTATTTCAGTTACTCTAAGTAAATAGTTCAAGGATTTGGTCTTGATAGGTAGCTGGAAAATTTCAATCAAAACAAAATTGAAATTGCAGTTTCTTTTCCACTTCAGAATAGAGTTTTTAGTCTCCCTGAGTGATCTGTCAGTGTACTGGAGTAAGAAATGGATACCGCTAGAGCATACTCCCATGTCAGCAGAGTTTCATCAGCACACGTGGCGGCCCTGTATGGGAAATCAGTTAGCTGGTTTTTTCATCTGCAGCTGATCAAAGAGAAACATGATAAAAAAGACAAACAAAGGGAAGTGATGATGTAGAATGTATTCTTACTTTCCTAGTCTCCACAAGCAATATTATTGCTACATTTCCTCTAATTGTTTGTAGTAGACCTTTAAAGCATAACAGGAAAGAAAAATAAAGACAAGACCAGTAGAGGTTCAGCAGAGAGCAAAGCCCAGGAACTCTTGAAACCTGCTTGCTTTCCCTTCTCACAAGCATCCTCAATCCTTCCCTAATGTCACTGCACCTCCACAGCCCAGCAGAAGTCCAGACCAGGGGTCAACGTCTAATAACACAATAGTACATTTAAAGCAGCCGATAGAGCAGGAAAAGACCACACCATAGGACTGAGAGGTCTTTTTGTGAGGCTTGCTTTGTTTTGTCATACTGAACATGTCCCTTTCAGGTGACTTTGTTTTCCATGATAATTACAACAGCCTCCTGTTTCTGGGCCAAATAAATTTGGCCCATGATTTTGCATTTTTAGTCTGTATTCCCAATATTGGCTTACTGTTTGCTTCTTTGATCTGAACATGCGTGAGTAGAAGCACAGAGGCTCAGCCTGCTACCTCCTCTGCAGCCACTCTACTTTCCTGGTTCCCAGGTTCAAAATGGGAGCTTAGAACATCTTCCTTACAGCCTGAAGCAAGATGGTCAGTCACTCATCTTCCTCACCCCTTTTCCACAATATCCCATCCTCATACTTATGTTCCTTCCCAGCATGGACTTGCTTACAGGATTCAAACAGAGAGGTGCCAGGAGCTGCGTAGGACATAGCTGCTCCATAACCAGAAATTCAAGTGAAGAAAAGGCTCAAGTGAAAGTGAGCAGGGCCAAATACTTTCTTACCAGACACTAGAATATGAAGATCTAAGCCTTAAGACTTCCTATCTGTAAAAATAATGTTGAAATACTCCCCTATTTTTCAAGAAAGTTACTAGGATTAATAAACAATTAACGCTTATGTAATACCATATTGTCAGAAAAACATTTCCCTCGATCAACATGTTTTAAAATATTTCAGCAGACAACAGAAATTAATTTTACAAACAGGTACAAGACAGACTATAAATGGTGGCTAATAACCTCAAGATGACCCCCATAAGATTAATATAATATTGCAAAATCTTTCAGAGTGAATCTGTTTCCCCTGTTGCATTTCTGTTGAGGCAGTTGGACTCAGCAGCCCCACTGCTTTCTCAGCATCTGATACCAGAGTGCGTAACAGTACTGGTGGAAACAACACAGCAAGACACAGATGTAATCACCAAAGAAATGGAGCAACAGACTTTAAAAAAGCATGATTCTCACAGCAGGTCAGCTGAAGTGGCAGCTGTGCATTTCTGGGCTAGTACCAAGCGTCCACTATCACCTTACAAGAGCCCTGTGGCTTTAGATTTTATCCCTGTTGACTGAAATACATGAATATTTTCTAACAGTACCACTGTTTTGAAAAAGCGCTGGTTCAGCCCTAGCACAGGACAAACTTTCTCCAACACTTCATTCTTCTAACCTCCAAGCCTCAAATAAGAAATGTGTGGAGAATCTTTGTGTGTTCCCCTTCACACTTGCATTCAAATCTTCCCTGCTTAACGAGCCATGGGCTGTTGCTCTGAAACTGAGGACATTAATAGTTCAGAAAAAATAAACCCCTGCAGATTAATCACCTGGCTTCTTCATGAGCTCAGTTCCAATCAGCAGGCAGTGTGAAAGCAGAGTATCTTTATATGGTCTGCCTGACTGATAAGTACATTAGCTGATCACTTTGCCTAGCTTTGACAAGCATATAGTTTGAGTCTTACTTCACTGTTTATTTCAAATGAATACCAGAAGTCTCCCAATGTCACTATATTCACAGAAACTAACAACTGAGCAGCTTACAACTCTCCTTCTCCCTGTGCCTGTGAAATAATATCTATTTCATGCTTCTTGATTTTTAAAGCGAATGTTTTATTGCTTTCTGAATGGCACTTAACTACTAGGTATCACTTCTGAGTCCACCATGCAGTAATCCTTACAAAGACAAGGATCTCAATTCATCTTGAGAGTTACACTTTGCTAGAAACTGGCCACTGACTAACTGTATTCCTGCTCCTTCGTAAACCACTAGTAGATTTATTGTTACTTAGTCTGACCACTCCGTTTTACCACAGGAGGGATAGTACGTAAAGAAAACAGGATTAAGTGCTGGCCAAAAGGATGGCAAACCCATCAAAAGTCCTTTGCAAACTCTGAACATAGCATAGACAGGACACAGTGCTTAATTTTCTGGAAACAGAGAGAAAGGAAACAGCCAAATAACAGTTGTACTGTCAGCATGATTTCTCCCATCCAACAGCAAAGCCAGCTCAGAAAAGACAAATAGGATATGGCATTAAACAGTTAAGTAGACCTGAACTGCTCCAATTTATGTAATGACAATACCCTCCCATCACCACAACCCACCTCTTCACCCCTGCCCGCCCCAGCTCTCCATGGTTCGAGAGACGTTTGAACAGAGTAATTCTAGCATAACTTGAAGGAAATACCAGATCTATATTTTGATCATTTCTTATTCATCTCCTTTCCCTTGTTAGGTCAAATCTCAGTCTCACTGAACTCCTGATTTAGCCTATTAGTGGGGAACAGTGAACCCCCATCCTCATTTCTTTCCTTCACATATCTACTAGCTTGTTTCCCATGTTTCCATTTCTATAGCCCTTAGAGGCTAGAGGAGTGTGCTGCTTTGATCGCCTTTACCTTAGCCTTCCTATAGGTCATGCAGGTCAGTGGCATTCCTGGAATAAACTGGGACTGTTATTTCGACCATAAGTCATGCTTCAGCTGGAAGGCAGAGTCCCCTTAGCAGGGAGACTGAATTGCTGCAGAGAAAAGCAGAGGACAGTAGTGTCTTTGATGGCAACTGTGTGCTTCAGCTCCCACCTGCTAACAGGTATCCATGGGCACCGCTGTTCCCCTGGCTCTGTTTCCCTTTGATCATGTTGTGTTGCTATTGGAGCACTTCAGTAAACAGGGCCCAGAGCAGGGCATATGTGCCTCTGTGACCATGCACCACAGATTAAAAGTAAAAACCAAACAAAGTGTGTTTTCCTGAGCTGAGGATTTAGCCCTATATTCTTCATGTTCCTCTGCACCAAGCAGGGCCTCATCAGGCAAGACACTGAGCAGCTGTTTAAGACCGGTGTGAATGGAGTACACACAGTACCACACATTCCCCAGAAATGGTCCTTTATAAAGAACCACCTGGATGCTACAAAATGAGTCACGTGCAGAGACCCCATAAATACAACGGCACTTCAAACTGGACGTCTTTTGTAGGCCTTCAGCCTCTGCTGGGGTCACAAGCCCTGGATTTGAGCATTATTCATCACTTCTTCAAAGAGACAAAACCACTGCTGAACTGCTGAGAAGGATGCAAACATGTTTGCTTTATAATGATGCATAAAGACTCTGCCTGGAGTCTTCCAAACAAGCCTTCCCTTTCCTTTAGTGGCATGCGAACAGTGCAAACTACATGCTTTAAATGGGATTCAAGTCACTTTTTTTATTGCTACTACAGCAGGTACTGCTGGAGATAAAAGCAACTGTCTCAGAAGAGCAGGTATGACATGCGGTACATAGCACCAAAAATAAATCTTTAACTTCCTCTCATACCTGCCAAACCTGCTCCAAGGAAATAAACCTGACAAACATTACAAATACACACTTCTCTCAGATTTCAAAGGAAAAACTGACCTATTTTTTTTTTCCATTTCAAACATTTCCTATGACAAGATCAGTTTGCTAAACAATGGGCTGTGTTTGGAATAACCACAATCGTAAGAGAAAATTGCATGCATGTGAAAAAGGCAAGTGGCCTGATGTTTGCATTGGAGGCAATTCACGCTAATACCACTATTTATAGTGCAGCAGCACCTTAGGGACCCAGTCATCCTCAGCACACCTACTTGGTAAGTACTACACAAATATGAAATCTGATAGTCTCTCCCCTGTAGTGCACTCATACTTGTTATTTATGGAAACTGATCGTGTAACACCATATAATTCGGGAGTGGTCCTTTGTTAAATTATTTCCTCTGGTCATATCTGTGTAGTATTTTCCATAACCTTTCAATAGCTGACCTGGCTTACAAGAAGACAAGAGAACTGCATATTGGCGAAGATGACCTACTTAAATCAGGAACAACTGAAGACCCACTTCGTATTTACAAACTTGACTAAGGAACTATACACACACAAAAATCAAATTGAAGAAGCCAGGAAATTTTTCTTAGTGTTACAATTCTGGTCATACAAGAGGGTCTCCAGTGGGGATCAGAAAAGGAAGTGCTTGTGATTCATTATTAGCAATGTAAATAGAACACATTTGGAGGCTGTCACCATCCTGATCACCCATCTGCTTTTATTAGTCCTCATTCTTTATTCTTATTGTCTTTGGTTTTCTGTGCTTGTCATTAAAGTTAGTTATAAGCATCTGTTTAGCATATTCTATATGAAAATGCAAAGGGAGATGAAAAACAGTAAAATAAATATATGCAGCTTCCATGTCATGTATATATTTGACTGTAGCATGTCAAATTCAAAAGAATTTTTTATCACTTGGAAAGTCTGGTTGATCATTATGTGCATTACTTTTTTACCAGCAGATGGCAGTTTACCATTATTTTAAATAGGTTCTTTTGTTAATATTAGACGTCCTAAGTGGCTGGTAAACAGCTTTGAGCTCATTTCTAAGTTAATTTTTAATTTAATTTCCTTCTGCATCACCCCCGCTAGAAAAAGTAATCAGGACTGAGCTATTTGTTTCAGTTTACAGCCCTGCTGTTGATCGAGGCTAAACATTATCTATACAGATACCTGACAGTAAGTCCACGCAGCACCAGTGGTTATTATCCACCTTCAAATACTCACTGCTGCAACCAGCCCCCTGAGGCACACTTTGCACTCCCTAAGGCTCAGTCTGTGCTTGGGGGGCTGCACACAACATTATAAACACTAGCAACAGAGGCAACATGAAGGATGTGACTCTGTACAGAAGGGCCAAGGGTTTATTTACTTCTGTGTTGCTTGGACACTGTCAGAATTTTAGGTAACAAGGAGTTAAACTGCCATGAGGGCAATGCTGCACTGCCTCTTGCGCTGCAGCCAAACAAGACCAAGGGCACAGGGAGTCTGTGCCAGGAGATGCAGCCTGTAGGGCGTTTCAGAAATCCTGCTGCTGCTCAAGGCTATCCTTTAACCTAGTCAGAGGCACAATACCACCACCATCTCCTCTGGCCTACCAGAGGGCTGAGAATGTGAGCTTTTCTAGCGAGAAGCTCCAGCAGGGAGCACAAGCAAAACAAAGAGATGGGTCTGTCAGCCCAGTGCTGCTTTAACACCTGTGCAGATTTACCTTGGGCATCACCTGATGTGCAGCCCTCAGAGGCACAGCCATTCACATCCAAAAACCAGGCACCAAGAAGAGGCTCATGCACCAAGACCCTCAGACTCCATTGACTCTGTGGTAAGACTGCTCAGTCTGTGTCAGCCCATCTTCCTTTCCTGTCCCAGTAACTCCCTCCTTTGTGTCAATTCCAACACTAAGGACAGCCCAATGAGGCAACACCATAGCTTGTGGTTGGATTTGTTCCCTTATTCAACCCTGCCATCCACCATAGCACACAAAGGCTCCTTTTGGCAGCATCAGCTGCAGAGATTTTTGTTGTATTAAATTAATCACATGACTCTCAGCTTTTTGCAGAAGCAGCATCAGAACTGCAACAAAGAGCAGAATTCCCTCACCTTATACCACAGACATGCCAACTTGGCCTTTCACAGTGGGACAGTATTTCAAGCACGCATTCATTTCTGCCAACTCTCCAGCCACTGAGCACAACAGTGAGTCGAAACAGACTGTACAGAGAGCAGAATGGAGTAATGGGCTTCCCTCACCTGCCAACCTCACAGGCTGGGGGCAAACTGGTTTTGTTGCTGGGCTGGGATTTTGTTCATTTGGGTTTTCATTTTGCTCACATAGCAAACTAGCCTTTTCCTAGGACTGCTCAGGTCCTTTCAAGTCCTGCAACTTCTGAATTTGTGCTCCTTGTATGCTCACACTGAAGTGCCAAACGAGACATCCAGAGATCATTTTATATCTGTTAAAGAACTAAGCAAAGTTAGAACTTCCAAAGCAGAGTACTGATACACACCAGCCTGTAACCTATCTGGGAAATGCATCATTTTCTTTTTTACAAGCAGTCCCACATAGCCTCTTTTTAATCACCTGAAGAGAGACTGAGAAATTCACCAGTGGTATTGAATTAGAAGCTGAAAACAACAGAGAGCAGATGCATTATACAAATGGGCAAGAGGAGATGAAAAACATGAGAAGGAGAAAGGAAATATGACATGGTTTGGGAAAAACAGGAGAGCAGTGCCCGGAACAGTAGAACACATGTATATATGGTATCAGGCAGAAATTGACCAGGGGAAATTAAAGGCGTGCAAAGGGAAACAGTTCAGCAATAGGAGTGCAGAGACTAACAGGTCTTTTCTCTCCAACACTGAAGATTCCTGAATATGCAGTATGCTGAGTACCCATTGTAGGGAAGTCCTCATGGGGAGAGCTGCACTTCTAAAGTAACACTAATACAGTTCAAACAGCCTCCATTGGAACAAATAGCAAATGAAAGTATTTATGAATCACATGACTTTTTAGCCTTTGATAGTTCCCAAACCACCACAGAGCCAGAAAACATGTGCTGATTAACCTCTCTTCCTCATGTGGGCAGCTGCATAAGCAAAGCAGATGTCCAAGTGAACCTAACAGCATCCTATCAACTTTTGTTTCTGAAAATTACTTCAAATAACATTCAAAGCAGGTTTAAAACCAGTTATTACTCTGTTTGATTTCTGCATTCCTAAAATAATGAATTTCAAAACTGTATTTTCCACTTGAAGATTAAAGAGCTACTTGTAGGCTTCCTACCTTCTTTAATATGAGATTCAATCTAGTCTCAAAAGTTGAATATTAACATAGAGGAGATCTGCTGTCATCTTAGTAAGTGTTAGCAGTAACCATATATCATTCTCATTACTTTCTCATCCAAACATCACCTATGCACGTTGAGAAGCAAACTGGATTTCTTACACACACACACACACACACGTCACCTTCATCTTGCAGATATTCAGGGATACCTACCACTGTTGCACCCCAGCTTTTCCTCTCTGCTTCACAGAGTGAAAGCAGGTCTGTACCTTAGGGGACAAAGTAGACAGCTTTTCACAGCTGTGATGCACAGGTGCCCCCTTGACCTTCTCCGCAGCCTGCTCCCCACTCCAGCAGGTTGTTGCCAACATGGGAGAATGTTGCTGGCTCATCACATGTGCAAACAGCATCACGCCACATTTGGTGCTACGGTATATACTTGACATTGAAAAGCAACACACATTCCTACAGAGTGGAAGACAAGAAGAGAATCTTGCCTTGCAATTACCAGATCATGAACATCAGCGAGCAGTGGAAGCCCATTTAGCTAGCCTTGCGTTTCTTATATATACATTACTACCTTTATGTGGCAAGCAGAGAGCCTCAGAATTTCCCTATGACTACAGCATACATACTCAGAAACAGAGATGGATGAAAGAAGGAAGAAATAAGACATCTCTTGGCAAGGTGCAGAGCTGGGCCATCTCTATCTCACCTTGCAGAGACAAGAACATGCTAGCTCCTGGCCCTGTTGCTGGAGAAAAACAGAGGGAAAATCCCACATCCCAATGAGAATTTGGAGCAAAACTATGCCCCATAGATTTTGTCTCAGACACACCACTGCCTAAATCAGATCTAATTACCACACAATGGAGGACAGAGAATCTCTTAATTCCCCCGGAATCTGTCCCAAAGGCGGAGCACTCTTAGCTGCTTCATAATCCTGTGCACTGAGTCATATTAAATCAGCAGCAGGACTCAGCCTCATTTGCCACTCTACAAACATCCACTGCACTGAGAGGAAGGAAGAGTTGCAGCCCAAGCCTAAAATCCAGGGTGTGCATTTCCTCCCTCTGCTTTCTCCCAGCTTTATCCCAAAAGCAGAGCAGCAACCAGGTGACTTATCTGCTGTCAGAACCTTCTAGGTTTCCTAGTAGGGCACTGAGAAGCCATGATACTGAAAAACTCATGTTGCACCATATCTCCCACCTCTCTTTGTGACTTACCATGCCAAAATCTTTGCCATTTGAGTGATACGGAAAGCAGGTGATGAAGGCTCAAAACCTGCAGTTTTGCCTAGAATATGCATCAGATGTCTAATTAGAAATTTTTATGTGCTATATTTCTCTACTACAATTTTTTTTTTGTCCCGAAGTATCACTATAGTGTCACCCAGAAGACAGGAAAGGTTGAGGTAAGTCTCTTACTAGAAAAACATAGCAGAGTATCATGTGGGGAGCAGAAGCAGACTGGAGGCTGACAGTGCTTGGCTCTACAGAGATGCCGGCCTGCAAGACAGGGACAGAGGAGCCCACGGACATGAGAGCTTCAAGACATTAAATACCTGGTGGCTGAGAGCTGGTGCAGCTGCAGCAACCAAGAAGCGTTTGTCCTCATCTGCTGAGCAGAGCTGTGGGCTCCTTCCCGGTGGAGGCGGACGTGGGTAAGTCACGTGCAGCTGTGTCCCTGGAGTCCAGCTTCCTGCAGCGTGCTCTGCAGAGGGCAGCAGCTCAGTAAGCGCAGAGACTGAAGCCAGTGGAAAAAACCCGCCTCTCACAACAGCAGTTCCTTGTGAGGATGTTCCTGAGGAACCTCTTTGCCCTTGCTTATTGGTTTCTGGGTAGAACTAGGTCTGTTTCTGGGCGGAACTAAGTCCTAGAAATGAGTGTCTCGAACTTGGCACCCAAACTGGAGCTTCCGAATAACTGGATGCTTTAACAAAATGCACTATGATACGCATAACAAAGTTGGGAATCACATAAATTCAGGATTTGACTGTATAAGGGAGGCCATGTCCTGTCAGAAGCCATCTTATGATTAAAACTGAGAATGAACCATGGCCTGGGCAGGTATAGAATGGAAAATACCGTCAAACGAAACAAACAGCTGAAACAAAAAGAACCATTAGTCTCAAATCCTCTTTAACATTCTGGCAGTATGTAAACACATGATGGCCTAACTTAGGCAGAACTATTGGGTTTATGGCAAGTCTTCTCTGACTAAGAGCTGTGGTTTTAGTCCAGCATCTGAGATCTTTGGATAAGCTGCACGATGCTACATGCTCTGCCATGTTCTACTTGGCTGAGGTGTGGGACAAATGAAAGGCTAATTCTTCAGCCAGGACTTGTCTAATGTTGCAAATACGATGAATCTTAATTCTTAAACACACTCAGTAGGTCAGTTGGTCCTGTAAATTACAAGTGTTGTGACAGTTACTAACAACAGAAATGGCAGGATATACAAAGTTTCATTTACAGCTTGTATACTTAAAGTATCCTTACCCAGGAGTGAATTTTGCTCAATGACATTCAATGTTTAAGTAAATGCAAATACCCTAACACTAAAAATGTGAAAAATAAACAACATATCATTTAATTTAATTTGAGCACCCAAGAAAGTCATTTGCAAGTCTGTTTAATGTTTAGGAAGAAAATGCCTTAGTTCAGTCTCTACAAAATGGTTTTAGTTACTTCTGTGACTTTCCATCTCTGGAGGATAATCTACTCCTAATAAGGACAATTGCTTAGATTTATTATCCCACTGAGGTCTTGTTAAAGATCTAACAAAAATCCTATTTAAATGAAAAGGACAATAGAATCTTTAAAGTCAGTGTAGAGTTTAATTAAAATCTGAAGCAGAATCCATGTGTTTATGCATAAGAAAAACAAAAACAGATTCCAAAGCTGTTAAACTACATGTAATTGGCATAAACTATCCATTGAGCCAAAGCAAAAAAAAAAAAAAAGGTAGGCTATCATATGGAAATTGGAATCTATTAATAAATAACAAACCTGGTACATGTGCAAAGTGCCATATTTTTGGATGCATTTTTTAATTTGTCTAATTTGCTAGGCATATCTTAGAGCAAATATGACACACTAGCTGTTAAGCTGCACAAATCCAAAAGGGACACAAAAAGACTGATTTAAATCAATGCATTAACATGCACCAGCATTTAAAAACGTTTCATAACGTTTCCAAAGAGAGCATGTAAACTGCAGCAGCCTCAGTGCAAAACTGCTGTAATCTGTGTTCCCATGTAGCCATTATTCACACATGGGATTATACAGTTCCTACAGTCATTTTTCATGCGTGAATATTTTAAAACCCAAAATCACTGACATAAATACACAAGGGGAACCTCCCTTTTGAAAGTTAACATCTTATGAACTCTGAAAGGGAATGTGAAGATATATAGTAGCCCACGTGCTGACAGAGCCCCCCTGCAACTGCAGGTACAGCCATTCCCCGGGATCACAGTTGCCACTGGCAGCTCGGTACTCAGCTGCAGAGCCAAAACCCAGCGATGTTAGGACAGGACAGAGCAGGGCAAAGGAGTCTTACCACTTCTCCCCCCGCCCCATGCGTGTAGGGAAGGGAGGTCAGCCCAACAGCTGCTTTTGGCATGCTGTTTTCATTTTTAGGAAATACTACCATAACCTATTCCTGCACTAAAGAAAAGGCACTTTTTCTTCTTTTCCACATGACAAAGGATGATCAGCTGGCTGGCGGAAGACATGCACACAGATAAGCTCTGTGCAAAAAGGAAAAGCACATGGATGGCTCTGTGCAGCAGCAGGGAGCATAATGCAGCAGCTGGAAAAAGAGGTGACAAAATGGTGGCCTCCCCCTCCTGGCTGACTCAGTTTGCACTCAGTAGGTAAGAATAGCAAAGCAAAAGTCATCAGGGAATTCCAGCTCTGAGGTGAGTCACATCACTCCCTCATCTGGAAAAATCCCGAGAGGACGGTATGGTAACCTTCCCTCTGCAGTATGTCAATCCCTTGTTTAACGATTTAACCAATTTTGTTAAAATACATTTCAGGCCCACTGTTAAGTTAACTAGATGTTACTTAGGTCTTCCCCATTTACAGCTCTTGCCAGTGCAATAGTATAGTTGACACTTCTGCTTTTAAATTGCACTTCTGAACGAGTGTTCAGTATTTAGGGCCACCTCTTTAAAGTCCAGGTAAACCTGCCTAAGGCCAGCTGTGTTCCCAGCCAGCAAGTCCCTCAGAGACCTAGGGAGGCAGCAGTGGAAGCCCTGGATCCCCGCCAGCACCCCTCCACCGAGACCCTTCACTGTCTCATACTGCCGTGACTTCAGGAGTTTTTGGATACATACAGTGATATGCACCATGGTTCGGTTACAACATAAGCTTTGCAATGCCTCAAACTCACCTTGCACCCGGTGCTACTAACACCAAGGTGGAGGGCACGGTAACACACAAGTGCCGCCGGCTAATCTAGCCCGGCAGCGGGACTGAGGCGTACAACCCGCTCTAAGCCGCCGACCAGAGACGAGCAAAGATGGCTGCTGCCCCAGGCCCGCCCGCCTTCATGACGGCGGCCCCAAGAAAGGGGGGTTAAGGCCCCGCCGCCGCAGCCACGCGGCCTGCGGCCCGCCGCGGGCCCCGTAGGCGTGGGAACGGAGGGAGGCCGGCCCGCCCAAGGCGGCGGGGAATGAACCCCGAAATGCGGCGCGGTCTCCCACAACGAGGCCGGCGCCGAGGCGCTGCCCCCGAGCGCAGGGAGCGCGGTGACTGGGGAGTTCACCCTGTCAGCGCCACTGAACGGCCGTTTCTTTGCAGGAAGGGAACGGCAAGGCAAGGCCGCGATAAACGATGGCTCCTTGCCGCGTCCAGTTTTTGCAAGGCAGATGGGCGATTCCTCGGTGCGCCTACGGCCGGCCATTAGGAGCGTAATTAAAAAGGGGGAATGTCCAATAGAGGCCTGTGTGAAAGACATATTAAATCACTTAGTGTGCGGTGCATCCTGGGGGTTGTATTCTTCAATATGACCTTTTTAAAGAAGTGTGTTCTGAAATCTCTTGTCAGAGTCTGGGAAGGCACAGATGTTTACAGATGTTAGCCAGTGCCTGGAATTGTATTACCGATTCCACTCTGTAGCAAAGAGCTCATTTCCCAGTTCATCCACATAGCAACTGGAAATGTAAATTTAATGCTGTTCTTCCAGCTCTTTCACTACAGATACAAAGCCAAGCACAGTTTCAAAGCACTGTGGAAAGCTGTGAAACTAGGATGAAATCTTGGAGCATGCCAAGCACTTTCAACCTCCTCTAAAGCCAACAAGCACAACTACATTTTGGCAAGCAATTACTAAGCTACAAATAAAAAATACAATTGAAAATACATGAATAGCTGCCAATGGCAATTCTAAGCAGGATTTAGGATCTCTGTTTTATTAATGTTATGTAGTTCACTTGTCATAAACATGAAACAAAGGCTATTTTCCAATTTGAGGATGAGTGAAACATCTTTGCCTTGCTTTTTGCAGACACACACTTTTTTGTAGCAGCACCAGCATCACCAAGAGGTAAGAGACAAGGTTCTCAAGAGGGAGTTGTGGTGTGTGGAGATTACTCACACATTTAACTAATTTCACAGAACAACTGGACTGTACAACAGCTAGGTGGCACAGGGCAGGAGCTGAGCTTTTCAGTCAGAATATGCTTAACACAGAATTACACTCTCAGTAAGTACTTTCATTACTGGTTAGGTTCCCATGTCTCCACAATCATGTTCCAGTCATACTAACTTCCAAAAATACCTGCCCAGTCAGCACAACCTTGTCTAGCAGTAGAAAACATGGCATCTGCATAAAGTTTGTCCATAGGAGAGATGGCAAAACACAGGCAATGAAGGTAAAGAACATCCCTAACTTAACACACCTATGTTGCTTCGGAAGCCTCAGTACTTCATGTAAGGAACAGATGGTTCCTAAAGGTCTGCCTCTAAAGGAGGCAATAATTTGTCCAGTACTTTTATCTCCTGTGGTTGGTTTGGGTTTTGGGGGGGTTGGTTTGTTTTTGTTTTAGGTTGTTGTTTTGGGGGTTTTTTTTGGGGTGGGGAGGGTTGTGTTTCATTTTGGTTTTTTAGTTATGAGATTAACAGAATTAAAAGTCTTAGGTCAGATGCCCAATTCCCACATTAAAAGTTATGGGAGGAACCTTTTCATTAAAACACATCAATGAGAGGCTTCCTTATTAATCTTACCCTGTTGGGGAACGGATTGTTGTCCTTGTCCTGGAGCAAGCTGCTTTGGAAGGGGTTCACACTGGACATACAGCTGCTCTGTGTTCCTCCCATGATCCCAAGCCCTGGGACTCTTCTTGCAGGCCAGTGCCATGATGTTTCCATGCTTGACATCAGCTCTACCTACGGCTGCAGCCACAGTTTTTTCAGTGAACACCTATGCAGTTACAGCACCAGAACATATACAGGGTATAAGGAATACAGATGAAGTACTTCCTACTGTGCATCACCTCACCCCAAGAAACAAAACAACTTCTTGGAGGGCTTCTAGTAAGCAAAAAGTGTGGCCTACAATTAACTGGGGCCACAAATACAAACATTTTGATAATCACCTCAATGGATGGGCAAATGTTTCAGTGCAAACACCTGAAACCTTGAAATTGGATGACACTTTAAAATCAGCCTCAGAGTGACAAACAATCTAAAGAAGAATACATAGCTACTTTAGAAAGCATTATGTAGATTAAATCCAGTCAATATCAGAAGTCAGAGTTACTCAAACTCTTCTGGTCCTTAGATATGCTTTTCCAGGAGAAGAGTACTTTAAGAACATGACAGACACTTTTCTTCTGAGCACACTACAGCTCCAGCAGAGCTCATAGGTACCTAACTGAACAGGAGCTCACTCAGCTGAACAAGCCTGTCCCACATCTGTTATAACTTACCCACTTGCAGGATGAGCACCCAATTACCTCTGTAAAGCTAAAACAAACAAAACAAAACCAGAAAAAGGCAAAGTTCAAGAATACTTTGCTTTTTTAGATCCTGCCTGCAGGGATCCTGAATTAGCAATTGTCTTTAAACAGAAGCTTTTCTGATAAGCACACTGAGGGAATCCAGGTTTCTAACAGTAGGTGTTATAAGAATGGCAGGACAGAATTACTCTTTTTCAACCATTTCAAGTCTGATCTTTTGGAGAGCTATATTAAATAGAAAGGTCTGAAAATTCATCTTTGCATTGTGTCACTGCAGGGTAAATCTTCCTTTCCAGTCTCACTCATAATCTGAAAATTTCCAGTTTATAGAGCACCACAGACCCTCCTTATCCTGCTGTAACCCACTCAGGAGTACCAGATGCCACTACTCCTGAGCACTGCTCAGTTCTTCTCAGAGGAGACATCTGCCTCTTCCCATAGTAACTCAGAAGGCAGGAGTCAAACAGCCCCCTTGCAGCCTTCTCCATGCCCTGAAAAAGTCCTAGAACAGAGTGTAACAGGCAGCACTTCTGCAGTGAACTAAATGTTCATCACAGACACAAGCAGTGAAAATCCAGGACAGTGGTTAGCATGAGGAACGACTGAAGAGAAGCTTGTTTTTTTTCTTTAAGACAATCCTTTTTGTTTATACAGACTGGAAAAGCCAAGTTTTCTTGAGTATAGTTGTTTTTAAAAAGCAGGAGGTATTTTCTTTGCTCAAAATTCAAAAGGAGCTGCACCAAACATAAATATGCGTTTAGCATTTGATTAGGCAAGCTTCTTCTACAGTCGCTAGGACTAGTGCTACCTTACTGTCACCTTCCCCAGTTACTTAATAGCGCTGAATTTGATACACATGTACATGCGGACAAACCCATCTACTAAACCCAAATGCAACAAAGCCTCTACCCAGCTTTGGATCTGCTTAAACTGACAGTGAAGCCACATGGTACACTAGGAATTACCTGTAGGTATTCTCAAGAAAATACAATTAAATGAAACAGCAAAACTAGAAAAAAAGTACAGCTGGTCCTGTAAGAGTGTTCAGAAAAGAGCTTAAAGTAATAGCTCTTTTCTTGTCAGGTTACTGTTTGTTTTGCACGATAATTAAATACTGAAGAATGCCATCAGGAAAAATGTTTATGTTGTTATTCTTCTAGTGTTTCTCCAGGCATCATAAGACAGTCATTCTCCAGCAAAACTTCTGCAGAAGTAGGGTGTGGTGATAGAATGCATTTTAAAATGATGGCCAGGTGCTGGTACAGCAAACACCCTTCTTTTGGAGGGCTGTGTATGTCTATTAGGAATATTTCTTGTTCCATACTCATATCACAGAGGATTAGACACACACACTCCTCACACAGAACATCCACCTCCCAAAACACGTCAGCAGAGTATTTACTACCAAATCCAGGAGGAGTTTGTGATTCTAACATTGTCCCCATTAATGAGAAAAATGTCACTAGACAAAAGCTCCTTTCTTTTTTCCTCCCTTCTTATCAAATCCTTCAAACAGCTGATAACTAGCTTTTATACATTGGAGAGTCAGATAGAATTCTGAATCTATTATTTTACTAAAACCCCAGGGGTCAACTTATCACCTGAAAGCCATTTTACATGGACAATTTGACTTTCATGTGGTGTGTCAGACCATACCCTAGATGGAAATCTAAAATAAATTATATGGAATATTGCCTTCTTTGTGCTGAAATTTATCGGTCCCATACTACAATAACTTTGAAAATTATATCCCTTAAGCTACAGTGCTGAGATATTATTAACTGCTTGAACTGAAAGAGCAGTTCTGATTGGCTCCTATAAAGTCTATGGACAGAGACTAATTTCTATTGAACCACATGCTTATCCAAAGCTGTTTTCCACCATTCCAAATGGCCAGCTTTATTTTCTTCCTGAACACACTGCCCATTTTATTACTATCATCCTCAGTATGCACTGTCATTTCAGTAAATCTGTCCCAGAAGCTAAGAATGCATCTAAGCTTCTGCTAATATGGTTGCCTGAGACAAATCACACCCAAGAGAGAGGGTGAGAGAGATGCACTTGTATCTCTTATCTTCCTAATACAGGTTATCTTCCTCAGTAAGCAGCCCTCCAGCCTCTGAAATGCATCTCTGTGATGTATCACAAGATAGGCAGATCTATTGCACAGCCCATTCTTCCTTAATCACTTCTACTGCCATACTTTTGAAATAAAATTAATAATGCTTTGATGCTTTGTTGAATGCTCCTTTTACATCTGTTAGCACAATTTTTAGAAACCACCCAACTGACCTCAAAGCCTAAAATCTTTGTAACTGAGGAAACACTGAAAATGTTAATGAACCAGCTGCTGGATGACTATTCTGTGAGTAGAAATTCCCAGACATGCAGAGAAACCTCCTCTAGGCATAGCACGTAAGATGCAAGAATGGAGCCCTGGGATAAAAGAAGTTTATTTCCTGCACTCAGTAACCTAACAAGTCTGAACTACAACAGCTAAAATACTAGATCACAACCAGGGGAAAAATAAAGAAATAAATAATCCAGAATCCTAGTAATAAACTCTACTGCTTTATTTTCATTCAGATAAATTAGTAGCCTTTATAAGCCAAAACAAATCGCTAAAAAGGAAGTTCTGGCCTGCACATCCAAGTTTCTAGACAGAACTACTTTCACTTTTTCTTACTGAACAGTATCAAGCCTCTCCAAGAGGCATTTGGACTCATGACAATTGACTGTAGCCAATCATTCTCTTTGAGTAGACAACCTATCACTTCTGACAATGGCATTCAGCTCAGTAAGGCCTTTGTCAAGCAGGTGTTTGAAAGGCAAGGTTTGGCAGGTCTCCTCCAAACTCTTTACTGCCTGGCTTTCCAACATCTTTCTTTTATGTTAGGATATATCTAAGAAGCAGCAGGAGCCCACCATTAAATTAACACCATTGCAAAGTCACAGTCACAGCCTTTCAGGGAGGGAAGTGGCTAGCTGACTGGAGCCCTGTGTTCACTTTCTCTCACACCAGCTGATTTCCAATGGGTGTTTCTCAAGGATCTGGGGGAGCTCTGCCACCTTGCCTGGGAGGAGTCTGTTCTGCAGAATTTGGCTTTGGTGGCTCCTAAGCGCTATATGAGTATTGGTGCTGAAGCCATGCTGAATAGTGTAACGTCTGAATTCAGCAATTAGATGACTACTATGTTGACAATTGTTCATCCAGAAATATGCCAAAATAAATATCATTTTATATAATTTGTGCAGCAAGCTGTGATTCTGTGAGATAAAGTGGCATACATAGCTTTAGCTTTGAAACACTTGGTTTTTGTTTTGGCCAAGGATGTCAGTTGGTCAGTGGTGGCTCATGGTAGGCAGAAATTTTAGAAGCATGAAGAGAAAAGATAACCTGAGGAAACAGACAGTCAAAGTAATATTCCTGTGTCCGCTTTAATTATACCCTACCATTTATTACAGCAACCATAGCAGGTGAGCAAGACTTTTTCTGTCTTACCCAAACAATAGGATTTACCTCCTACCACAAATTTACAGACAGCACTGAAGATAAGGAAAAGTGCTAAGTTTAGAGTCTTCCACTTGTATTGATAAATATTCTGAGCACTTAAGTGCTTAAACTGTTGAGGTAAGTCGTTTGGAATCTATGTCTACAAATGATAGCTTAATTTGCTCAAAAGAAGAAATTCACAATTTCAGAGTGGACACAACTAGTAGAGCCTGAATCTAGCTGGAAGCATGATTAGGTACTGTCATGCAACAGCTTAAAAAAAGTTACACAAACTGACCTTAATATGTGTGACTATTTAAAGTTTTCACTGTAGAAATGTATATTTTTCAATATCATTTTCTGAGCATAAATCATGTCATTTATATGCAAATCAGACTATATTCTGCAGCTGCTTATCTTTGCTGAAGCCACTGGAATTATTTGCACTTAATAAAGCCTCATAAATAGGTTTTGCCTCTAAATAGGTGGGGGAGCAGCAAATATAGCCATTTACAGTTACAAGCATCTTTTTATTTTGAAAGTTATATGCCTCCTTTAATAGAAAGTTTCACAGTTACAAAAGAAACATTATTTCATTTATATAACAAAATACCCTTATAGCCTTCAAAACAAAATGTTTTGCATTTTTCCTTATGCTCAGCTATATAAAATGTAGAAATTGCTGTGTAGCATCAATCAGAAGGACAGTCTGTATCACGCTAGCTCTGTGTAGTACATGTTAAATACAGGAAGATTCCTTGCTATTGTATCTAGGCACTTTTATTATATTTGAAAGAACATATACCTCCTTTATACAAAGTACGTCCACCCAGTATTATCTACTGCATTTCTGCAAAATGTGTTAACATTTTCACATACCACCAATCAGATGTGCCCCTCAAGTCCTGGCACATGGAAACAATCCATTTTAAAACCACAGGACGACAGACTTGGGAACATTCAAAGAACATTCCACAAGGCCAGGATGAAAGTGTAGTGTTTTAGTGTGGTTGGTATCATAAGGCAAACTGGGAAATAACACTCCCTAACTTGCATAAACCACCTGGACTAGGACCTCTTGTTAAAATCAAGACATGCAGCACAGGACTGCAAGTTAACAGTAGCTCAGCTTTTCCAGTTACTTCCCAACTCCAGGGAAGAGCAACAGTCACCAGCACCACCTAGAGAAAGACAGGAGACAAAAGGACCTCAAGGGCTCCTATCACTTAGGAGGATGCAGTACTTACCCCAGCCCAAACCATCTGAAATACCTGTCGAGAGCGCATGGGGAGCAAAAGTTACAATGCTCAGAAAAAAGCAAGGGCTTGGACAGATACACTTTCATCTCACACAGGTTTAAAGGGCAAATACAGACACATGGTTCAACTGGGGTAGCCCTTACCTCAGCAGAACAGTGGCAGCCAATAAACCACCGCCCTTTTTCTGTCTGATTTTTTTTCAGTCAAGCTGAACTTCACAACTGCAAACTATCAGCACATTATGTGCCTCAGTTTATTCTCATGTAAACCTTCAATAAATTCAATAAGGTATTAGTCCTCTGCAGGAAGTGAATTTTACTCCCATTTGTACCTCCTTTTCTATTTCCTTGTTAAGCAAAGTAGCTAGAAAAACCTCAGGCATTCATGGATATAATTTAAAGATTCTGTCAGTAAAACAACTGACATGATAGTGCTCTCTTGCAGAAGGGATGACATAAAGAGGTAATACAAGATATCCTCTTTTTAGAAGAGGTATCACTGGTTCTGTCATAATGAGATATCTTTTTAGAAAGGTATCATTTTTGCCCTACAAAATGACTGATTTTAACTTTTTCAGGTGCATACTGGTTTCATATTGTGACTTCTGTTCACTCTATCATTATGCAGACTGCCTTTAAGAGTACCAACTTTTACACCTCACATAACTATACTGTGAAGGTATACCTAAGTAAAAATACACCCAAAAAACAAGAGTGATTTGTCACAACCGCTGTTACTAGTTTAACAATTACTGTAATGTTTCACCCATCAAAGTCTTCAAATACATGAATAAAGACTACATCATTAAAATAACCACGAGACTTGCTGCATACAATTAAAATGATGTCACAATACATTTAAAGCATTCTATATGCTATAAACATACCTTATATACAAACATGTCTGGCAGCATGTTTATACTCATTTTTTCTGCTAACAATTTTTGTAGATCATGTTTTTCAAGCGCATATTGCATTTTCTTCAGGCACAGATAGAAGTAACCCCTGTTTATATTTTGAAACCAATATATGTGATAGGACAAGGAAGCATATAAGGAAGTTGAAATTAAATTAAAAGCAGGTATGAGCATGTATTTTATTACAGAGAAGCAGAGAAGTATGATAGTAAAATCTGACTTCTTGTCATGTTGAATCTTCTTTCACTATTCCACTACAAGAAACAGTATTTTTATAATGTAAATTTTATAGAATCATCCCCAGACTAAAGTCTGTGGCATTCTGCTGTATCTCCAAAGGATTACTTAATCCCACTGATTCAAACTCAGGTCACTCATTTAACATTACAACCCTATGCAGAATTAAAAACAAGGATCCTTTCAGACTTTAACAATGTTTTCCTGTATTTCAGTCTGTATTTTGCCTACTGGTAGTAGCATATTGAGATTGTCTGACATGCTGTTGAATTTAATTAGTCTGATTTATCACCTGGGCAGCACCTGAAAGGAAGCTGCATGCAGCAACATTAGTGGTGCATAGCCACCTTTTGCTATAATGAAATGAGACTATTCAACTTAGAAAAGCTGGATCCTTATGTGCAAAAAAGAACTCGTGCGTCTTGTGCACAAGAAAGGTAATATTCAATGAGCTTGGCTGTGAATTTACAGCACACCAGCTTCTCCATACTAACTGTATGCACGCACTTTCAACATATGTAATTTGGTGAGTTCCAGCAGACAGCAATTCAGCCCACTTACAATCTGAATCATCTTCTGATGGTGTCTGCCACTTGCTAGTGACTAAAGAGAGAGTTCAGGTGACTCAGTTAAATAACTAAAATTACAGATCTCCATAGCTATGTCTGTACTTACCTCACAGGGCATGACCTGGGATTTTGGTCCCCTGGTTATTCATATAAAACATTTGTGGAGAACCACCACTGTTCCTGCCTGGGAGCTGTCCAATTACAATGGAAATCAGAAGACGGTGATAGGCAGGAGGTAAACTCTGCATTCTTAAATATTACCGTGACCCAGAACTGGTCTATGACTAGGATGACACGACATCCTATAAGTAGGATGGACATGACTAGGGCTGCTGGGCTAAACATAGCAGTAGTATAGTAATTCTTGAGTTACTTCAGTTTGGAAGTTTAATTTAAAAAAAAAAAAAAAACGACACACAAAAGGGAGAGTACTACCAACTTCCAGATGCAATAAAATATTTGAGGTACAACGAAGTGAGTTATAAGCTTGGACTTGCTGGAATTTGCACAGTCAAAACCATGGTGAGTGGTGAGGCTGCTTGTACTAGGCCATTCTTACACATGAAGAAAGTTATATCAGAAAGTAAGACAAAATTTCAAGGAAACACTGGAGTCAAGTAAAATGTTATCAGCTGTTAGAAAATAAAACCAGGTAAAGCAGCAAAATATGGTTGCATTTGATTGCACCACAAACAATGTTGCAAAAACAGACAGCCAAGTTTGCATGTGTGATTTTAAAATTTTAATTCCACACATTTTGAATAATTAACAGTGAAAATGAACATTCTCTTGGATTTCAGGCAATATAATTAATTTTTCTAACTGTTGAACTTGCAAGGTATACTGTCCAAACACTAGAGCTACAGGAAGATATCTAAATCCAATGCCTGGTTGCCTAAATCTGTACTAGGACATATAAATATCCATTTTATGACCTTGAATGTCAAAGTGAACACCTAAACACAACTTAAGAATATTGATTATAGACATTTTACAGACTCTCAACAAACTGATTGTACACTCATTTGCTTACACTTTTTTATTAACAAATTGATAGCACTGCCAAAAGGAATACAGTCTACTATACCTTACCATGCTAACACTTTTACTTATAAATCTAAGTATGTTACAGAATCAATGCAATGAAAAATTCAGCATTAGAGAAAACTGAAAGACAAAACCCAAAAAACATTAAGAAATTTCTGAGGAAAGAGTCTCTCATTCATTTAAGGAGTACCTGAGAGCAGGGCACGTAATAAACTACTTTTCCTTATATAAATTTTACTTTATCTATAAAACCACCCTCAGTTTGAGAACCATTCTCCTTTAACACATTCCAACATTCTTCTTTGTAATCCTGAAAACAGCTAGGTCAAGAAACAAATATTCATGTACGTTTTAAAATAATATACCAAGAATTCCATTAATTCAATGTAGTTGTTATTTATTCTGCAGCAGTTCAGCTACTGGCAAATAGGTAAACAACAGAAATAAAATTTTCTTAACTGGATTTGAAGACTTCACTCCGTAAATATGAGTGTAACTTACACTCCACAGCACTTACAATGTATTTTGTTTATCTCTTTCACAAAATGTCATCAAATATTCCAAGAAAGGGTTTGACATCATTCATTTCATCCTCATGAAAATAGCTAACGAAGACAAAGCAAACAACAAAATTGTTAGATATAGCACATCGAAACCTAGGAAAGCAGGATCGCTATACAAAGTATCATCAAGACATACCAAGACAAACAAACAAAAAAATATTAAAGCATTTTCCTTTCTAAGAAAGGTTAATTGCTACAATTATTGTGAAAATTTTCTTTTAAAAATGAATGTTACAAATTAACACACTGCCTAAAGGGCTGTGTTCTGTGAAGAACTGGAACACTGAAGCAAATGAAAAACATACACAACTTTTTATTACCTGTGATCCACTTCTTTTTCATGTTCTTTTGTGGAAATGAAAAAGTCCTCTTTTCTAGAGAATTTAGAAGAGTCTGAGACTGTTTTTGAGATTGAGAAACACTGCACGGTTTTCAGCTCTTGTGAAAGATTTGAATGTTTTTCTTGAAAACTGAACTGTAATGTAAATGTTAAAAAGTGTATACAGTTAAAATAACTAACAAAAAGGGAAAGTGTCAGTTTGTTTTACTATGTAGTACAGGTATTTGACAAGGACCAAACACATGATAAATATAATTACATACCGGATGACTCGCAGAACCACAGTCAAACCTAGTACCTAGTTTTGAAGTCATGCTACACGAAGTAAATACAAGTCCTAGTTCTATGTATCATGAATAGCACTCTAAAGATAGGACATGTGTTAGGACAACACAGAAAGGTTCAGAAATTCAGTATGCCCAAACTGATTCAGAAGTCAGGTATGGTAAATACACATCAAATACTCTAATTTTTGGAAATTCTGTAATCAAAATATTTTTACTCACCATTTCTGTATTTCCATTCTGTAACTTCACTTTTGATGTGCTATTAAACACAGGAATTACTGAGCTCTGAATATTGGTCTCAACTTGTAATGTGCATGAACTGAAAATAAAATTGAATATTTAGGTATTTTTATAGGCATGCAAATTTACTTTTCAGTTCAGGATTTTCCATGTATTTCCCTCCACAGAAACAACAAAAAAAATTCAAATCATTCAACTATTCATACTTTTTTAAAGTTGAAATTTCATTCACTTTTACAAGTGAACAACCTTGTATACATTTAATAATACAGATAGATGTGAAATACAGACAATATTTTTAATTGAACAAAATTGTAATAAATTATATAATGCTTACTCTTTTGAAATGTCATTTGTGGCTCTGCTTCTTATATATTGGCAAAGTGGCTCACATTCATCTGGAAATTGAAGGCAGATATTTCAGTGTTCCACATAAGAAGAGAAGTTTTTAAAAAACCCTTGTCAATATTTCACATAATATGATAAAGAGCAGTTGGAAAATTATTCAAATGTTTCAACACTTAAAATATTTCTTCTGTGGGTTTTAGGCTAATGTAATGAGAAGTAGCTATAAACAATGAAAATAAATATGCAGTTGCTGGCCATCCAAAAAAATTAATTATGACTCGGTCTCTTCTCCCAAGTAAGTACAAGAGGAAATGCCTTCAAGCTGTAACAGGGGAGGTTTAGGTTAAGTATTAGGAAAAATTAATTCACTGAAAAGGTGGTTAAGCACTGGAAAAGGCTCCCCAGAGAAACAGAGTCACAATCCCTAAGGTATTTGAAAGAAGTATAGATGTGGTGCTTAGTGACATGGTTTAGAGGTGACCTGGCAGTGCTCGGTTAATGGTTGGACTCTATGATCATAAAGGTCTTTTCCAACCTAAATGATTCTATGACTTTCCCTTCTGTAGAAGATTTCTCTCAATATAGATGACATCAAAGGTAGAGTAAAAAACCTGGCAGGCAAGTCAATTAACCAAAACCTTCAGGTAGTTCTATTGATTGTACAAATTATCCTCAAATAATAGCCTGTAAAATAATTTGTACGTAGGAAACAGAATTTTATTAAAATAACCTTACCTAGTTCTCTACTGGCAAAGTTGCTAGCAAGTACTAATTTGTCATCATCAATATCATCCCAAATATCATCTCTTAGTTGAAAGTCCACATCCAAACCACCTGAAAAAAAAGATCTGCTTTTATCTGTATCAGTCAAGTTACGTATTAAAGATTTGTAACATTTTTTTTATGCCATTGTCTCTTGGCTCTTCTCACTCAGAAACAATATATCCAAGAGAAAGCTGCAACACATCTGTAATGGACAATTACAACAAAAACTGTTCTATGTTTTGACAACCAGTTGTTGAATCTATTGAAAGGAGGATTGTCACATGAGCACTTTTTCTTCAGAGTTATTTTGAGAAGTATATCCTCAGTGTAGATTCTAGAAAAATAAGCCTTATAAAAATCACTGCAATTTTATTCTTTCCCTTTGTCAGAAGCATTGTTTGATTCCAAATTTAATACTTTTAATTCAGTCCTTTCTTCTCCCCATAGTGTTTCAAAAACTCTGAATATAACAGTCTTTCACCATAAGACTAGATAACAACAGTAGCAGGCAAATTAGTATGGCAGGAAAATACAATAATCCCATTGTCAAGTATTAACTAAAAATGAAACTATGCAATACAGCTGCTAACATTTAAGGCAGTATGAACTAAAAACCACTTCATTTCACCAAAGTGCTTCTTATGTCCGAGTACGACCTAAACTGCTACTTATTAGCTAAATGAATCAAAACCTGACTCACACCAATATACTATCACCAGATACAATGGCAAAAGGCATGCAGTGAGATGAACATCATAGTTATATACTGATAATGAAGACTGATCATTTAACACCAAATATAAAAACATTTGTGGCCTTTTCAGTGGAAGAGAAACAGGATTTTTTTTTCCAGATACAGATATGTTAGTTGTTATGAACTCAGTTACTGAATGGTTACATTTTGTCAACTACCAAACAAAAATTAATGTTTCACTAACTTCATTCAGCATAAAGGGAAAAGAAGGTATAGATACAGGGGTAAAATACCTCTTGTATTACAAGTGGGTTCAGTGGAAATATATTACATGCATACATTTTAGGAAGTATTTATAGATTTAGACCCTCATACTTGATTGAGTCATTATATTTAAAAGTACACTTAGGTGCTTAGATCCAAGTTGGAAATTCTTACTGACACCAGGAAGAAAGCCAATTAAGGCCACTGTATTTCCCTACACATTCAGTGTTCTGCAATGCTATTTGCTGTAATGATTTTAGCAAATTTGAGTTTACAGGTACATTCAAATCAAAAGATTGAAAATCATAATTTCAAACACCAGCAATAACTTACGACTCCTTCCATAATTACAAGGTTCCAGTTGTTTCTGGGATGCTCCTAAGCTATTAACATTATCTACCTGGTCCACTGGCGATGATGAAGATGCTGCTGCTGATTGTTCATTGCTAGACCTATTAAAAAAATAAGCAGGTGGCATGTCAGTAAACAGCTGCAGGAAACTGCAAAATAATTTTATTCAGAAAACAGTTCTTAGTTACAACTTAACATACTATCTAAAATAAGACAGATTTCTTTTTTGTTACCTATATGAATCAGTACCTTGCCAATGCCGGTGACAAAGATTTAGGTGTAAAAACAAACTGTTTGAGATCCACATTTTGTGCTTGATTTAACATCTGCATCTAAAGAAAGCAGATTATTTTAACTAATAAGATATAAACATGCTGAAAAGTGTTGGGTTTTAACAATCATGACATCACTGATATTGTATCAAGTTAGCACAATTTTAAAAGATCATATATAAATTTATTTATTAAGTCTTTCTAATTTCTACTTATCTACTTATCTAGTGTAATCAGTTAAAAATGTTTGAATGACATGCTTCTAGGGGAGTTATTCAAGTACCCTAACAAAGCCAAACTGGTTATCATTAACTCTCCTCTGTATTAGCTATAGGCTAAATCATTCTCTATGGTGAACAAACAAGCAAACAAAACTGTGAGAGGAAATGAAACGCACCAATATCTCAAATGCCTTTCTTGCTGCAGAATGAGTTAGTTTAGCACTACATTCGAAGGAATAAAGTGTAAGCCATGAAATCTTTCAGAGGCTAAAAATCTAACAAAGCTGTTTTCTTATAAGCAAGTGGACCTACCTGTCAATGCAAAAAGATCTCTTAGGAGCATTACTCTGATAAATGTCACTATCTAGCCAAGACAAAGTCACAGTACACTACCTTCCAACGATGCCTCTGTACGTCACCCACCACAATCTATCAAATGCCATAAAAGTAAAAACAAAGAGTACGTGCACAGAAGTGGATCATTTGAAACATTCCAAACAACAACCGAATCTCAAAAAGATTCCTGGAGCTTTGGTACCTTTGTACTTCTTTGCTTTTTGCATTCTACATAGAAAACACAAACTTGAATGTTCACGTTTAGTTACAGAATTCTCTCTGCAAACAATATATACAAATACATAAGAGATTTGCTGACTGTTCAAACAAACCTTTAAACGTTTTACTGGGGGTACAGAAGAAATTGAATTCCTGCTCCTTAAATCAGCTAGGTACAAAGAAAACTTTGAATCTCCATTCATCCCAGACTTTGGAGGTACTCCATTTTTACCTAAGAAAAGGAATTAAAATAATCTTCAGATTAGTGTAGAAGGGATAAATCCTAATCCTTTCAAGATCAATAGAAACTTTGCCACTAAGCTTAGTATCTTCTATTAAAAGATCCTAAAAGATTTAACACACTAATTAAAAAGATTTAACAGACCAATATTTATTTAAAAGTGTAACAAGCCTGACATTGCTCTTAAATCATATGCTGGATGTTCTGAAAAATAATATTAATCATCGTAGTTGCTATAAAAGTGTTATTGACACAGCTTTTTATTACTGCTTTTATGACTGTATCGTAGCAACAACTCAGGCCTGACTCTCTCGGTTACATCGCTTCTATTAATGTAGCTATTGCTATAAATGAAGCTATTCTAAATTCTATTTGTCTAAAAGTAACAGAAATAGTAGATGTCATGAAACTCACAGCAGTCATGTCCACACACATCTTTATTTTTACAGCGATGGTTGCATTCTCGGTTTCCGTATTTCTTGTAAGTAATCTCTTGTTTAGATCTGCCTCCTGGAGAAATATAACACAGAAATGCTGATTTTTTTATTTCACATGTATTGTTGAGAGAGTACTTCATGCAGTAAAGGATAGACTAGAAGTAATCTGGCTCACTAAAATTCTGTGGTCTTCAGCAAAAATATGGCCTGCTCAAACAACGTAATTGGAAAGAAATTTATCAATGCTACTGAAAAACAGAGGCACTATCACATTCCCAAATTCCAACATTAATATTAGATACCAGAGTCATGATTTTTCTTACTTTCAAATTTATCAGAGAGTTGCACTGTAGTACTTGGCAAGCGGAAGCAGCAGCATTGTGTTTTTATTGTACTTGAGAAGAAACAGTATGGATAAATAAATATTCAGCTCTACTGAAACTAAAACTCAATTTTCTGTTGACTTCGGTATTAGTCAGATGTTGTGATCTCACTCTTTACCTGTATCTGCTTTTGCTGCTGGCAGACTTTGTGGTGAGCCATAATACATATCAAGTGAAGACTCAGCATTTTGTTTTTGATTTGTAACCACTTTACTTCCCATTGGTTTTGGTGTTAAGTAAAAGGCTCTATATGCTTGCTGTTTATCAAGGCCAACTTTGAAAAAAAAACAAACAACAAAAAACCAAAAATATTTTAGATTTCTATACACTGTTTCTAAAGTACTGATTACCCTCACTTTTATAAAGAGTTTAAGAAAGTATAAATGTTATTAAAGTATCATTGAAATTTGTTGATAAGGTACCAGTAAAACCACATTATTACATGAAGGGATTCTTTACAAATGACATTTTAAAACCCAGTCATTTTCAGATTTACAGACATCATTATCAGATGAGTAACAAAATTAGCTCCTTTAACAGAATTTTTCTGTGTTGTTTTACAACTACATGTATCTATGGCTCTGCGTGGCCAATACACTTCTAACTTTAAAAGTGTACTGCAGTCTACCTTACAAGAGTATCAGCAGCTCTGTATTGGCAAAGGCATAAAATGAGTATACTGGTAGTACTTTTGAAGTTGAATATTAACAATGGTTCTACTTCTAATTAAATCAAGATTCATATGAGACTATGACAGACATCACTTATAAAAAGTATTTTTGTATTTTATTAGGCAAATATTGCTGGAAAGCCAGACAGGCTTTTTAAAAATGAGAGATTTCCTTCGCATCTGAAACAGAAGCAGACTTTAAAGTAAGTAGACAAAGAATACCTGCTTTCAGCCTAACTTCACTGTTACCAGTTTCAGAGAAATTAACACTTGTGTTGAGGTTTACTGAATTCAGTACAATGTATACATAGTCAAGCAGTAAGAGAAGGACACTGCTTTCTTGATCTCTGTTTGGTTAGAAAACCTTCCTCTTTTCCTGAGCCACAGGTTTAGACATAGGAATACTTACCATTCCATGCTTGATTAATATAATAGTCTCAATATTCAATGTTTATCATGGAAGCACAAATATACTTCAGTTAATCTAGCACATAGCAACTGTCTTTACAGGTGGGGCACAATGACAGAATTTAATACAGCCAGTCTATTTTTAAATTGTATTCCAAAATTCTCTGCTTTAAGGTCATCACTGTCTCTCCTCAACAGCAGCTATAGTTCCAATTCCATGGAAATTGACACTGAGGGAACCAATGTTTAAATCTACACGTTAAGGCATAAATTTTTCCACTGTCAAAACTTCTTGCTACTAAAGCAGAGATGAATCCATATCAAATACTTTATCACAACGCAAAACCTAACCATTCACAAAGACAGCTCTTCCCTGCACAAATAACCTATCAAGCTGCTAAGTTATTCCTAGTGCAAGTTAATTCAACTTGCAGGCATAAGGACAAGAGAGAATCCTAAACTGTAGCAACAGAGCAAAATACTATCTCCTAGTAGTAACCAGTAACAGTTTTGATGTTTGCCAGTTCATTAATATGCTACTAAATGAAATAAAACAGGTATGTTAATTAGGACTGTCAGGTTATACACAACCCAGTAAAAAACACGTAATACATTTTTATTTACAGATCAGTTCATTTTGCTGTACTTTTGGCTTCAAGTGAACTGTTATTAAAATTATTCAGTCTTTGGCAGCTATTTTTAAATTAAAAGCATAGTAATCAACCTACCATAATCAGAACTAATTAAATTTATACTAATGTCCTCTGATTTGAGAGCTCTTTTCACTTCAATTTTCTTCATCCAATTTCCAGTTTTCAGCAGCACAGAATCCCTGTAATGTATCAGCAAAATTTTGTTAGAGATAGTAAATGAAAACAAGACTGTATAATATGGCCTCTGTAACCAAATGAAAGAACCCTTCTTTGGTCTCAGTTCTTGGATTTTGCTTGATAAGGGGCCTAAGAACAACATCCCAATAATATATTATTTATAGCCATAAAAGAGCCAGGATCCTGCAGACTAGTTTCAATTCTGCCAAAAGTTCACGCAGTTGGAAAAGATTTTGTTTCTCTTTTCCCATTTACTCCAAGCATATCTTAGCCACCTAGAGAATTAAATTCTATCTCTGAACTAACAAAAATTTTGACAATATGATATAATTAAAGAAATATAGCTAGTAAGAGTAAGCAACAACTTGAGAATGTATCTTTTTAATAAGTATTTTACTTGTTTTATATTTATGTGGAAATTACTCTCGCTTCCATAATATGACATCAGTGTTGTACAGATATTTACACTATCTCTATACTGACAAGCACACTGGCATGTTTTTGGGGTTTATGAATCTTGTGTAGCATTTTAAATTACAACAGTGACTAGAAAATGCAGTAGAATAAAGAATAATTTTGTACCAGTGTAACATCAGTAGAAAGTATTGCAAAACATGCAAAAGTCACAGAAAGGATTAAAAGCCAAGATCCTTAAAATATATGAAGCAAAAAGAATCAGATCATACATACATAATTTTCTGATTAAAAATTACTTGGTTGTCAGCATCTCCTATGACCAACGTAACATAGTGGAAGTCTGTTGCTGTTCTCTTTGTCTGCAGTTGCTCATAGTTTGTTAATTTGACAGTTACTAAGATTTCAGCCAGTGTATCACTGTATTTTGGAAGCTAGGAAAAAAATCATATCAAAGACATAACTGCTAAAATACGCAAAGTAAAATATTTGCCTTTCCATCATTTTGTAACTGTTGATACAAACACAAAAGTTCTAATCAAGCCATTTCAATTTGTGGTACAAGTTTTATTTGCTGTTCTGAGACACTGTTATACAGTACTAACTTGTCCATAGCTGAATATGCTAAATTTGAGTACATATTGAGAACAAAAGACAGTTTACATTAAGTCCTTTAAAAATCCTCTGTTCAATACAAAGAGAAAGATGCAAGAAGAAAACTGGTCTATTTTGGCATCCCAATATTCCTCTACATTTATAATTGTTAAATCTTTCTTCTGAGAATAATTTTAGAAATACTATCTAATATTACATCAAATGCATAACTAAAATAGAATTGATTTTTATAACAATAGTATTTCACACATTTACTGAGGTTTTAACTTCAAAGGTGTCTTCATTTGTACCAACTTCATGAGACACTTTAAGACTATTTTTCATATACTACATTTCAAAAAGGTAAAGTGGGTATGTAACCTTTTCAAAGGCAAAATGCCTATCAGAACCTCAAAGCTCTTGATTGGTCATGGAATTGGCTCTATCCTTGGAAAAGGGCACCACCTGGGTTAATGTAATAATTTACTGTTTCTCTATATTCCTAAGTGTGGTGTAGAACACAAACATGAGTTAATGCTTCTTCAGTAAGTTTTATATGGGTGTTTTTCTGTCTCTAAGGTTTGTTTATATTCAAGGCAGAATAGACCTCTCAGAGTCACGTAAAATGCTAGAATGTGGAATATACTGGTTTGCACATGTAACATAGAATGCTATTAATGAGAGAGGCACAAATGTAGGGAATTATAGGGAATGTCTATTACAAGGATTTCCTTTGATGTTTGAGAGTTTGATTACACAAACTAAGGTAGAAGGAAGCCACAATATTGTGTAATCTTCTATCAGTGAGGGCTCAAAATTTCTTTAAGTCACTATTTGCTCTTTCATTTAATAATATCATCTTAAAAACATAAAGTAAATAGAAAAGCATTTACCTGTTCAATGTCAAGTTCATATTTTGGAAGGTGCAAAACAGATTCTTTTATCTGGTTTCCAAAAGGAGGATGTCTGTTTAAAATCTGCAAAGATTTAATTTAATTTCTGATACATTCAGCTGATCAGAGATGCCAAAAGAAATGTAAATCTATGGAATCAAAATCACCAGAGTAATTATGTTATCAAAAAAAGCCTTCACCACTCCTGGTTCTTCACTGTCAGTGATGTCCAGAATAGCAACATAAGCAAAAGAAAATTCTAATACTTTTTTCATGTTGCTAGCACTTCTATGCAGGTAACAGCCAATGAACTAGCCAATGACTTCACAATCTGACTGCTCATGTTTTACATGAGATGACTCTTCTATGTTGCCTTAGCTTTAGTGAAAACAAAACAAATTACTGGAAAACCGCAAAAGGGAGCAGAGAAGAGAAATTCCTAAAACCAAACCAGAAAAACCCAAGTAAAATTGATTTCCTGTAGAAATTGATTATATCTTCCAGAACACTGGAAAAACAGTTTCCTCAGAAAAGAAGCCAAGAGCCAAAGAACTTGTCCTTGAGTACAATGTAACTTCCCTAAAATAAGAACTACTTCATAGATGAATTGGAAGAATTTTATTCTATGACTGTCTTTAACTAAAAGTAGCAATAATGGAAATTCAGGATACTCATCATTAGCATACATTAAGAGAAACTGCAAATATATCTTCCCTTTTATATTTTTTCTAACATTCCTAAAAGGGAAATACATATTGTGCTTTATTTCAAATCATGTTAATGATGAAATTCTACATATTTAAGCAACTGCTTTCCAAACCCAGCCAAATCAGTGAAACCATCCACGTTAAATCTACTAGAACAAAACATCATAGACATTTTCAAGGAAAAGTAGCAGTAGTCACTTTTTTTTTTTTTTTTACAATTCACTAGTATAAATGACTAAACCACTTAAAACACTCAATTTTGCTGACAATCACATAAGCAGAGATATATTAACCAACCACTTTTACTGGTAAAAGTATTGACACTCAGTATTTTTCTTATATCTATTCGCATACACAATAATAAATTACCAATTCAAGCTCCCTGGGATTTATGTCTTCTATTTTTTTAAATGATGTCAGTCCAGCATTGACCATAGTGTTTGACAGTGATACACCTGTGAAAAATTTAAGTTTTATGCTGTTAAATGACAATCACCAATTTCAAACTGTTCTCAACAACTGCATTATAGCAGGTAAAAACCAAAGCAGAAATCATGTTACAATATGTTTGTTCCAGTTTTTTGCCCAGCAAATCACTAAGTTTCTTTACAGTTGTTTGAATATTTTAGTAGTATTTAATTTCGTTTATCCATTAGTAAAGAGAAAGAGAAATACAATACAAATCAAACACTGAAACATTTCAATACTGACAATTTTTAGTTACATTTTCTGGAGTACAATAGATTTTAGATCACTGCCTACAAGACCCAAGAATCGTGTTCTTTATATATAGGATTAAAAAAAGCACATCACAAAATTCTTCGTCTCAGAGATTTTTTTCCATATCCAAGGAATTATTTAACTACAGGATCTACAGTGACAGCTATCTGGAAAGAAAGGCCTAGCTTAGTCAGAGATATGCTATCAAACAAATGTGGAATATGCCCAAGATACTGAGATAAACATTAAGAAAACAGAACAACTCTGTAATACTTTGAAAGCCTGAAGAAAATTACTAAGCAGATTGCTTTTACTTTCCTCAGACTACTCAGACAACTGTGGTACTCAATTAGTAGTAATTAGGAGACTCAATTATGTAAGCAAACACCCCAAAAATTAGCAGGCTAATTATGAGTTTTGATTCTCTACCAGCTTACACCTTTATAATTTTTGACTAGTACCTACCGATTTTTTCCAATTGTTTAGACACATGAAGTGAATTTTCCCAAAGTTTGCACCTGAAACACTTTGCTAAAATCAAAGAGTTTAACAAAGCGGAAAAGTTGTTCTTACATGATGCCAGAAAGTCAGATAACCCTAGAAAAAGAAGATTGACTTGTATTAATCAAATAAAATGTAGCTTATTATTATTACATGTACCAAAAAAGGATGAAATTTTACCATACATCTAGTAACTCTTAGGCCATTTCTAAATATTCTGCCAGTATCTTGTGTCAAAGTAAAGTCTTGAACAGGAATACATCCTAGCTGAGCCTGAATAAGACTGGGAAGAAGAGAGTTTAATATATAAGCTATACTGTAATGAAAAGTATAACAACATAACTTTTTCACTAAAGAAATTTTTTCTTCTGGAAAACAAAAGAAAGTTCAGAATAGAAACAGTGACATGCAAGATTTGTTCCTCTATAAAATTATACAAATTTTGGCAGGGACTTCACAGCCATAAAATGACAGCTTTTCAATAAAAAGTAACAATACAGTATTTTACCAGTTTATTTTCATTTCTCTTGTTTTTATCTTCCCCTCCATTGGAAACCTATATATAAAAATACACATATTTTCTGCTATTAGTTTTATTTATTTCCAAAAAGATACTTTCCTTTTTTAAAGTATTTTTTTATACCTGATAGTTATTTTGTCCTTGTCTTTATTCAAAGCATTCAGTATTTTCTTTTCATTTGTTCTTAACGTGATATCCACAAATTCTGCACAGTTGGAGACCATTGTAATCTGTAACAATTTGACTTTTTTATTAATTGTTTTTCTTTGCCATTGTTTCTACCACTTCCTCCAACCCTTCTTTTCAAAAACTTAGCTTTTAAAAAAATGTTATTGTCTCAACACTATGTCCATAAAGAGATGGTTAATCAGTTCTTTCTAGTACTGATAACTTTCTTTCATCTTCCTATAAAGGCTATAATATAAGAAAAGAGGAAGAGTTTTCTTTCAGTTTTTAGATTACTATTCCACTTGAAATTATCCAAAATCAACCACACTGCTAACACTTTATGACATACAAGGCAAATATAAATAGTTTTTGCTATCTATTATGTATTTCACTGTACTTTCTTCATACTTTCGGAACAAAGACTGCCATAAGAGAACAGGCATTCCATTTTTTAATGGCGAACCTATTCTACTGTAGTATTTGCTTGAAAACAAAACATCTTTTGTGATTTAACAGCAGCAATAACAGCCTGTTACCTGGCAGAGGAAAATGACTTAAAACATAAAGACAGTAACATTCCTTTAAAAGAAAAATCTGTTCTCCATGAAGTTGGTTTTTGCCATTAAAAAAAAATCCAACTAAACCACAAAAAATGTACAGTTGTGGTGGGTTTGACCTTGGCTGGACACCAGGTGCCCACCCAGCCGCTCTATCACTCCCCTTCCCAGAGGGACAGGGGAGAGAGAGTGAGGTGGAAAGAGGAATGACCCGTGGGTTGAGACAAGACAGTTTATTATCAGCACTATACACAGCAAAGCCTGCGTGCGCAGAAGCAAAGCAAAGCAGACTTAATCTCTATTTCCCATGAGCAGCGATGGTCAGCCACTCCTGAGAAGCAGGGCTGCGGTCTTCAGGAGGCAGTCATTAGCTGATGAATGCCCACCCCCCTGCTCCGTGCCTCAGCTTTTATATCTGAGGTGACGTCATATGGCATGGAATATTCCTTTGGTCAGTTTGGGTCAGCTGGCTGCCCGACTTCCCTCCCAGGGTCCTGCCCCCCAACCAGAGAAGGAATGTCACAGTGCCAGTGCTGTGCCCAGCAGCAGCCAAAACACAGGTGTGTTATCAGCACCCTGCTAGTCACCAATGCAAAACACCGCACTGCGAGGGTCACTATGGGGATGAATTACAGCTCAGCCAGACCCAATACAACAGTGTCTAATACATGAACAGAACAGCTTCAGCATCTTCATAAGCAAGGTTAGTGAGGGGAGAAAGTTGGAAATCGAAAGATCTCAGTCTCAAAAATACTCCATATGGAGCTTATTTAAATTGATTCTCTAAAACTTTATATAAACAAAGTCTGAGATCATTTAAAGAAGTAAAACCTTTTACTTATCTTTAATTCTGTTCAAAATCAACTGAACATACGTAAATTTTCTTTAAAAAGTAAAAATTACCAGTTCATTTAAAGTCTCTGTTCCCTTAATTGTGAAAAACTGTTTCACTGTATCAAATGCAATATAATACCATGCCATTAATCTTCCAGTCTCTGTAAAAGAAGAATATATCTTAAAAAATAAATATGCAATGAATTTTTTAGTGATTTTTTTTTAAAGTCACAAAATTGAATTAGTTTTTTTATTACACGGCTCTGTGAGATTTACAACTACTGATGGATATTACTGACTCCACCCTAGAGCAGCAGAGACATGTCAGTTACATTACTGTCCACTGGTGATGAACTCACACTAATATACCAGACTGTGAACTGTGGTTACTGAGAGCCAACGACCTCTAGCAGGGACTGTAGAGAAGAGCAGATAAAACCTGTCCTTCATTGCACTGAGTCACATCCAATTATCCTGTGAAAACATTCTGTAATTTTCTCCTAAACTGCAATAAAATTTCCATCAACAACAAGAAAAGATCTATTCATGGATCAACATTAAGAGAATGACCTTCCATGATGTATGAAGAAACTTGCTCACGCATTCCAGTCAAACAATCTTTCAAGTTTTACTCGCTGCTACATTTGCACACTCTGATTAATGGGTCACACAAATAGTTGTAACCCTTTGTATTCACCACCATCTCAAAATCACTTCTGAAAATTAGTTTATTTTAGAAAGTGTTACCTGTTGGTTTGAAATTATTTGCTTCATCCATCCTGATCAAATCAAAAGATGATAAATCATTTAAGTTCTTCAAACACAGTTCTGTCAACAATTTGAAAATATGTCTGGTTTTAGTACATGCAGAAAACCTTGTCTGTGTACAAACCAGAAAATATCATCATCAAATTGTAATGTATGCATACCCAAGTAATTCCACTGAACTCAAATAAAGGTTTTAGCATACAATCCTGCTTGTAATAAAGCTGGTGTTTAACTTCTGCCTGGGGAAAGCTCAGTCAAAGGTATTTGATACAGGACATTCCAACTCTTTTCAGTAAAGTGAAAGTAGCAAAGTAGATGACACTAGATGCATGGAATGTCCTATTCAATTCTGCATGACAGACTGGAGACCCCACAGTATTTATACAAAAGATTTTCACTACAGTGTTAACACTTAAATGATTGAAATTTCAAATATCCACAGGTATTTATGAATCCCTTATCAGAAAATTTCACACTGTATCAGGTGCATTTTTATTTACTTCACTAAACCTATTTAGTCAATATCTGAATAAGGATGACCAAAGTGTTTTGTTCTTCTCTCTTTCAAACCCAAAGTAATTAAAAGGCAAAAATCCCACTGATACAGTTGTTAATATTCAGACTGTAAAAGTAAGTTGGGAAAGCACTCGAAGTAATAGTTACCATAGCAACCAGAGATCATTTGAATGCACATGAAACGTTTGAAAACAAAACTATATACGTTACTACAAAATGTTTCATGTGCACAGGAAAAAGGAGTTTGTTTCTATAAGAACTTTAAAAAGAGGTTGCTTTTAAGATCAGAGCACTTCAAGGAAATATAATCCACATCTAAAAATCATTTGTATGTGAAGCCTTCTACCCTAGCACTACTTGTAGATTTCAAACAACGCCTCCTCCCATAAAGGCTTAGTAGTAAGATGCTTAATTCCTTCCATTTCTTTCAGTATACATCCCAAAACCAGAAATGTCCTCATCTACGTGACAGAAAAAAGGTAGAAAACAATTAAATGAACATATGAACTAGGAAACTTTTCTTACTGGTAAGCACTCCCTTTTTTCCTATCTGCAAGTTACAGTCAACATCTCTCATATTGGACACTTCAAGCAGTAGTGTATCTACTAAATGTGTTCCTGGAGATGGATTCTTGAAACCCTTACACAATAAACAGCTTCAGCGTAGGTCCACCTAGCCCAACATCAATCACTAATTTTTTTACACAACTGTGTAAAATTTAACAAATAAAATTTAAGGGGAGTTCAAGTATTGGCTCTGCAAATTTCAAGGCATATACTAGTCTATGCTTTACATACCAGGCCCCTCTTCAGATATTTCAGATCCAAATGGTCTAATATACAAATCTACAGAATTATGATGGACATAAAGACTTTCACTAAAGAAAGAAAACTGCATTTGTAGCTTTGCAGAACCCCATGTCAAATCTTAGCAAGTAGTCTTTTACTAATATACTTGGTTTGGATTTATTACAAAACTTACATTAAAAAAATGAATAATTTTAAAAAACAGCTGTATGCTATTTCCACATTTAAAGATGAGAGGCACTAATTCCCAAACTGTTTAATCAGCTGTATGTTTTCTGATGGAATTGCAAATAACTAAAAAGCAGTATTTAGAAAAGATCAGTAATTGGACTTTATTCAAGTCTTAGCAAAAAAAAGCCTCCTAAAATTTCTACAGCATTACAGGAAAAACAGAGGTGCTCCTATTTTTATGTTGTTGTATCTGTAAAAGTTGGATGCCTCAAATATGCTCACTTGAAGATCATGTGCAATTCTCAATTATGTACTTGCATTCTCTCAGTTCTTTCTATTGCACTATGCATTTTCTATTCATATGCAGATTTAAAACTAAACTTGGAATTAAAATAGCAAAATAATTCTTAAGAGGATCTTCTGAATTCATACCTCTGAGATATGACTGATATTGTACAGATTGTTTAATGTACAGAAATCTTTGAAAGATCCAAGTCTTCCCTTGACACCTCTAAGTAAAATCTAAGTAAAATGAGTTAATTTGATCTATAAGGGACAAATTTCAGGTAACAAAGCAAACATCACACCAGAATGCACATTTCCACTACAAAATGTCATGGTTAGAGAGTTGAATTCTCAGATAATACCGGTCCAGATGTTGAATAGCAAGCCTATATAGTATGAGTACTGTGGCTTACTTGTACAAAACCACAGAATTTAAGATTTATTCCTCCAGATCACTGAGTCCATCTCTGGAGAAGACCTGCCACACCCTGGGGTTCTCTAAAATTTGTTTATGCAGTTTTGAATGACCAATGCAAAAATATGCATCATAAAAAAATGTGTTCTCTCTCTCTACCTGATTTTTATTATTGCTGCCTAACATTTTATAATAATGCACTTTTGAACTGCTGCTGAATAAGGTGAATATGTCTACATTCTACATCCTTAGTTTTCAAGACTAAATTTATGATAAAGCGAAGATGACAAGTTCCAAAAAGGGCGTTTTTGAAAATATAGTAACAAAAATTAATGAAAGCAAATGAGATCAAGGAAATAAAAATTAGGAAGAATGCCAAGCAATCAAAATTGAAGTACTATGCTCTATATTTCTGATTATGTATCTGGAGATGAGGTAGGTAAAGGCATTTAATTCTTTTCCTCTATACAAGAAAAATTCTTCCACCAGAAAAAACATACTGATAGTGTCTTAAAAGGATTAATAATTAAATAAAATCAATAGCACAACATAGTAAATTACATCTGCTCTGTGAATGGATCTGTTGAAATTAATAGAGATATATAATAAACATGGATGAACCTGCCCTAAAAATGAATATTTTACTGAAAAAAAAGCTTAAAGGCCAGTTACCTTGTAATTTTGCTTCAATTCCAGTTCTATCCAATCCAGATGAAAAACCTCCAAGAAAAAACACAGGGCTTTTTAACCTAATACAATGATATACATCCTCCTCAGTATCATTACCCATCAAAACTGACTTGCTGGTTTTTGGGACCCAAACAAATACCCCAAAGTGAAAGTTGTAAATATTTATTATACTAGAAACAAGTTAAAAGTCTTACACCTTTTTAAGTATCTAAGTATCAATAAGTGGCTGTTAGAAAAGATGTGCAAAGGTAAAAGCTGCAGATATTCCCCTATGTAAAATATCAGAGTCCTAAAAGTTGCAGAAATCTCAGTAAGCAACTTCACAAATATAGTTTTTCTATTAGAATACAGGAAGCCACTTAAATTGTAACATTCACTCGAGTATTACATGTACTATGTTCTAGTCCCATCTATAAATCCTTTAAAAAAACTGCCTCAATCAGGTGCCCCATGATTTCATAACTAGGTGTAAATCAAGTGGCCAGGAACAAACACATGGTCCGGGCTGGGGACTGAGAGGCTGTTCTGGGCAAGACAAATTGAAGACAGCAGCATTAAGATTATTGAAATTTTGTTTTAGGAAAAAATATGAAATATTAGACTTTTTTTTTCCTTAGCAGCAGATTGCATGTTCAGCACTGAAAGATACATTATGGCTTCATACTGCATTAACACATGGTCCAGTGTATTAAGATGAAAACAATACAGATCATTAGGAAGCTGTAAATAGCTTATTTAAAGTTTTTAAATGCTGTACCATGATGAAACTTCTATTACATGTATTAAAGCAACTGAAACTGTTCCTAAAAAAGTTACAGGCAAATTACACATCTTGTTTCCAACACTTTAGGAAATAATAATCCATCAGAAAAAGAAGAAATATATAATATGCATCTAACACATCCTAGTGTTCTAATTGAGATGAATTAAAGAAAATCCAACAAACCATAATGAGATGGATTTTTTAAGGCTCTAATGTACAAAAATGTAGATCGTATCCATTCCAAAGCTACAGTGACATCAGTGACAGTATGTAGCACTATTTCTGCATTTAAGTGCTCAACAAGATGTCTGTGCAAGCTAGCAAAAGAAAAAACAAAGGTAAGTACATTTACCAATTAGTAGTACAAAAAGTATGAAACTATTTCTTGGGGGAGAAAAACCCCAAAATAAAACCCTCTCCCAAACTCCTCCAAAACCACAACAATTTTCTATTTTTTTTGGTGGTTTGAGTGGTTTTTTTTGTTTTATTTTGGTTTTGGGTTTTTGTTTGCTTGTGGGCTTTGGGGGATTTTTTTTGTTATTGTTTTGGTTTTTTACTATCAACTGTTTATTTTAACCAGTGAAATCAAATGAAAATAGTAACAAATATGCAAACAATCACCAATGTAATTTCACAGTACCACAGTATGTTAGGAGTTGGAAGGGACCTTGAAAGATCATCTAGTCCAAGCCCCCTGCCTGAGCAGGATTCCCTAAGACGAGGTCACAACAAAGCTTCCCTGACCAGGAATCGAACCCAGGTCCTGGCAGTGAGAGGGCTGAATCCTAACCACTAAACCACCTCACCTGGTTTAATGTCCAGCAAGCAAAAACTAAAAAAACAAACCTCTGACAACTGTGAGTTTTAACAATTATTGAGGAAAAAAGATACATATATCTAAAAGTTACAGCACACTGTTGATGTTTTAAATATATTTGAAAAATTAAACGTTACAAAATTACATTAGCAAATTTTCCTGGTTTCCCCTTTAATATCTTAACTTTCCTACATATTTCTCCTGATATTCTGTTCACATCAAGTGAATTCTGTAGTCTGGTATTTTCCAGACTCTATCATCTAAGTATTCAGATACACAATCTGGGTTCAACTTTTGCTCTTTGTCTCCACAATATGTACTATTTCAGTTTCTTCAGTTTTCCATCAGGTATCTGCAACTATAATTTTTTTTTAAGTTTAAGATATACTGAAGATGTTTTTAGCTGATAAAACAGAGGCTGTTAACTTCTGAATAGCTTGATTTAATTTTCCTTAAATTTATTGTGAACAGACCAAAAAACCCCGCCAAAACTCATCTGATAAAAGATATTCTGTAGAAACTATGCAATATAGCTACCATCAGTATACTCCTATAAAAAACAGTTACCTGCTTTCTATTATATCAGCACCATTTAACATCTGAATATACCTCTCCCTTGTACTCCATCGAGTCATAATAACTGCTGTAGCTGTTGTGTCAAACTGAAAAATAAAACCAAAACCAAGAACTGCTCTCTACATCTTATCAAAAAAATTCAGTTGAAAATGCAAATATCTGTTGAAACCATAAATTCTGTTTCCTTAAAATCCTTTTTGAAATGCCTGTTGAATGCCAATGCTCCTCTAATTTAAAGGCAAGTTCTAAATCATTTGGGTAGCATGCAGGACTCTGGCTTCCAGACATGGCTGACAGGCACGTGAGCATACCAGCCTACACGTGCCAATGCACTTAGAGCACAGACATGTCAAGAAACAACACAAATGTGAACTGTTACTGGCCACCTCACAAGGTCCACAGCTAAGGAAAGGATTCCTACTCACAACTACAGAAAATAATTTACAGACACAAATTCTAATTAGTAATCTCCTAACATTAGTAGGTCTTGAATGACCAGTCTGGTCTTTTATAGTTTTTTTTATAATCATCATCATCATCTACTTTCAAGTCACCTGGCTTAAACTGTTTTGTTTTGTAATGGAAGAAATACTGTTAAGACTGACTTACTTGTTTTTTGTATGACAAAGCTTCCCAACTTTTGCATTTTTTAGATCAGATTAGTGTATGTAATACTGAAAGGCAGATCATGGTAAATATTTCAGGTCTTGACTCAGTAAGTTAAAGTGGCTTAAGACTGAACCACAACTATAAAAACCTGACTGAACTACAACCTCTAGCAAAAAAAAATCCAATTAGTTAAGAAAGTCAGGAATATTAGAACTGCCACTCTAGTTTAGATCTTAGATCTAGATAAAATATTGTCATGCATGCAACATACTAATAGTGTTTCTTCAGTGTATGTGTGTTACACTGAAGATAGGTAATATTTATAGTGGATTTTCAATGTGGATAATATAAGCAACCTCTGGAGACAGATGTGGGGAAAGCTCTATTTCTAAAAAAGTAAAGACTTGAAAGTGTAAGATTAACATAAATGATTCACAGACTTTAAAGAGGTATAACTAAAATGACCATTTTTAACCCCCTTCACTTCCTTTTTAGAACCAAAGCAATGTCTAAACCCCTTCTAAAACATTTCAATCTTGGCATCAGCTACCTCTTGTGGAAGGAAAAAGAAGGCAGTGTTTCTGACCCTCCCCTCTACTCCACTTCTAACTTAATTAGACGTTTTCTTGTTCTGATATTATGAGAACAAAAGCACATTGCTCTCTATACTATTCAATATTCCAGAATATTTATCATGCCATTTGTAAGTTGTGTGCAACCTTCCTACTTTTTAGCTAATCCCCATTCATCATTTACCCCAAATATAATCTTTAGATCTTTTTCTGCAGCAAGGTGAAGTAGTACAAAAGCAAATGGTTTTCTTTCTCAGTTAAGAAGTTACCCAGGAGTAATTTTACTATCAACAATCCCATAATCACAGAATGTCCGGGGTTGGAAGAGACCTCAAAAGACCATCTAGTCCAACCCCCCTGCCAGAGACAGGATTCTTCCCTAAGCGGGAATCAAACCCAGGCCCCAGTGGTGAGAGTGCCGAATCCTAACCACTAGACCACCACTTCAGACCCCCTTTGCCACTATATATAACTCTTTAAAAACCAAATGCTGCAGTAACATTGTTGGCATTGTAGTTTCTTTGTCAAAAATACTTTCTACTGATCTACATATAGATAGCATCAATGTAATACAGTATTAACTTACTTGAGGCCTTCCTGCTCTCCCAATCATTTGCAGAATATCAGTTTCACTGTACTCTTGGAACACTCCTCCGACATAGTGCATTGTGGATTTTATAACCACCAGATGTGCAGGTAGATTTACTCCCATAGCTAAGGTGCTAGTAGTAACTAGATGAGATTAAAGCATATTAACTCCAAGCTGAGCACCACTGCAATGTCTAGCAGATGTTAAACAAGCAGCAAATAAGTGACTAACTTGATTCCTAAGAGCTCTTTATTTTCTAGTGAAATCAGAGCGCGCTCTGCACCACAAAGAATGAGACGTAAATAACAGACACATATCTGCATAACAATTTCTGTGGATCTGATCATCAGCATTCATTTATTATCAAGTATTATTTAATGAATTACATCCCAGATATTTTTGCAGTTCACTTTCTCTAACAAATTATGGGGAGGAGGGAACTAAACATTATTTATTAGTTGGGAAGGTGTCCTCGTTTGGATGAGAACAGAACTAATTCTGTTCAGAGATTTTACTTTACAGTTAAAGCTCTTCTGAGAAACCACTTTCTAAAACTAACAACATGTTTTTACAGACACTGCCAGCCTCTAGCAGTGATAAGGCCTAACATTTAGATTTACTACCAGGGATTGGTATACAAAGAAAGGTCACTGATGAAATCTTGTACATTGCAGGGTGCAGGGAGGAGTGGACAGGACAGGTGACCCTAAACTGACCAACTAAAGTATTCCATCCCATATATGTCATTTTTGATACATGAACTAGGGGTCAGTTCCCCCTTCCAAGATTATTCTCCCTTGTGAGATTATTCTTCCCTCTTGGTCTTCCTCTTTTCCTGCGCTTCGGTGGTCGGCATCTGAGAAGAGCTCTGTCTGTTCTGGCCTCAATCCTGATCCCTAAGTTCCTGAATCCAGCACCAGGATCCAGCCCCTAAGCCTGACTCTCATCTGCTGCTGAGGGCTTCTGCTAAACTATCGGTGGTGACATAGTTACCATCAAGGGGGGTTTGGGTTCGGTATTGGGTTTTGTATATATTTGTATATATTTCATTTATCGTTATCATTATTATTAAAGTAGTTTTAGTTCTATTTTCCCATCCACAAGTCTCTCTGTCTCTCTCATCCCCTTTCCCTTCCCATAGTGGGGGGAAGAGGGGATAACAGGGAGGTTCTGTCATCGGGTTGGTGGTTGGCCCAGCCTCGACACTTGACAGAAGGTCAACTAATAAAACTATTCCACTAGGAAAACCAAGTATTAATGAATTTTTCCAATTCTTTTTTGAAATGAAAGAAGAACTAAAATTAGTAACTATAGGTGCAACAGGAAAGACGAATTCAATCTAAACTAAAGGCATAACCATCTTGTGAGAGTATTAGTGTTTTTCATACTGTGATGGTAGGCAAAATGACTTAACCATTAAAAAGCTGCAAAGAAAGGTTCCTTACCAGTGCAATCAGAGCTTCAGTTACGACACACACTGTGAGGACACATACACTCTATTTCAAAGCCAAATAATGGACTTTGCAACACCCCCTTTGCAGTATCTATGAAAGGATCGTTAAACCCCTAACCCTGTCATGCTCACAGATATATAAAGTGGAATACACCCCATACTCTTTCAGTTGCCCCTCAGTTATAGAAATGTAATTCTAGTATCTCAGACGACCTCTGAAATAGTCACATAAATTATAAATTTCAAAGGACATAAGCACCATTAAGCAACTTTGCATTCTTTCAGTGGTAGTCCATATGCACGTTCACATTGTGCTTAGCTGTCACACAGGGTCTCAAAGTTAATTACCAAAGAGCTATTTTATAAGCGCAGACCCCTTACATTTCAGAAATGACACTGCAGTTGACAAAGCCATACACAGTACAGCAGGCAGGCAAAGTACAGTAGACTGCGGGGATGCAGAGACTTTTTTCTGCCACAGACACTGCAGCTCTAGCAAGGTTGTCAGATCAGTAAAGGTGTCTACCTTAAATTTTCATGGTGGGTCGTGACTATTGTACAGGAAAGCAAAAAAATCCATGAATCTTTCAGTGTCGTACATGAACTGCACAGACAATTCCCCGTAGGGGCTGAGTCTTTTCTACCGAAAAAGAAAGCCTGGATGAGGTAAGAGCATCATGTCTCATACAGACATCTTATTCCAGGTAATAGCAGATGCAATATTTCTTAACCTCTCCATCAGTTGAAACACCTTGCATGGGAATTTGAAAATAGTATCTTGCCCATCCAAGAAGCATAAATGTAAAAAATTACCTCCAAGGAAGCCACTGCTGCAAAGGACCCAAACAAAGAAAACATGATATGAACTCTAAGGAAAGACACACTAGCAGAGAGTTCTACCTCAGCAGGATGGCTTAGTGGTATGAAATGGACATAGCCAGACCTACACAGACATAGGAAGGAAGGAGGATGACCTCAGTGTATGCTGAAAAGAAGGAAGGTTCTATGGTCTTTAGTAACAGTGAATATGTATACTCACGGGGCAGAAGTGCATATGAAACACACAAAGGTTAAACAGATTATAGAATAATAAAATATTACTACTTCCAAACTACAATCTTCTGAGGATACATTAATGTTTTGACTTTCAAAGTTAAATTTACTTACAAAGTACTGGCAAGTCTCCTACAGTAAAAGCTCCTTCAATTATTTTTCTGTCAAACATCTCCATACCAGCATGATGATAAGCCACACCATACATTAAAAGATCTGATAATGAAATAATTGCGTCCATCACTTCATTAAGTTTACTTGGGCAAGTATTCATTCACAGAGCAGAGAAGTAGTAGGCCATATTTACCTCTGAGTCTGGAATCTTTCACTGAATTTGCAAATCTCTGCAATCTATGCAACACAGAAAGACAATAAAAAGGAGTGCTTCAGAATCACGAAACTGACTAATCCAAGTGGAATATACAAAGACGTAAGTATATTTTTAAAATGCAAATATATAGCTTCACATGAAACTAGATACAAAATTACCCTGCTAAAGATTGTAAATGTATTCCCTGACATGTACATTTCTTACATACTTTCTTACATATAGTTCTACTGCCGTTGTGCTTTTAAAAGGATCTTCTAAGTTTTCAACTACATGTTAGACTATCAAAAGGACTTAGTCTTAAAGTAACTTTTAAAATACACATTCTTTGGATATTTTCAACCACCATTTTTCCTGTCTTTACAAAGGGAACAAACTGACTCTCTGGGGCAGCTGTTGCAGCCTTTCCAGCATAGTCATCTTTCCAAGTCACCACCTACAATCTACAAGTGTTGTTCACATAAAGCAAAGACTACCACGTTTGAGGTCCAAAATCAGGAAGTAGCTTCTGCAACTGCCATGACTAGGCAACCCTCCAGCAAATAACAAATACTATGGGTCAGGGCTGCATTTAATAAAGGCATCTGATAATGCAAAGACTTCTTATGGCTTAACTTAAAACACTAGTAAGACCACATTCAGTTCAACTGTTTATACACAATCTTTGCACTAGAAGGCCTTATAGGTCCATACGAATTAACACTTGTATGTTTAAAGTGCAGCTTTTAGAAACAACTTGTGAAAAGTACCCTAAAATCTAAGAAGCCAATAAAAATTCCCAAGAAGAGTGTCGGTTTTCCAAGAAGAATGCAATTTGTGATGATGATTTTGTTGCAGAAACTACTCTGCTAGAAATGGTATTACCTTAACAGCTTCCTTCAGACATCACAGGTTCCCTAAAACACACAAACACTTGTTAAGAACTCAAATATAAAAATACCTTTGTTTCTGTTCTGTGCTCAGTAAAAATTTAGCATCTTTTGCAAGAACAGAAGCGGCCTGCTGTACTCCTTTTCTTGTGGCACAAAACTATAAATAAGAATACATTTTTTTGAATCAATACTTTTAAGAATGAAAATTTTAAATATTATTTCAAAAAAAGCATTATACCACAAGTGCTGGTTTTTGTTCCGAGTATGTCTGTATAACACTAGCTATCTTGTAGTTAAGAGTTAAGTCAAATTTGAATTCTGTCTGATTGTCACTGCAAGGAAAGCCAAGAACAATTTTGCGTAGCTTCACCGGTCGTTGATCCTCATCTATTTTCAGACATACAGCAGGCATCTTACTATCTGAAAGCCATTCTGCAATCTTTAAAAAAGAAGAAATAGAATGGGAAGGATAAATTTCTGCTTTTAATCATGCTCTGCTCTAACTGCATCATAAAATAATTTCCTTAGTACTTGCCATATGTAAACTATTAACATATTTGACATTGTTAAAAATTAAAACCACAAGTGAAGTTCTGCTTTTTACAGGACCAATGTAATTCAGATCGAAATCTCAAGTCTGTTGTGATTTGTATGTAAGAGATAAAAATCAAAAAGAGAAATCTGAAACTGAAGCGTGTCTACACTTGGCTGACAGTTCCATATTGCTGTAGTTCATCTGTTACATTAACATCAACTTCACAGTTGTCTTCAGCTGACAGCTTCAAAATTACAACTTTGTTATTGATCAGAATTTATAACTCCAGGTAAATTTTATAATACATAACTACATGGATTAAAATACAGTTAAAAAGTAACTCTTACATCTTCAGCATTTGGGATTGTTGCAGAAACAGCTATAAACCTCAAGGGAGGAACAGCGTCATGACTCTCTGAAAGACGCCAAAGAGAAGACTGAATGGTCTTCATCCGACTGACAACAACTTCTAATGTTGCACCACGGCTTTCATCCTTTACAACATGCACCTGTCAGGAATTTTAAAAGATTTACTAAGTATTTCCTCAGTTACAATCTATATATGTGTTAAATAAATGTTACATTTTCTAAGTTTCCTTTTAACTTCAAGAAATAGAAAACATTAATTTTCATACCTCATCAATAAGAAACAGTCGTACAAGCTGGACTATAGAGTTGTCTCTCCACCTTCTAGTCATGCTATCCCATTTTTCCTGGGTTGTACCCAACAAAACATCATCAGAAGGTAAAAGATATTTTAAAGACCAACATATGCCAGTAGTACAGGCAAACATGCCTAAAGTTTTATAAATCTTTAAATAAAATCAGTTAAACAAATTCAAGCTAATGCCATGTGTGTTTCATCTGGTGCAGTATTTGTAATGGTTTGACCCAGGCTTTTCCTGGTAACCAGTTTGTAACCAGGGAAGTGATCATGTTTACCCAGTATTCCACATGTGTATATAAACTAATAGTATGCACAGCAGTGTGCAGGCAAGCATAAGGATCATAAAACAACTACTTATAACAAAAACTACAAAAATAAATACTTATTCCTAGCAGTCCTAGAAGCATATAATTAGTACACTACTAATGTCTGCTTATTCTAGTTTTTTGTAATAATTGGGATCAAAACCTACAGGTGTAGTGATAATAATGTGAGCATGATGTATTTCAAATAAATCATCCATCACTGTATCTCCTGTCAGTTCCTTGCAGCTGAGTCCTATTGGTCCAAATTTTTCTTTCCAATCATCAAAACGCTGACTGCATAAAGCTTTTATTGGAGCCACTAAAAATAACACAAAATAATCAGAGTTATATCAGGAAAACCAAATCTTCAACTGCATTGCTAAAGATGCTAAACACACATTTTTAAGAACTCTGCCTGAATTTAATTTCTCTAATTTTCAGCTTTGCTCCCAGAATCATAAAATTTGTAACTGGTATGATTATCCTTACTATCCTATTCCATGTGCACAGATCAATGTTGAGCTTTGGGCTCCGGTCTGTCCCTATCAGCTATCAGAAACAGAACCTTTTAGTTAATGTTGTTTATGCTCTCTCTTAATCCTGACTTTTTTCCTCAATCCCATGGAAACATTCAGCTGTCAAGGGTTTTCTCACAGATGGAAGAAAACAGAGGAAATACTTCTTTTCTAATGGAAGAGCATAAAAATACCAACTTTTTTCCAGTCTGGAATTATTTGAGTATTCTGTATTCAGAGACAAAAGTGGGAATGAATGTGAAAATATCCGTAAGCAAGAGAGAGAATACCAGAAGAAATCAAAACCTATCTAAACCAAATGTACAGTTCAGTGCAGTCAGGGTCATACCAGGCAGCTAACAGGGCAGGTATCAGTTCTGATGCTGTCCTTAGCAGACTCATACACCAATCTATTTCTTAATTTATTTTTTTTTCCCCTGGGGATATGTACTATACTTTTGTAGATGAAGATTCATTTCTAGAATTCAGAAGTATTATTATACTTTATTTGTATAGGCAATGCTGAACACTAACATTACACAGTGCCATTAAATGCTAATAACAGTTACAAAGGCATCACAAATAAACAAACCCTAAGAGAAATGGCTTTTAAAATGATGATATAGGTCAACATTTCTTAACATATTTGATTGCAATATTATTAAAGCACTCGCTCCAAATCTCCACATTTACAGAATGACACTTTCTACTGCTGTCACTAAAATGTTTAAAGCTGCATAACACTTACTGTAAACAACTTTAATATTTAACCAAGGCAGTGGGGCTTCCATGAGTAATCTGGTAATAGCTAGCTCAAACATTACAGTTTTTCCAGAGCCAGTCGGAGCAGAAATCACAAAATTCCTGTCTGTATAAAGAAGCTAGGAAAAAAATTGCAAAGTAGTAAATATAACACAGCTATCCATTGTACCTATTCATACTTTCCAAAAGCATTGGCTAGGGGAGAACAACACAAAGAAATTATTACATTGGTATATGTATAGTTCTTTAAAAATTTTTGTAGTAGATGTGAACTTTAAGTTACAGCAAAAAAACCCCATCACCTGCTACAGAAATGTAAATGAGATGCTGTTCACCTAAGGTTATTATGTAATGAAGTCTACCATTCTGCAACAAACAAAATCCCTAGTATCTAGCCTTAGATGATATTACTACAGAATCATTGCCAATGTCCAGCTGTAGCCAAATGTAGGCTCATCAGAAAGAAGTAGTCTGTGCTCAAAGTGCAATTTGTTTTCCCACTGTAATTCAATCTGCATTCAAAATTCCAATATTTTTGAATATATATGATTTTAATAGAGTAAGTTTTCAGTAATGACGAAAGTAGGGTTTGTATGACTATGCTTTCTACCTTCCCCCACATTTTATTCTCCACTATCTTAGAAGCAGGTATGTCCATGTCAGGTTCCCTCATTTTCCTCTGACCAGTTTGATCCTACTCTTCTTCCTCCTCCACAGTGTCACTCACTCATCCTCACTCCATGCAGCTTGCTCTGTGCAGCTGCATTTCCTTCCTCCCTTCACTTCTCATGAATTCTACTGTTCTCATTCTTATTTTCCTTTCCTTCAAGCTGTTAAATGTTCTAAAACTATTCTGACTATTAGGACCTCACCAGGATGAATCACCTAGTACTCGATTTGTAAGTGTAGCAATGACTGACACTGACAGTACTGCTGAACTGTTGTAGGAATTACCTGTGTTTTTCATCTACTATTCCCAGTTTCCAGTGCTCACAAAAATCAATTAAGTATGAATGCTGCATGAATACAAAATTTTCCCTATTTTTTGTTAAATAATCCTTTGTAACACTCATTCTGATTTAACCAAAGAAATTCTTTCAAGTTAAATGCTTACAACTCATTTCTTGGAACCAGAAAGTTGCTACCAAGGGGGTCTAGACATATAACGGTTTTCTAAACCCTTTTAAAGTTCTGAATATCTAAGTATCATTTACACTTATCTACAAAGTACTACTTGCAATTGCAGCTAATGTTTCATACTTACATCATCCAAAGCTTTAGACTGTGCATAGTTAAAATATGGGAAGTCCTTAAAAATACTTCTAAATTGGGATGCTTGATGACATTAAGGAATTGAAAACAACTGAGTGAAAATTATAAAACTTATTTTAGAACTGTAAATGCATCTCTTTCTTGCAATTTAAATGCAAACTTAAAACATGCAACAATCTTTCGCTAATACGGGCTTACAAAAAATTATCAAAAGGTAACCTACTAAATGATTTAGTAGCTTTATTTATAGTCTTGGTCTGCTATATATTCCGTCTCACAAAAATCCCCACAAAAACTACCTATCTGAGGGGTCTCAGATCTCAATAATCAAGAACTTCCTCCTTAGCACAGGCTTCATGGAGTGGCGTACCATACAATTACAGAATGGAAAACTGTGAAGGACATCTGCAACACATTCAATGCTGCACATGAGATACAAAAGCAAGCAAAGCACTGCTGTTAGCATATCTATAGTATCAACGGTCACTACGTAGGTAATATAACAAAGTAATTAGCACAATATCGTATGTTCAGTCATAACAGTCAAAAAGAAATTCACCTACAACCTCTTAGTGCTGACAGTGATTTTAAATATAGTTTCAACTGCTAATATTGTGCATTCTTCAGAAAACAACAACACTCTTCTCTAAAATAAATAAAAGGAAAGAGAGTCCTGTTACATTACAAATCCAAACGAATGAGTTGATCCTTGTCCGGACTTGCGTTGAGACCACACAAGCAGACTAACTGTAACCATCCGATCAGGTTGAAGATGCACACACAGTCAGCCATAACACCACAATAACAAGGAACAATGATCTCCTGAAGCATAAGATTGATGTTACATTAAAAGACTAAATAAAGAAAAAAAAAAGTAAATCAAGAAATAGAAGTAGCTAAATATAAACATTAAAAAATGGGTAAAGATGAGCAAGTAACATTAGACTCAAGAAAATAAGGATTTAAAAAAAATACTTCTCTAAAATAACCATTCTGAATAGGTGATCTATTTCCAAAATGCAGAACGTTGACCATCTGTAATTGGTAACATCAAAACAACTGAGACCTTGCTCATTTTGGAAATTATGACACTTCCTAAAGCTGTTCACATGAATTTAAGTTGACTAAATTTAGGCATTTCCTCTTCCTAATATTTAATAGCAACTGATAGTTTACTAGAAACAAAATACTGAAAAGACACTGTAACAAAAATAAAATTGCCAGATATAAACGGGTGGTTAATTATGTTATGGGTTCAAGACAGGGGCAAGAAGGAAAATTACTGTAAAATCTGCTTAAAGAATGGAAATATACTGTATGCAGACTTTGCCTCCTTCATCTCCACACACTACAACTACAGATCCATTGGGAATACGTGATGCTGATTTTCTCCTGATAAAATGGGACAAAAAGTAAGATTCAGTTTTCCTAATAAGCCTAAGCAGACATTCACCTTTCCTTTAAATAAAGTGCATGGGGATATATGTGTATATGTGTCTTTGCTTAACAGGATCTGGCCTGAATTATATATTATGCAAAATAAAAATTTTACATTTCATATTTTGAAAGGAAACCATTTTGACGATAAATTTGGAATGTTTGAAACAAGAATATATTTGCTTAGCAATGAACGATCTACAAGGTATCCTATTTTCACGCTAGCTTTTGAAGTCCAAAGCGTAAAGACCTGTTCATCAGTTGATTCCCAGCATTACATTACAAATCAAAACTGTAACAGTGTAATGCTTCGTTTCCTATGGATAAGAATTAAAGACTATAACTTTATAAATGTAAAAGCATTTAAAAAAATCAGTAAATGCAAGGATACGTATTTCTGTAACAGCCCTCAAAATTTCCAGCTTTCTTCCTGTAGTTCCTAAAGAAATAGAAGTAGTAAATTTATACAACCAGATTTGTTTTCAATTAATAACCACGAAAAATATCTTCCTGACCCCAAGCTATGTGTTCTGTGAGGAGATGCATGGCTATAAGAAGTTCCAGGTGATACAGTAGGAGCTGACAGGATAGGACTGGGAGGTCACAAGATCATAATTTGAAAGGACCATCTTGGTGGTCCTTTGCTGAACTCACTCCAGTTTAAGGACACCTGTACCAGAGGCTCAAAACTTGATGTAGTATCTAGACACGGACTCAAAAGTGCCAGGAAGAAGGGGATAACCACTTCTCTCAACTTCCTGGCTTTGTTCCTGTTAACATGGCAAACCATACCATTGACCTTCATTATTGCCGGGGCACACTGCTTGCTCACATTCCGTGAGCTGTTCACCAGACCCCAGGCACTTCTCTGCAGAACTGCCCCCAGCCTGTCCAACTCAGCAGAACCTCAGGGGTTCTTCTCCTTCCCTGGAGTAGTGCTTGGCATTCAGTCCTGCTGAGCATCATGAAAACCCTGTCAGCCCCTGCCTCCAGGACAGAACTCTGCAGTACTCCACTTGTGGCAGGTATGTGAGCAGAGTGTCACCCATTACCCACCATCCTCTGAGGCTGATCATCTAACTGTATTTTTTACCCATGCAGTTGTGCATCCATTCCTAACATGGATACAAGAATGTTGTGGAAAACAGCATTTCTCAACCATTCTATGATTCTATGAAAAGCCTTGTTGAAGTCAAAGTAAATGGCATCCACTGCTCTGCCCCCATCCACAACTCTAGACCCCACTGCTCAGAAGGCATAAGAACTCCATTCCTAACCAACCTCCAAATCCCACCTTAAGCCACAGGTCTGGCCTACAATTTTATGCTACAACCACTTTTCAATTCCATATTTCTGTAGCAGTTAGCCAGATACACGATAGATGCACTAAGTCCCAAGAGCTTAAAACCCAGATATAAACCACACGTTAAAAAACTACTAAAAACCAAAAAATAAATAATTTCATCAAAATTCTCACCACTTTCCTCCATTTCTCCAGATTTTTCCCATTTAAAATCTATTTCTACAAAGATACAAGTATGAGTCACATCACAAATACACATTCCCTTTTCAATTTCTGGTTTCAAATGATGTTAAGACTACCACAGGAAGTGACAAGGTTGCTCTTTTTCAAGTTTAGGAGACTGAGTTGATGTTTTCAAAAATATTTACATGACTTAGCACTTGAAAATGTGACTCATCTTTACCTCTTATTTACTTATCTCATATTAAACAACAATGCAATTAAGTTCCACAGAAATGCAGCATTTTCTATCAAGTTTAGACAATTATCTCACATTGAGGTGGAAAATGTTCTTCAGATCATGGATATCCATTATTATATAAAAAAGACAGACAGTGAACTATTTTTCTTGAAATAAAATAAGAGTAATTACCTGTGATATCCAGAATCTCTGAAGCATTAGAACATGATTTCATTTTAGTTTCAGTTTTAGATGCAATGTCTCCATCATTTGCCCTATGCAGAGTAAAATCTGAATCTTCAGTTACTGGAGTACAACGATTATTTCTCCACACACCTTCTTTTCTCACTTCTTTCATGTTTTCACTTGTGTTTGAGTAATTATCAATTTCTTTCACATCCACAGAACTATCTTTAAAGTCTCTCTTTTTACACATATAACCAGACATTTTAAATAAGCTGCAAAAGATCCAGGATTTTCATTAGTTTATTATATGGTTAGATGGTTTCTCCAGTATTTGAAAAACATGTATGTTTGTATTAGAAGAGGAAATTCTCAGTAAGATGCAATCATGAGAAAAGTTTGTATCTAACTATTTAATCTGACACTTCCACCTGTAGAAGATTCCTTTCAAGATGTATTTTAACTTTACTTTCATTCCAGAACCTGAAAGAATAAACTGCCTGTCCAGAGGGGCTCTGAATCCCAGCAGCAGATTAACTGTCAGTCTCTGCATAACTAAAAACAATAGTGACACACAGGCTCTGTGGAAAGAGGAGCAAAAGGAAACAACTTTTCTTATACTGAAAAAAATGATTGTCTAGAGCTGATCAATTCAGATCAATTGAAGGATCCAAAGCTCTGTATTTACCAAATGAATCTAAAATAATAATGATTCTGACAGTTGATAAATTATTAGAATTAACTAGACACGTACCTTTTTCTTAATGGGTAATGGACACTCTCGTCATCACTGTTTTCTGGAAAATTACTTATTATTTTAGTTTGTGAAAAATTTGTACCAGGTTTCTGAGAAACCTCTGTTCCTGTTTCAGATTTATCTTGGTCAGAAGAGAGAAACAATGAAACCATTTTCAGACTTCCATGCTGAAAACTGTTTTTCTCTCTTTCTCCTACACTTAATTGGAGCACTTCTTCTTCAGAGGCTATGCCAAAATGAATAGGTACTGCTGATTTATCATTTACTTCCTCACTGTTACTCTTACACTGTTGTATAAACTTCTGGTGCTTTCTCCCTCCTACAACAATAAAGTATTATTTATACTATTATTTCTATTCATAGACATTTTATTAAGTATCTTCTACACAGAATTCACAACATCTATATGAAAGGATATTTCTATCCTATTGAAAGAACTTTACTGTATATTTTGTGACTCATACTGATGAATGAAATGCCTCTGTTGCCAAAAAAAATATAAAAATAAGGTCACTTTCTATGCTTCCTATACAAAGGAATGGAGCAAAACTATTCCTTAGAACTACAAAGCATAGAAGTTCTTCACCGTCTCAGAATAAAGACTGTCTTTTAAAAAAAATGACACAATGACTAAGCTTGAGGTTCATACTACAAACAGCTGTGAGATAAACTGTGCAATCTCAACAGCCAAAATTCGTAATGCTGTCAGTCATAGACTGGTTTCATAGATCTCTTCGTTAATTAGCACATTTTGCAGGGTTAGTTTTCAGTAGGATCAGTGTCCTGATTCGAATGACCACACGAGCATTGCTGTCAGCAAAAGGAAGGCAGGAGCAGAAATAGGTAATTGAATACCTGCAAGATTACAGAACAGCTCTATTCTGCAATAATTTTAGTGTCACACATCTAGAAACTTAAAATTACAATGGCCTGTTTCTGACATAACCATAACAGCTATTAATTCTACAAACACCAGAAAGCTTATTAAGTATTTCTTAATGGAAATGCTTTTGCATAAAGAATCAAAAAAAAAAACCAACAAACAAACCTTCTATCTTAAACATAACACCTAAATAGAGAACATCATAGATCAGCACAGCAGCTAAGAAATGCAGAAATCTAGTTTACAGAGATAAAGCAACCAAAATCTTTAAAATAAATTTCCTTAAGGTGATGCTGAATGTCTAGATGGAAGGAATGCTCCATTTAGCAGCAATCCATGGCCAGATTCAAATTTGGCCTCATAAATAGCAGTTCGAAAAAGACCCCAAAAGGGAAGAAGAAAGTTAGGTTCATAAGCTCTCTGTTCCTTGAGCAGGAGACAGGTCATCGAGTCTATCTGCTGCATTATGCTCTTACAGCTGCTTCCCACTGTGTTATGATGCTTCGTGGAACAATATTGAGTAGCTGTAATTTTGATCATACTTATCTTGCCCACTTCCACACAGTAAATGTGTAGCCCGTTTGTGCCCAGAGAAGACTGCTAATACTCCAAACACATGTAAGACTATCGCTCTCAACTAAAGTATATTCTTTACACTTGGTAAAATAGGTTATTTCCTATTTCACAGCATTAAGAGACAAAGGAGGAAATATCTGTCAAGCTAATTATTTCTTAAGCTATTGAAAATGAATGTCAAATATTATGGTTTATTGGGACTTGGCAGTGTTAGGTTTATGATAGGACTTAGTCTTAAAGGTCTTTTCCAGCCTAGATGATTTTATTCTATGATATTTTACCCAGATGCGAGTTGGCTGTGTTTTCTTCCAGTTCCCTCTGTAACTCCTCTGCAGCTGGAATTTCAGCAATAGTTGGAGCGGGTACAATAGACCAAATCTTAGGCTTTTCATCTTCTAGATACCTATTTTTTAACACACAAATGTAGGATAAAAGCATTCTTTAAGTACCTTCCACAACATCTAGCTCAAAATCACTAATCATAAATAACCCACTGCTTCTCCTCTTAAAAAGTATTTTTCATTAATTAATTAATGTGATTTTTAATCACAGAAAATTTAAGCAGCAAAACTTCTGCTAACCTGTTATTTCTGATTGCCCTAAGATATACTCACATCATTCAAAATGAAATGTATTTCAAAAAACACGGAAAGTATGGGTTATGAACCTGGAAATTTCTAGCCCCACATTTCTATTGAAAAGGGAGTTACCAAAAATAAAAAAATGCTGAAAATTATTCAGTGTGAAAAACCTTGGAAAACATTTAGTTATGTTTAACAATAAAGATTTACCTTTGCCTTGTATCTGGTTTCTCATAAAACAAATTATCCAACGAAAAGGCCATGTCTGCAGAGCTGAACATTTATAGATCAAGTGTGAAGTTTCTTAGTCTGCAAAAGGCAGCACAAAACTGTGAAAGTGAAATTACCAGAACTGAACCTGTATAAGCAACAGAAACCTTAGAAATTACAATACTTTTTTTTTTTTTTTTTTACTTTTACAGCTCTTGCCTGCATCCTTAATTCTTCTTCAAAAGAAGAATCTCCTGATAAAATGTTTCTTATTACTTATGACCAAAAAAATCCTGTAGGACAGCATTTTAAACAACCTTTACATTACCATGACATGGTCAGGAGGGAAAACAGTTAAGAGTGAAGAGACAGATAAAGTTTGCTAAATTATTTAGTTTCTAAGAATTCCTCTTCAGAGTAACTCTGCAACACCACTTCTGCCAATTTCTGCCACTCACCCATCACCAGGTTTTGCAACTTTTTCCTTCACACTAATAAAATTAACAAAGCCGGTTAATTTTGCCACCTTACTTCTGCATGCTTCTAATGTCAGTAATCTAAAGCAGGAGTTCTCAAGCTTATGTATGTAGTGGCCACAGAAAGTTTTTCAGGAGTATTATCAGGTTGTTGCTATTCAAGTAGCAATTACCTGCTATCAGCGCTTATCCAACCGAATAACCACCACTCCATTAGCTCCTAGGAGCTGCAAACATTGCATGCTAGTATACCTCAGGTGGGAAATCCTCAATCTATGCAACTAATTCAGATTTACGATTCTCATCCTTAAGCAGTCTTTGTTATACATGATATTTAATCTTCCAGGACCTGAAGGTCCCCATGTTCTAGATTTCATTTATTCTTTGACTGGCTTCATTAATTTCAATTGCTTGATAGCATAAATAAAACTGATCGGAGATGTCACGGTCATTTTAAGACACTAGAAAACCCTTGGACAACACTCCTTGATGCAGTTCTGCACTCGCCCAGGTGCTCATTGGCCGTCAGCTGGGACAGCCTCCTCAAAATCCCCTGCCAAGAAATAGCGAGAAGTCTCGCAGAATTTTAAAGGAGAAAAAAAAAAAAAAAAGGTGGTTGGGGGGGAAGGAAATTATGTCTCCAAGACAGACAAGAATTAAGGGTCTCCTCCATACTCTCAATGCTGTTTGACAGCACAGGGGAAACGTGCATTCAAGGTGGCAGAAGGAGGGAGTAGCTGTTTCCAGGAGCAGCAAACCACTGATTCACACTTAAAACCAGATGTTTGCTTACTATTGTAAGCAAAGACCTTTTAGGTACACACTTTAAGAAACTGCTTACTACAGACTTACTACAAACACTGTGGGCCACAAAAGTTTGCTCAGTTTTGAAGCCCCTTTACTTTTCACATTCCCCCTAAAACCAAATCCTGTCCCCAGAGGTCTGTATTTCACCTCAGTGTTCTCTCCAGGAGGCCCAAACCAAAGGTTGCATGCTTCAGGGGTGCAACCCCAAACAAACTGCAAGTGCTTGCTGCCAGAGGTGGGCCAGATGCCCTGAAGGGACAGAGGGCATCCCCACCTCACAGCCCCCTTCCCCGTTCCTGGGAGCCCTTAAACTCCGGCTCTGAGCCACGCTCCCTCTCCCACCCTCCTCCATCGGCTGAGGAAGTAGAACCTGATGTCATTCCCACCTACCCATCGGTGCCTCCCGCCACCACCGCGCAAAATGGCAGCAACAGTGAGGCCAAGGCGGGGCGACAGCGCCCCCGTAGCGCCGAGCGAACAGTGGCCCGAAGCCGGGCCAGCCGATCGAGCGGGAAGCTGCGATTGCCGCCTGATCCGTACCTACCCCCAATCCAGGGAAGGGCTGCCCTCCACAGTTTATGGGAAGGGGCGGGGGGGAGGCTCCCTGCAGCACGAAATGTAGGGCGCAGGGGCTGTTCCTCTGAGGCCCGGCCGTAGCACCTCACAAGCTAGCTACACTTACAAATATTGAAACTGATGGGAAAGGAAGAGGCTAAATTCTCCTTAAAACGGTAAAAAAGGAATGTGGAGGGACTCCGGTGGGGCCATTTACGAGCTTGTCCAGGCATGGATTTATCGGGAGTTACTAGCTTTGTTGAAAGTCCTTACGCATTCATGCCATGGTATAAATCAGAAAAGGCAGCTGATTCCTGCACCATAACACTCTGTTATCAAAAGGATTCCTACAGAAATAAATAAATAGTGATAATACTGATCCTTAAAATAGTCTGTATTTGTTAGATCCTTAAAATACTCTCTATTTGCTGTTTTTCTGAAAACTGTTGGGTTTTTTGCTGCTGAACAAGAGCAATGGAGCTGCTTCTATAATAATCTATATTAATTGAAACAATAGCACAAAGTATTTGTACAATGCTGAAGTAGATTGCTAATCTTTTCCCCACAGAAATACTGCTCATATATAACTCAACTTGCCATTAGAGCACAGATTTTTAAACAGTTAATTTAAAATAAATTGCAGAACTGTCTCAGAAAGACTAAATTTTAAGCTGGTTCAAAGCTTCATGCCATTCAACAAATACTATAGAGGCAACTACTGTAAATATGTATTTCCTCATACATAAATAGATGAAAAGGAGGCAGAGTATTTTCTCAAATATTGATTGATTTAAACATAAATAATTTTTATTTCATCAACTTTTTTGTTTTTCTTTTGTGAAACTATTGATTAATTTTTAACTTTCTATTTAAAATTTTTAGACATTGAATGTTTACGTAATGTAAGTGTATTCTCTCAGACTGCAAGCCCAGGTCAGTTAAAAGCATGCAGTAAAAAGGGTTATGCTTAATTTTACAATTCTGTATACATAGTTATCAATATGAGGTCTTTCCTTTATCATTCTTACCTCAAACTGACTTGACTCAGAAAGGTGTCATATTACAATATTCCAAAATTTACACCACATGTTTAGATGCTTTAATTCACCTCCCCATCTAATTACTGGGCAGACAGCCAAGGGTAAGAAGCACTTCATTCCTACTTTCAACACAACAGGATCTTGGCCAGCACAGAATAACAAGATTTTATGATAAAGAGCTTAGAATACAATCAGGATTGCCAATGAACCCATTATCTGAAATTAAATTCTGAAGCCACCAATATTATTTAGTGATTTGAATGAAAACAGAAAAATGTTTCTGCTTAAAAGCATACGATAAACATTCATTTTGTGCTTATAATAAATTCTGAAACCAGAAAGCAGTTTTACTTCTTACTATTAGAGAATGCCTTCTTTGATTCTGGCCTCAGGCAAATTTCCATCTTAGTTCTCAACATCTGCTTTTAGCTGACCAGACTTTAAAAGTTTAAAGCCATAGTACAAACAGTTCATTTTTTGAAGCTGTTTTTTCTTCGATTCCATTCCCTAGGTCACATCTCCCTCAGCACACACACAAATCACATAAAATATATAGCAAAGCAGTCTCTCAACTGCTCTGAGACAGTTTAATTTTTGATTTTCCCCAAGCCTAACATCTGATCTGCCATATGTTTTTAGTCTTTCCAGCTCTTGGAGATCACATACTGAGTCATAAACCTGCATGTTCTGGAGCAACACAACTAGAAAATCGCAAACACCAGACATTGGTCAGTGATCCATGTGATAACAGAATAATACTCAGTAAATACCAAGCTGTTAGAAGATTGCATTTTCTCCAGAACTTACAAATTGAACAAATCAGCTATGAACAAATTAAATGAAGAAAAGTATTAAGGCATAAGTAAGTTGGCAATTATCAGTGTCTTCTCTCAGTTTCCTTTGTTTGGCTTTATCCACAATTTCAGAGATATGACAAGATCATTGGTCTCTAAAAAGCGCCCTACCTTGTAAGAGAAATCATGATGAAGTATTAGAAGGTCTTAGAATTGCAGGCAACCCCTGAATTGTATGATTTTTATCATATGCTTGAGATGGTGACAATGATTCATTTATTAAAGAAATTGTAAGATTCCCAGTCAAAATTGGGAAATAAAAATACAGCAAAACCTAAGTTGCTCAGGTGAGGAAAAGAAAATGGAAGTTTCTTACATTTTAATCTGTTGGATAAATGGATTTACAAATGTGGGCCTGATCTTGCACCACCCTTGCAAAAACTTAAAACAGGTGAATAACTTGGTTCCTTGCAGCTGAAATTACTCATGTGCATAAGCGTTTGCAAGATTGGGTCTTAAGAGAGCTAAATGCAGCTCCCACTGGGAGCTGGCAATACTGCTCTGCATGTCAGCCGGAGGGGATCTCCCAGACCTGATACACGGCACTGCTCCCCAGGGCTGCAGCAAGCAGGCTGCTCTTGCCATGCCCCCAACATATGCTTCCCCAGGAAGCTTAGCCCTTGAACTTTGATTTTTATGCAGCTAAAGTAAAATCTATTTAATACTATTTTTTTTCATGGTGAGGTAGGGAAAGTGTTCTTTTCTGCACTTTTTTACCTGTTTTTCCTTTTTCAGTTTCTTACCCATATATTTTTTCTTTTAAGGGATGAACTCCTCCCCCAAACCCCTCAAGCATAGACTAACCACCAGGGACCATTTTCATTATGTATAGCATTAGCATCTTACTTCAAATTAACAAATCAAGGACATTTCACATTCACAACTCCACCCTGAACAAATCTCATCATGTACAAATGCATTATTTTATGCCAGATACTATTTAGTGACAGTAGTGACTTTGCACTGACAAATATTATATTATTAAGTCTAGATTTTACAGGTCATGTAGCTGATACTTTTTAATTCTTGCATATTTACAAGAATTAAGAATTTAAATCATAGGCTCAGTTGATAAAATGTGACTTATTCAGAAGGAAAGAAAATAAGATTAATGCCATGGTCTGTTTGCTCTTTTGGAGCATACCTCCTGGGAGGCAAGTCATTGCTGCTTCCCCATTTGTAAAACATAAAAAATGTCCCATTGATACAGTGTCCCTGGAGTCTGCTTTTGAATAAATGGCAAATAAATCTGAAAGTTGTATTTGCAGCCACTGTTATGGAAAATAACTAACTTGGCTATTTTCATCTTGTCAATTTCAATGATGTACTTTTTAAAAGGGAAGGGAATGGATGTTTTTTAAACTAGAATTATTTTGTTGAAGTCAGATCTCAACAGAAACGTAAGGTTCTTATTTTCTTAGCTCTTTGCTCTAAATCATTATGAATTAATTATATTTACTAATACACAATGACAAACATCTGGATTCTAGAACCTCTCATAGCTCATTTGCTTGGACAAGATTTCCTGTCAGCATTATTTCTTGCTTTGAGTTGGAAACTATAATTCTATCATTGAGAAAAATTATTCAGAAACCCCTGAAAAGGAATACATTTATAGATTTCTTTTTATTAGATAAGCGTATTATAAAATCTTCTGTGGTGAGCTCTGTGCATGAGCAGGGAACTTCAGTGATAATGATTTCTTGTGGCAGTGTGAGCCTATTAATCATTTTACCAAATTCATTCCCCAGAGAAAATGAAGTATTTTTCTGCCTATGTTTTGAAGTAATACGCACTGCTTGTGAATTCCATTCTGTGCACAGTTTTGACAATTTTTAAAAATTTTACTTCAGTCTTCATGTATCACTCTGAAACACTGAACAAATATTTGTCAAAAATGTTCATCTTTCAAATCCTTAGTGCTACAAATATTCCACAGTTATACTTGCAGATGGTTGACTTTGAGTTAGGATTGTAAGTGAAAGCCACCTAATTTGCTGCTGCTCGTTAAACTTGCAAGAAAATACATTATGGAAAGAAAAGGTTCATACTATAAGTCATTAAATGTAATTCTCTGGAAAAGGGATGTTTCTCATTATGGAAAAGCTGCCTATATAGAAATCTTAGTATGATATGTCTCTCAGACAGACTGAGAGGTTTGGGGTTATTCAGTCTGGAGAAGAGAAGGCTCCGAGTAGACCTTATTGTGGCCTTCCAGTATCTGAAGGGGGCCTAAAAGAAAGCTAGTGAGGGACTTTTTAGGAGGTCAGACAGTGACAGAATCAGGAGAAATGGATGTAAGGTGGAGGAGGGTAGATTTAGATTAGACATTAGGAGGAAGTTCTTTCACCATGGGTGTGGTGAGACCCTGGAACAGGTTGCCCAGAGAGGTTGCGGAAGCCCGATCTCTGGAAGCTTTTAAGACAAGGCTTGATTGGGCTGCTCTGGGAAACCTGATCTAGTGGATGGTGTCCCTGCCAGGTAGGGGGCTTGGAACTAGATGATCTTTAAGGTCCCTTCCAACTCTGGTAATTCTATGTTTTGTCCACATTCAAAAGTGAGAAGAAAATTAGTGAGTTTTGAAGATATGGATCTGATGCAAGATGAATTTTTACAATATATTTTGCTTTACACATAACACTTACTCACCAAGAGAGTTTACATCTGTTGAAATGTCTTGTATTTTGGCAGACAGTGGTTTAAGAAGCAAATGAGAGGTAAGGAGATCTTGATTCTGTGGCTGCTTAACTTCTGTATGTCTGATTCTTCACAAATAATATTTTTGTTGTTGTTTTGCAATCACTCAGTTTTCTGTAGGATAAAAAGGAGCGAATATTTTAGCTACTGTCCTCTTTGAAATGTTCATCCCAAGACTTCTAGAAAAGTTAATCACAACTCAATTCCTTTCTTCCTGCCCTGATTCCACCTTAGTTACTAAGCTTATATTGATTAGAGTGGACTAAAATAACTCTGCCACATAAACTGTGCTTAAAGACGACATATGATCCACACTTGAGGCGAATGTGGTCCAGCCAATATGATTAATGGCTTGATGTGTTCGGGGCTAAGACACGTATGTATTCTGGACATAATTCCAATAATTTTAAACTGTCTTTCCTAGAATGACAGCCTGCTTATTTAGTTATTTCCAGTAATCTTCTCTACTGAAGCTATGCTGTGCATTTTAAGTTAAACAGCAACAATATGCCAATTAAATTTCCACAGTCCATATGTTCTGAACACCCTACAGATCCTTAGCTTTTTCAAAGTTGGTCTGTGTATATAGATTTTGTTTGATCTCTGGTTCATGTCAACCTGGTTTTGAAACATACTGTAATGAGAAGGTATTTCTTTATGATATGTTGGATATCAGGAACATGATCTATACCAATGGGAAGAGAATTAATGCAGTGATCTTTCTTCAGAAACAAAGTTTATTCTTCTTGCATTAAAGTAAAAAGCATACAATCCTCAGTTTGTGTTTTCTCCCATGCTTACCTAATTTAACTTTTATGATCATAAAGAACATTGCCTTCAACTTTATGATTTTAAGTTCAATAATTTCATACTTGACACTATAGTAGCATTTACTGATTGCACTATTAAAAGGTTAAGTGCAAAATGGTGTCACCTGCATACTGCTATCAAAGTGCAGTCTGGTGCTGGATAGAGCTTTAGGGTATTATTGCAGTGCAAGTAGTATACATTAGGAAGAACAAGTGCAGAACTAACACACATCCTTGCAGATGGCAGGAGCATAAGCTAGCCCTTCTGATTCCATTTCAGATATCAGGAAAATGTTTGTGTTTTACAGCACTTGGACCATGTTGACTTAGGAACTTAATGTGATGCAGGCCTTTGAGAAGTGTGAGGAAACTGTTCTCTTGTAGATGCAACAAGATGCTAACGTTATAGTACACACAAAATGATACTAGTATCTAATATTAAAGTATCTATTATGTTAAGTACTTCATCCTTATGAAACAAGTATAATTCAAAACTTGAGAATAGTAATTGTTTTACATTCTGCAGTGCAGTAACATGTACAAATGTTCAGCTTTCAGTTGGGGCATTTGAGGCAATTGTACCAGTGCCTGACATGTTATAGTCTCAAAAAAACCCCAAAACAAACCCAGAAAATTTCATGAAAAGCAGCAGAATATAAAGCCTGAGTACGTTCACATTTAAAAAATTGTCCATCCCAGATGGGTTTGTTCCAAACAAACTGTGGAGTCCACATTGCAGAGTACATCAGGAATGTGCATTGAATTAGAACCATAGAATTGCCAGAGTTGGAAGGGACCTTAAAGATCACCTAGTTCCAAGCCCTCTGCCTGTCAGGGACACCTCCCACTGCATTAAGTTGCCCAGAGCCTCGTCCAGCCTGGACTTAAAAACTTCCAGAGATGCGGCTTCAACAACCTCTCTGGGCAACCTGTTCCAGTTTCTCACCACCCTCACAGTGAAGAACTTCCTCCTAATATCCAATCTAAATCTACCCTCCTCTAGTTTATATCCATTCCCCGTAGTCCTATCACTACCTGACATCCCAAAATGATTAGATTGAACGTGTTCTGGGAAACTTCCAAACTAAGTAGTAAAGGCAGTGACTGAAGCTTGGGGACTTCTCACCATCACAAAAACATTTGAGATCAAAATCCCACTGCACTTTGGCACAAAATGCTGAAGATGGTTTACACAGACTCAACTTATTCTCAAAGTAGCACAACTGCTTTGGTGACAGAGGAGAACCTGAGATACCAATGTGTTGCAAAGAAAGAGAAAAACTTCTGTCACATGGAATTTTTGATAAAAATGGAAGAGGCAGCAAGGAACAGTCGAAAAATGCAGTATGTTGACACACTACCAAAAGAATCAGAGTTAGATATGAAACACTTTTATAACAAGCTGCCTACTGACAACGATACAGAAAGTAGGTGACAGCGTTTCAAAGTCAAGACATTCTACATACTTGTTGATGTGTTTACAACATAGATGAAAGAGCAGTTTCAAGATTTCACAGAGAAATTCAGGCTGACACATTGACGTTGATAAAGTTTTAAAAACATCTCATATAAAGCCATGAAGAAAACTTTATAATTTGCATATTTAGTCCAGCTATTCACTAATCAGTCCTTTCGTGTATCAATTCAGACCATATAGACTTACTGGTTAATTTTTTGTAAGATATTCAGAAGAGGACATATATATTTAAATACATAAATAAAAGATAGAATAAATAGTGGTCTGTATCTGCAGAAGAACTTGGGATGCCATAACACTCTGGTAGTTTGTGCCTTTTGCTGGGATGTAGTGTATGTGTTTTCTACTGGAATGTCCTGTGGTAAACAGAAAGCCCTGGCTTCCCATGTAATTCTGGGGAAGAATCTGGAAGTTGGAGAATCTAGTAAGTCACTACAAAGTTCGGTAGGGTTCTCCCTTCTCATTTTTCCAAAAAGCATTACCATTAGAGCTCTCACTAAAGATCCCTTCCCTTTTTATGAAGTGATAGGGTAGTCAATCCAGCCTTAACCCTCAACAACATTCTAGTAACATTGAATTGCAGGAGAGAATTTTATGTAAGTTTTAAAACTGTTTAAAACTAAAGATTAAAAACTTGTACCTTAACAGAATGTTTTTGCAAATTATACTAGCTTACAAAAAAATTACTAAGATCAGCTTAACCTAAACTGTTGCTGTAGTATCACTAAATGTTAGAAAGTATGGGTTTCAAGTGCATATTAGCATTCATTACTTCTTAATACTCATTTAAGCACCTTATTTTCCTGTAAAACAAGCTAGAATTGCAACAAGCTTTTAAAGCATGGTTATTACTATAGCTTCTTGTCATCTGTTTCACAAAGACTAAAGGGAATTTGCAGTGTTTTTTCACACAGACTTTCTGCTTTGTCATTAGCTCATGGGGTGTGCATTGTCTGTATTTCAAGTGCTTAAAATACAGCTTGAGTGTCACATGTTCCTTCCTGTCTGACACTGCCAGCATGAAACATGCCTCCAGCACCGAATACAGATGAACAGACATTGGAAACCTAGAAATATAAGCACATGCATGTACTAGTATGTAGGGCTCTAAGAGCACAAACTGATTTACAGCAATTATCTTGGGGAAAAAGAGAGCAGCAAAACTCCTGCTTGTAGACCACCACAATTGCATGTCCAGCCCGAAATAAGTGTTTTAACCTTTATTCCTTTCCTGCCAATTAAATAGTCATGCAACGTGTTATTGAAACAAAATGAATTTCAAGGGCTCAGACTAATTTCCCAGTAAGTGCTGCCTCACATTTCTAGTAGTAAAGCATAGACTTATTTTTGACTGTTATGACTAGTGATTCCTCTGTTGATTTCTGGGAAGCCAACAGACATTATCATCACAGTAGGAGAAGTGTGTAAGATTTTTAGATACATTATACTATCGCTACATAATTTGGTTGTATTTGTCTTTACACTGCATGATTTGGGTGATGCTTGAGAAATTTACCTTAATAACACAGTACTTTAATTTGTTAAAACTACCATCATTCTGTTGAAGACCATTTCAGGTGATGTGGTGTAGTAGGGCACAATCAGGTCTGTTCTCCAGACTAAGAGGACAACTTTTACTGCTGACAGGACAAAAAATTAAAAAAAAAAATTAAAAAAAAATTTAAAAAAAATTAAAGCTAGTGAAATACCATGATAACCATTAACATGACACATGAATTTAAGCAGTGAAGTGTAGGAATACAAAATGCATTTCTGCCTAAAGCTGATTGAAAAATAGTTTTCATCCTGGTAAGATTTTAATGCCCCAGACTACTTCCCTTTTAAAATATAAAATTGTTTCCACCAAAACCTTGTGCAAAGAAAGTATCTCCAAGTGGAATACTGATTGTGGTGAAATTTCAGCAGAATATAGGTTTTTTTCAAAAATGTTTTAGTAGTTTCCAATTAAATCAGAACAGTCTTGTAGAAAAAGGCATTAAAATGAGGGTTTTTTTAATGTCAGTTATATTTTTGCATTATCTACATTTTCCTAGTTGTATTTTAATAGTGGAAATCTTGGCAAAGTTATTTCCTGCTGTCATAAAAACAAGCCATCTTTACCATGATTATTTACATAGCCAGACAGCACGCAGCATGTATTTATAATCATAGATAGTTGAATTTGCATGAAATAGTATTTTTGTTATATTTTGATATTATAGGGAGAACTGTTGATCATGTATTTGGGATGGATTAGAAAAGCACTATCCTTATAATAAACTGGGGAGAGGAGCTTGTTACTTCTCAAATTTCTATTCAATACCCATGACATTTCAAATAGCTGCTATTTTAAAACATTAAAACCCACAAAAATATCTACAGAAATAATGCAAAAGAGAAGAAAAAACATGATATTAAACACAAAAGATGTTGCATTTCATTACTGTAATTGTTGCATTAAACCAAGCTTCTGGGTTAATAATCTACTAGTTCTCAGGAAAAAGAGACAAAATATTTCAGTCATATACAACCAAGTCATCTGGTTTAAAATGCACTCCTTTCAAAGAGAGTATCAGTTAACACTGCAGAGGGATTTTTGCCCCTTTGCAATGCTCCGTAATTCCGAAACAGCAGTTGGAAATAGGACTTCAAGGCAGTGGAGGGGAGCGTAAGATAAGTTCAGCTTTCTGTGGTTCTGTATCCATTGAATCATTAGTACTTCTGAAAATTGAGAAAACTGAGTATTCCGTAAAACAGCTTGAGGGAACAGCTTCAGAACATGAAAACACAGTCCACAGGCAGTTTTCTAAAAGAACTCCCCCCTTTCCATAGTTCTGTCCTCCTTTTTAATATTTTAAGCTGGATGCCTTAAGTGATATATGTATTATTTCACTTTCAGTATAAAATTCCTCTTTGGTGGACTGCTTTGGTCTAGGGGCCCCAGTACTGCTGTCTGCTGGGGACTCCAAACCTCTTCTCTCAGCCCACCAGGTCCCAGCAGACCTCCACCAGGGATGCTGCTGTGCAGGGTACAGCAGTTTTCTTTGTATATATTGCTTTCCTTTTCTTCTCCTTCTGTATGGGCATATGGAACACTTTTCTTATGAGCTGTGGTTCTTTGTTCTTGTGCTGGTAGCTCTTCAGAATCAAAAGTGTGGTAGGCACATGGAAAAGACCAGCCCAATGCTGCTCTTCATTAGTTCGTAAACTGATAGGTTCATTCTACCCTTGTTACACTGATGTAAACAAGGAGTAAACACAGTGCTGTCTATAAAGCTAAACTGAGGTAAAATATAAAATAAGAGTAGCTAAAGCCTGGAGTTTTGGGGCAGGGACATGGCAGCTTTTTCATATTTCCAATTTTTTCATTTTTACTTTAAACTGCAGAAGTTAGAGGCATCACTTCCTGTGGGTCATGAGTGGGGGCATCTGCTGAAACCACACCAGTCACTTTATTGTGGGAAGAGTGGGTTTAGAAAGGCTTGCTGGTTTTGTTTGTCTGTTTGTAAATTCATCTGTAGGAGTTATCTACCCAAGAACAAGAATAAAGGAGCTACAGATTAAACCCAAACACCTATAGTTTCTTCCGCATATAGAGTAGGTAAGCTTTGTGTGCACACATGTGCATAAACTATAATAGCAGATAAGTGGGCAAGTTTTACTTGTATACAAAACCAGGTGTTCAGATAAATTAACTGTTCTCACATCAGTGACTACGTCAAAAATAATATAAATCCTACAAGTATAAATGATAGGATAAAAAAAGTTTTAAAGAAAGTCAGTTTTCCTGCTGATTAATTCTGGGAGCTGATTGTTGTCTTCACTCCTTTTTACACCACTAATGCAAAATACGGAAAACATGAATATTAACACTGTAAAAAACCCTAAATGTTTTTAAATTAGCATTGATGAGTAGAATGTACACAGAATTCATAGTTTTAAAATGTGCCTAAAATAGTCACTGTTCAAGCAAGAGCGCATAGTAACATGCTTTCCTAAAATGATCTTTTTATTTGAGGAATTTAATTTTGCAGCAGATGTGAAACAGGTAGATGTTTATTTGCAGAAAATACGCTGGAAATAAATTCAGCAGTTTCTAAAGGACCATAACAGTAGCAACAGTGGAACAGTGAATTTACAATTGCCTGGAAAGGGCATAAGAGTGGAAAATTTAGCCTTGTGCATTGATTTAAATAAAAGCTTGCATGTATCTTGTTAGATTATATTGCAAGTGACATTGTGTTAAGAGGATTCGGCCAATGGAGTTGTACTAATGTAAGTTTGGGTAGAATTTGGCCTTGCCTGGCACATCAATTATACATGCACTATGCATTTTCTTTTGTTTTGCTCTGTTTTGACCTAATGGTTGTCTGTCTGTGATGCTGACTTCATCCTTGACCCTGGCTTTCTTCCTCTTCCTGTACCTCCTGTGGCTGCATATTTCTGCTCTCATTGCTTTAGCCATCTATTTTACTACCATAATTTCATCCTCACTGAAATCTCCCATTAAGAGAGCTGATTATTAAAGCTATTACTGAAGCTATTTGCTTTCCTAATTTGAAATGCTTGTATTTTGACCTTAATGCCTCTCAATATAAACACCCAGCAGAAACATCAAAATTAATTTACTTAAGATAAATTTTAGTATAAAAAGTTCACCATTTTAATCTTCAACTGTCCCTACTGGCTCTTCATTGATGTTAGGATCTGTTCAAAATGTCTCTGTTTTCCTCCATGGATTTTCATCTAAAGGCTTGACTTTCCATTCCACCTCTCCTTAGGAAGTAACTTTCATCAGAGCTGCATGGGTACAAAATGTTCCCATTGTCAGTACTATGCAAGAGTGCCCTGGGATAAAGAGACCATCTACAACACACAGTACCTCTAACTGTGTCCAAAGGGTGTATTTTGGATAAAAATAAAAGGAAATTGGATTTTCAGAGTTGAGCAGCTATGGCTAGGACACAAGGCCTGTGGCTACAGGAATATTCAATATAATAGGTACTGTGATGGAGTACTCAGCCTTTCTTGTGGCATGAAATGCAGTGTTCATGGGAGAGAGGGGCATTAACAGTTGACTTATTTTCCCCTTACTCATAAGTCTCCGAAGGAAGATGCCCTGCTAAGTTGTATGCTCCCACAACAGCTTAAATATCCCTGTAACTCAGGCAAACATGAAGAATTCTCAGCTTTGTTCAGCAACTCCAAATTAAAGCTGTAATGTTCCTCTGAGTTGTGTCATTCTTGTCCCCCAATTAGCATCATTCTCCATTCTGTCCTTTATTACAGTTTTACCAGCACTGCTTATAAAAATGCTTATTAACTGTTTCTGCTGTCCAAAACCTCCCACTTTTCTTGATCCTTCCATCCAATCCTACTGCTTTTCCATTTGTTTTAAAACTTCATATGATACCTGTTTCCGAGTGACTCCTTTTATTTTGCTACAAATTCTGACTAACAGAGGGACAGAAGAAAGAATAAAAGAGATTGCTGTGACAGTAAGCAACATCTGAATAGGGCCATGGACTTGCACAAATGTCAGTTTACTACCACATTTGTATTAAACCCAGTAACATCTCAACACCTCATATTTGTTGAATACATCTGCTAGCCACTTGGTAGCTGACAACTCCTAAGGACGAAATATGAACAGCCATTATTGCCTCCCTCATTCCCCCTTTGAGAATTCTAGTAGCAAGCCCATTTCCAGTTAGGCTGAAGAGCTGTAGTACCTCCTTAGGTTGGACAACAATATTTCAGTTTTCATAAATAGATCTTCAGGGCTTGCAGCTTTCTTGAACAGTGACATTTCTGATCCATTTAATTCATCGTTTCCATATTTTGTAGCTATAATAGGAAACAGTTGCATAATCAGCTCACACATCTCTGTAGCTGTGCCATACAGTCCTGTGGTTTGTGTACCACAGAGTAAAGAACAAAACAAAATAATAATAATTAAAAAAAATCAGAACATATTAATCAAAATTCTACTGTGGAGAGCTTGTGCATAGCCAAACCCTCTACTTAGAGCCTGCCCACATCAAATTATAGCACTAAAATATTTCCTCACAGAGGATATGAAAGAAATCCACAAACTCCAAAAATGGTGGTGTGTGGGAGGACTTTTGGCAAAACTAATGTATGACATGCCACCCTGCAAAAACGTATTACAGCAGAAAGCAGGCAACCAGATACAGGCAGTGCAACATAAGGGGTTTGGACTAGACGATCTTTTGAGGTCCCTTTTGACTCCTAACATACTGTAATACTGTGAACATGACAAAGTCTCCTAGATGAGTTTCTGTGCTTAGAGGAGTATTATGGCATTTAAGGACTTAAGAAAGTTAATCTTTCATTTTTAAATGACCTGCCTACTACAGATGCAGCCTTATGTGCCACATGATACTGTTCTTCACCTGTTGGGAGAGGGTTTGTCTCAGACCCAAATGTGTAGCTTGAGAAAAAGGAAAGCAAAGCTCCCACTTATTTGCTGGAGCTCATAGTAGACTAGAATGTGGCATACTTTCCCATTGAGAAAGGAGGATAAACAGAACAGATTTCCCATTCTATCCCATCACTGTCCTCCCTGTGCCAGAGCCTAAGAAATGCCTTCTGCTCCACCCTGACACAGACCTATACCTGTTGCAAGGGATAGAAGCCATGGTAAACTTTCTTTTCCTCTACCAGCTCACAAAAGTTACCACCTTCTCATGTAATTAGGAGAGTCAGTTTTTCCTGTCATAACAATGACACTACTTTTCATTTCATTACTTGCAGCTGAGAGAAAAAAAAAAAAAAAAGTCAGACAATTTTCTTTAAATATAAATGAATCAGTGAAGTTGCAGGAAACCACTCACAGGAGAATGCAGGCCTGGAATTTAACATAGTGCACCAGTATACACTTTCAGTAGTGCCTTTTCAAGGCATGATATCCTTTCCTCTTAGTGAAAGAAAAAAACAACTAAAAGAACACAACACAATAAAACAAAAAGTTGTAAAAGGTTATATATCCAAGTCCAATGACTCAACCCTGATATCCCTACAGTAGTTGGTAGGTCTTGCAGTAATGACTTATAAATAGAACTACTTCCAGTATAAGCAGATTACAAGAAATTAATTGCTTTTGTCAGATTTTAGTACTGTTGCCCTAAGTTAAAAATGTAGTAGCAACATAAGCAAGCTACAAGTGTATCACAACTGAGACTAAACCCTTCTGATTTACAGCTGGGCAGGGGGAGCCTAAACATCAAGTTACTTAGTTGCCCAGACTAGGATACATGGTTCCCTCTATAAATTTCGGTGTTTCCTGCCTTTCGGCTGAAGAACCTGGGAGCTCAAGGTAGGAGCACAGACAGGTAGATGCAAATAAAGCTGCCAGGTGGGAAACATGCAGACAAGACCCACCTGCCAGCAAGGCTTCCATGGAGAGTCTCTGCTGTACGTGTCCACAACAGAAGAAAAAAAATAACAGAGAATCAAGATGATGAGTGCTGGATTTCTTTCTCCATAAAATACAGCTATAATTATAATGTCATCAGGGCCCATTGAGAGCTGGCAGCAGTCTTATTGCTGGAAGAGTCCTCCAGAGTGGGCAGGACTTCACAAACCACAGCTCATCCAACTGCCCCTAACCGCGGAGCTAGGCAGAGCAGGTCAAGGCCAGCCCCTATCTAGCACCTCCCTGGGCACAGGGACAGGCCAAGGCTGGGCCAGTACAGCAGCCGACAGCCAGGCAGGGCTAAGGGGAAGACAGAGACCAGCACTATTATAACACCACCGAAACACAAATTGATGGCCCTAGTCTGAGCTGAAATAGGGTCCTGAGCAAGGTGGGGAAAGGCCCCAGGTGGGGCTGATCATCTCATCAGTGCCCCAAGGGTCCTGGCAAGTCTGACTGTATGTAATCACTTCCAAAAAAAACAAATGGGGGGGAGGGATGGACAGACACACCATCATCATAATATCCCTGCTTTTCCTTCCTTTTCATAGCTAGGAATTAAATTCCCATTCATTTAAGTAGTGAAAATTAGCATCTGTTTTCTACCAGGAGTGGAGAAAAAGGAATTGCTTGTGAGTTTTTGGAGTAGTAACTTATCCCTTCCATTCAGGCCCACAAGATGATGTAATGTGCAGATGACAACTCATGCCTCCAGATTCAGTGTTTACTGAATTCAGTACGTGAAACTATGTGGTTGAAGAATTATGTGTGCAGATTTTCTTAACTGATCTAAAAATTTTAATTCCAGCCTTATTGGAATATTGCAAATAGTCTACAACTTTACTTTCTAGATTATATGCCAGCTCATTTTGGTTTCAGTTTTTCAGCCATGCACTCAAAAAATTTTTTTTTCTGCTCTTTTTAGCACTCTTCTTTTTTTGTAAATAAAACTTTATAAAACTGTCCTGGTGGGAGAATTTTAGTCTATTTTCAAAGAGAATATTTTGGCATATGAAATGTCTGTAGACTTAAAAATTTGTTATTTTTGGCTACAATAGTGTCACAGACATCCCGGCAAAACAGACATTTATAGTGGTTTTATTTTCTGTTTTGACTTTGCTTATTGTGAATAGGCAGCAAATACACACTGTTACAAGAATGTCAGCATTCCACTGCTGTCTACAAGTTTTAGCCTGTATTCTACATGTAGAAGATTAAAGTCTCCAGAAAAAGGTTTACTGTAATGATTATTTTTTTAAATTAAACTCCATAAATGAAAGTTACAGTGCTACAATATTGATGATTCTTCAGAAATAAATGCAGTGAGTATTTAAGTGTAGTGCTTCCAGGACTTACTCAATGGTATAAAAATAAATGAAAATAAAATCTGTGGTTGTACAAGTTAGCATTAAATGTGAGCTTTTTTGAGGAATTTTGTAATTTCAAACATTTGATCATGTGTAAAATGGCACAGACTTAATGTACATAATTATATTTTGCTCTGACGAGCATTGGGTCCATAATGACAACACAGAGTTGAAAATTTTCACAACACCCTTTGTCTCCCTGAGTCTGTCAACCAAAACAGGATCCATCAAAGTAGCTACAAGCTGTTATTGAGGAATGCTCCCTGCTGCTTCTCTGAACACAGATGTGCCTATCTATCTAGAAGGTGCTGCCAATAGCAGCACACAACCCAGTTCAGTGCCTTCAAGGTTACATGTGTTTAAAGTTATGTACACACTTAAGTGCTTAGTTGAATTAAGCCAAATATAGTGGCTCACAAACCCTGACATCACATGAAAAAAAAGTTCATGAACAGTCATGTATACAATTACAGCCTAATTTCTTGGTCTTGATAACTTTGAGATGTTGGGAAACTTCCAGAAGACACACTCCATGGTCTTGTTTCCAAACAAATGGCAATCAGTCCATACCCAATTGGCAATGTCAAAATGCAGCCAGCAATTTTTTCCCACAAAAAAAAACTCCAACGTTTTCCATCTTCAGCTCTTAGAACAAGCTCAGACAGCCTAGATGTGCTCTACTAGATGTGCTCTAATTTTCAGTAGTTTTGCTGCAGTGGATTTCAGAGGTAATGCAGACAAGTTTAAAACTCTACTTGGATTACAACGTGCAGTTATCAAACTTCATAAGCTGATCTGTAATCCTCAGTAGGCATTTCACCTCTGGACTTTTTCCCCTTAAATTTTCATTAAGTTATCTACAGGCATCCAGGTGCTATTGTGCAATATCACTGGACTTCTCATGACTGTGTCTCTGTATGTCTCATGCTTTAACTCCACAGGGAGAATTCAGTGCCAGTACTTCAAAAAGTGCCTATCTTATTTGCAATATACAGACCTAACTCGGACAAAGCAATTTACAAAAACTTCTTTTAGTCTCTATGACTTGCTTTGGTTTTGGTGAAGAAAATACCTGTGTCCCTTAAGTCCCCTGCTGCTCACATTAAGAAACTGATGCTTTGACTAAGCATAGCCTCAGGGCATCCCTGCTCTCCCTAACCCCACCAGGAGGTGGCAGAGCTGGCTGTCCCGAACCAGGGCTCAGCTTCATAGGCAGCCTCTTTGACAGGACAGGTAGGACTGAGCTCACAACAGCAGTACTCGGACGATGATCTGCACACGAAGGAAACATCAAATGCTGGACACTTAAATGCTGGTTTAAAAGCCAAGCAGTTTCAGGCTGTGGATTGTACTATCATATACACAGTCAATCTTCAGTCTGCAGACTAGAACCTCTGCCCAGAGAAGGCACCACATTTTCCCCATGTGCTTCCTCTTGGTATTCCTTATGGACTTCCTTAGGCATCTTTTCATTATTCAAAATTATTTCAGTGTGTATGATAAAAGAAAGATATTAAATTGCTCTGTTTCTTTCACAGGCAGTTCTTGGAACTTGGTGATGGGGATGGCTTTAGTCCATTTTCCAGAAAGTGCCTCTACCAAGGAGAAATGCATAAAGAGAAGGCTATGTGAATAACCCAATGTTTCCATTACAGTCATATAACGTCTAATTATGTACTCCATAAATCTTCATAATTTTTATGAAGCTCATAATAACAGTCTGATAAATAGATTCTTTCCCCTGACCACTACCAATTGAGTAGAAAAAAAACTTATTTATGAAGCTTTATTAATAAAATGTGAATAATTCAAACAGCTTCTTCAGTGAAGAAATAACAGTAGAGTATATTCTTATTTGCATATAAATGAAATGATGCTTTAGTGTCAGAGTGAAGAATTAAATAATACGATTTTTTACTGTGCAGTCCTGACAGTCTCATAAATATTATGGTCATAACTTGCAGTTTCCTAAAAATCTCATTTTATCTTTTATTATAAAAATATGACCGAAGGGCCAAGTCCTGCTCATTTTACATGTGTGATTATGCCCAATGACAACACAATTATTCAGTAAGTGAGGTTACCTGATTCAGCCTTATGTCAGATAGCAGAGCAAAATCACAGTTTTATCTACATATCTATTAGGAGAACAGAATCTCTTATTTAACTATGAGGAAAACCTTGTAAGTTGGTAAAATACAAAGAAAACAAAGAAAACTGTGGCTTTACATTCAAACAGATGCTTCAGGTAAAGATAATATACAACATGGGGACTAGGAAACACTTGGTTAATATGCCTAAGATGTCAGTTTTCCCCTTAGTTACACAGGTACCAGTTTGGCCAAGCCCAATATTCCTATTAGGCTGTAAGCAACCACAATAGTTGCAGCAAATACAAACCAGTTAAATGACTATAAATGGGTTGTTGACTGCCGAGGAAAACTTTTGAGTTTGTCTATTTTGATTCCTTCCAAAGGTTGAAAAAGCCTCTGAAGGCTAAGGTTAAGATTTTTATCCATGAATGGCATTTTCACTGACTTCAGATCATTCTGTAGCTCTTCCCTATACTCACTTAATTTTTTTCAGTACCCACCTTGCAATGTGAGCATCAGAACTATGCACACCATGCCTTAACCACCCTCAGCATACAGATGCGTACAGATAAAAATTGCCACCACTAATACCTGCACTCTGTCTGTAAGTCAAGGTTTGCACAAACCCTTTTTGCTACAGCAAATTCATCTGCTGACTCATCAGTCCTTTTCAAACTTCTCCATTGTGTAGGAAAGCCCACATTCCTTATTCTTAGGTATGTGTCTTCTATTAATTTTATTAAATCATACTTTGCTTGAATGAGACCCAATTAATAAAAGGTCAAGAATTCCTCTGCATCTTTGCCCAAGGTCATTTGTATATCCATTTTTAACTCCCTTCAAATAGGCTGTAGAGGCAGCTATGTCCCGTTTTCCAACACTACAATAATTCTTGAATTTTCAGATATAACTGATCAGAAAATTCTGGCAGAAACAGTCACTGACACATCTGAGTGCATTATTCTAGGACTGCCTAGCATTTGGAAGTACCCAATTTGCATGTGAGAGCAAAGCTGGCAATCTCAGCTTTCCTGTAAAATGGTTACGGTATGAAAATGGAAAATGAAAAACAGAAAACAACAAAAAAGGACTTCAGTCCCATGGTTTTCAAATCAATCTCTTCATGTTAGTGCAAGACTCACGAGTCCTGAGTGATTGAATTTGACAGTCTTCCTAAAGGGCACAATGGCATGAACAGATTTGTCTCAAACCAGTGCTAAGGAGAAAAAAAATTTGCCATACAATCGTATTGCCTAACAAAAAGAGGAATTAAAATTTAGAAAGCATGTAGCATTTAGGCTAATGAGGATTGAATAACACATTTTACAGCCTATAGTATCATTATAATTGAACTTTGTATGTATGTGTATATATATTTAATACTGTTAGGGCAATAACCACCTTTATTTTCTCATTGCCAAGTAGTTTCTCATTTCTAATTCTAAGTCTGTAATTTATGACCACATGTTCTTGGCTGCAGGGGGATGTAAGGATCTCCTGCATCTGTCTGTGCTGGATATAGCCATCAGTTATCTTTTGGATGTTGATTTCCCCCCCTAACTCTGGAGGATGTACAAACACAGGCAGACTTCTAGTTTAACAGACCTAGAAAGAGGTTAATAGATGTGCTCTTGTGTCAGCATGGATTCCTTTAGATCTGTCAGCAGATACAAAAAGTTTGATTTAGCTACAGATACTGGCAGCAGTGGATGCAATCACACAGCAATGTTTGGATTTTTTCTTGGCAAGCTCCCAGATGTGGGCTTTGGCAATTGCTTATTCGCCGTAAGGAACATTCTGCGTGGGCCTGGCTTGTCATTTGGCTTCTCATCCTTCAACTCCAACCTAGAGATAAAGTCACAAGAGAAGACAGTGCAGCAGTTTGGCTTGCAGAGCATTAAACATGCTGCTTTGTTAGTCATATTTAGATGTAATTTCTTTTCCTTCTTTCTGATAGGTTCCTACCTTGGTGCACTTTTAGAACTAGAAGCTCAGTGCTGAACGTGAAGCTGGAGCCTTCTCTGCCCCAGCAGTGAAGAGGTTTCTGCTTTCCCAAGCTAATAGAACAGGAATGTCTCATGCTGTAGGAAAGGCACAGAAGCTGTGCCATTACCTATTCTATGTTCATACTAAATAAAACATAAATAAGCTAGAGATCCTTAAGCAAGTACTGAGGAAATACAGTGGAAACAGTACACAATCTGTCACTCTCTTCTGAAGATGTACTTGAAGACATTGATGAAGAGGTGATATTTGAGAAGATAATTATTCATATGAGGAGAGTCATAGTCAAATTGACTGAACTTCCTCCTTAAACAGAGGAGAAGCAAGAAGGTATAAACCTTTTGTTTTTGGAGATAAATGAATTTGAGCATCAGGGCTGGCATTTCTGGTAGACTAAAAAGAGTAGGACGATAAAATAAGAAACAGTATTAGATTGTATTACAAGGGAAGTTATGCTTGTGAGAACAAATAAATGTAAATTTGACATGAGGGAGAACCAGAATCACTAGAAAGAAAGCACAGAAATGCCAGTAATAGGAGCTACATAGAAATGTTGATAAGTCACTACTCCACATGAGGTTAACTTCAAGGCAGGGAGACCGAGGAGGTTAGCTGAAACCCTGACCTAGCCAGGAGGCAGTACAGCTGAATATACGACAGTTATTTTGCAAGTATTAATTTGAAAAAGTAATCTGTGGTTCAGCTCAGTATGCAGAAACAACTGCAGATAATATTGTTCAAAGAGATTTAGAATGATGGCGCCTGTCATTAGCACTAGGACAAGCCGATGCTCACCAATGTTTATGTTGCCTTTCTAACTTCTAATACTACATAAGTAAAAGAAAGAACAGAATTTGGCCTACTTTATCCCCCATTTAATTCATGTTTGCTATAATCTGCTTTTAAATACTGTCACTCTTAACTGAAATTACTAGGTGCTTGCATAACTAGCTAAATCTCAAGCTATTGCACTGGTTTATTAGAGCTCTAAATAGTGGAAATTAGAACAACTGTTGGAAAAAATCCTACATGTATCAAAAAAAGCCTCCCCCGCCCCCGCCCCCCCCCAAAAAAAAATAAAATCACCAAAGCAGTGCACCCTTCTTCTAAAATGTGCAATAAGAAGCCACCACAAGTTAACAAAATGGTGGAACACTTTTCTGCTTTTAATGTTTTGTTAACCTAAGCACAGCTTATTATAAGGCAATAGCCAAGTTACAGTGTTGTTACTTCGGCAGCTCCAGGCTTGATTGTTACTTACCAAGTAGTACAGTTATATATATCTCTAATGAAGTATTCAATAAACAAGAGTAATGTAGTCTATACTCTAGTGAACAAGAGACCTATGCTTTATCAAATGCAGGAGAACTAGTCTTTAACAAAAGCAATGTTATTTTATCTTGAAATAAAAAGAAATAACAACCAAAATAGATAAACTGCTGAATTATTTTATCTGCAAACATGCAACTGCATTGATTTCAGTAAAATCCAACCACTTTAAACAACAGCAAAACTTAATTCTAATAAAGTCTCTTTTCTTTGCCTTGCTCATGGTTGGTTAGTGGCTACAGCACAGACCAGAAACAAGATGCATATTTATTTTCTATTTTGTATTCTGTGAAGTCCTTTTCGTTATGCAATCACGTAATAAAACAAAGCTGCAAGCCAAGTTACTACTGGTGCAGTTACTTCATTGCCTCACAACTATACCATTTAATATATAGCGGCACTAAGGAGAGCAAGATCTTATCTAAAGACTATCACAATAACGACACGTAGAGAAGCAAAACTGTGTAAAGGCTGAATACTGTACAGAGCACGAACACCTCTTACAGGCCCAGGCCCCTGGCGCCGCGGACGGAACAAACCGAGTCACCACAGGCGTACTGACCACCTCCCGCACCCTCCTGCCGGGGCGCCTCGCCACTCCTCTGCCAGCAGAGGCGCGGGGCACTCCCCGCACAGCGGCCCCTCCACGAGCACGAGGAGTTCACTCAGCGCCTGCACAACGGCGGCTAAAGGGCGACCGCACAAGCCCCGCCACACGATGTTCGGCACGAGTCTAGGCAGCGGTAACGGCGACAGCCTGGACCAAGCCGAGCCACGCTACCTGTCGCCTCGGCCACAGCACACCTGTACTAGGCAACAGATCTCCACCTACAGGTCACAGCTGCTACTCCACCACTGCCCCACGCCCACAGGCCAAGAGCCCAGCCCACACCTCACACAAGCACAAACCCACCCCACCGCACAAAGCATCCTCTGGGCGGGCCTTTTCTCGCCGGCCAGCCAATAGCAGCGCTCTATCCTCCGACCGGCGGTCCCATTGGCCGAGGCTGCGGCTTCCGCCGCGGGCTGGGATTGGTGGCGACGGCATGGTCCGCGAAAGGCGGCAGAAGGCAAAACACGGTCGTGTTGCGGAAGCCAGTGTCCCGCGTAAGTCTCCGCGCGATCCCCCGGCCCTGCCTGTCCCGCGTCCGTCTCCCGCCATTCCGCGCCCTTCTCTCCCCCCATCCCCATCTCTGTGGCCGTCGGTGGGCGCCGCTGTTGCGGGGACCCTCCACGGGGGCGGGGCGGGTTTGGGATTCGACCCGGCGCGGCCTGCTTGTCTGTGGGGAGGCCTCGCTCTGCCGTGGGGGTTAGTTCCCGTCGGGCCGGTCGGAACGGGCGTCTGGCCCGGCGGAGGGGTGCTGAGAGGCGGCTCCTCGGGGACAGCTGAAGTGCTGCTTTACCTCGCTTCGCTCCTGACGGCTGTGGCCACCCGGGACGCTGTGACCATTCGCACCTCGCCTGCTGCCCGTTGTGCTCCTCTGCCCGTGGCCCCCGTGGTTTGCAGTGTGCGGTCTCTTTTTTATTGCCAAAGCTCTCAGAACAAGCTGTTGGATTAAATAGGTAGCATTGCCCTCATTATATTTTGGAAAATTAAGAACAAAGCTATTTCCTCTTTGGGTCTTCTGAACTGATTTTTATTAGTCTCCATCTGAAATCATAGATTAACAGAATAGTTGAGGCTGGAGGGGACATCGTTCTCTGTCTGGTCCAACCTCTCAGTTCTAAGCAGTGTCAGCAAGAGTAGGATGCTTTATCCAGTTTTGAATATCTCCAAAGATGGAGATGCCTAAACTCTGGGTAACCTGTTCCAGTATTTGACAGCTGTCACTGCCAAAGTTTTTTCTCACATTTAGAAGGAATTTCTTGAATTTCAGTTTGTACCCATTGTCTCTTGTGTTCCTTCACTGGATACCTTTGAGAAGTCTGGTTCCATCTTTTTTTACTGTCTTCTGTCAGGCATTTATACACATTCTTAGTATCCCCTGAGCCTTCTTGAGTCTAAAGAGTCTCAGCTCTCTCAGCCTCCCCTCACATGGCAGATATTCCAGTCCCTTAGTCGTCTTCATGACCCTTTGCTGGTCTCAGTCCCATATGTCCATGTCTCTCTTGTACTGAGGAAAACAGAACTGAACCTGGGACGTGAGAATGACCAAGGGTCTCGCTGTCAGGGGCTGTCCTGTAAAGCCAACCTGCTGCGACCAGCTGCAGATGTTTTCCTTTTGTCTGGCCAGCATTGTTATCATCAGTCCTGGAGGTGTGACTTCTGTTGCTTGTCTTGTAATAGATGGATTTATTGTGTATCCGTAGAATGCACAATTTCAAAAATACTTAATCCAGCCACAACACTTACTTGTAGAGCTATTAATACCAACTTTTTTTTTTTGCATGCTGAGCTTTTTCCAAGGGTGTTTGCATGTAAGTTCCCATTTCACAGAGCTTTGCATTTTTGTGGCAGCAGACTGCGTTCCTGTTAGCAGCTTTGTTTTAGCCAAGGATTCGGCAGCAGTATTGCTAATGTCTGTGTATAGGGTTCAAATAGGAGACTCAGAAGACCCTGAAGCTATGTGGGCTATTTGAATCTGTCATTGTTTGTTGGCTTATGTTTTGGGGTTTTTTATGATTATTTTGACACTGTGGAGAACTTTATTTTTTTAAACTGGAGGTGAGTTTTAACTGCAAGAAAGTTCTTTGAGCTGAAACTTTGGATCACTTTGGTCTTTCTCTTAATTTTTTATCTCAGATGGTGTCTTTTGACTGTTTTTAAGTAAGAAATTTGTTTAATGTTCCATTTTATAACTTTCAAGCTTACTTCCAAAGTAGTAAACCATTTTTTTAATATACTCAAGTGTTTGAGGTATTTGGTTCTGCAGATAGTAGCTTGTGCGTTTAATGTAAATGGATGGAAATGACACCGTGAGTTACTGTGCTCCCTTCAGCCTCCTTATGTCCAGCAAGCCACGAATGTTTTCCCGTGGTGGTTTGCAGGCAGATATAAATGTGGTGTTTGTTTTTTAGTTTTGGTTTGTTGTTGTTGTGGTTTGTTTGTTTCCAAGCAATGTGTTTGTTACCACCCTTGAACTGGAAGAGCCTACAGCTGAGGCTGGCACGGGGCTGAATAGAGCGAACAGTCTGTGGTCAGCAGTGGTGGGTTTCTCTACTAATTTGCATTCCTTATTCTAGTAATGTGGCCATGCTGCCTCAGGTTTGGAACAGGCTTTTCTGCCTGCTGAGCACTAGTGGAGGCAGTGTCTACCTGTGAGAGAAAGAAATATCTCTAATCTCATTCTTTTAGTTTCCAAGTCCTACTACTCTCCAGCAAAACTCCCTCAAAAAAAGGAGGATGTTTCCTGTCCCTGTTCAGTTGCACAAGCATGACAGACTGAAAGTATCTCAGATTCTTTGGGTATAAAATATATTTCTAGCTCTGTAGCTGAAACAGATGAATACTTTCATTTGAAGTTTTTCAGAATGTGCTTCCTCTGTGTGGGAAAGTTTCAGCCAGAACTGTGGATGTTTGGCAAAGTTACAAGCAAGGAAGTTCTTTGAATGGAACCAGTGTTGGACAACTGTAAGAGGTGGTGCTCCCAGGCTCATTTGTCACCAGCTATCCTACCCTGGGGCTCTCTGCCTTTCTTTTCCTCATGAAACAGATTTATCAGGGGGTTTTGACTGTACAGTATTGGTATACTTTACTAATTTACGGTTTTATTCACAGTGTTTCAAAAATTTGGGAAGCAGCATTTAAAAATAAGCATGTGCTATTATTTCTTGTTATGTGTGGAGGGCAACAAATAATGATGCCTTTTGTTGCTCTTATCTAGAAGAGATTGATATCTCTCATATGGAGAAGAAATTTTTCCACTTACAACTTCATTTGGAGTTTCTGTTTTTGTATGGGTGTTGCAGTATGCAATGCAGCTATTTCTGTGTACATCAATTCCTTGCCTTTCAAAGCAAATTTCAGGGAAAAGATAATGCTTTAGTGTGAATAATGAAACATGCAAAAGATGAAAGAACATCACATGTGTCTAGTTTTAGCCTGCAATCTCCCTTTCCTTCCTCCTTTTTAACTCTTACTAGAGATAGAGTGGGTTTACTGGTGTCATTTTAATCTGGGTTGAAGGGTGACACTTGTTACTTTAGGTAGCAAAAAGGAATTCCTCGGACTCTCCAAGTCTCATCTCAGGAACTAAATGCAGGGCCAGGAAATCTTATCAGATATACTTGCTCCCCCAGGTGTCCAGAAGTGGTTCTCAAAGTCTTGGATTTTTTACTACAGGTTTGTTTTGTGATGGAGACCATGTTGAAGTCTGCCTGTGATGAACAGCACCCTCATCAGGCTGAAGACTTCCATGGGAAGTGTGAGCAGAACAGCAAGCTTTCAGGTATGTTATTAAATAAGGAATGGCTAGAATTATGTTTTGTTGCTGACGTGCTTTTTCATCACTTCAGGAATTTTCAGCATCAATTATATAAGCCTGTCTGTATATGATCCTATTGTATAAAGAATTAAGGAAATCAAAACATTTGAGAAGGCTTTGGATTTTAAGTTTATTCCTGCTTTCTGTGTGTTACAGACTTTCAGCAGCTGTGGTTTGTCACAATTCGCTAACCCTACTTTTTATTTATTACATGATATTTTTGGCTTTTACCAGGAAGAAAGGCTCCTTAGGGAAACTTCAGATTGTGTTGCTGTATAAAGTGAGCTAACGTAGAAGGCTGGGGATGCGTGCTAATCCATACTTCATTTCTGGCATATTAGTGATACTTTGAGAAGAATTCTCATTGCTTGTTGTCATGTTGACTTACTGTCCTGGTAAAACATAGTCCATTTTTATGTATACAATACAATTTATGTATAAATATATATACTTTAATGTATTATTTCTTTTTAGGATGAAAAATGTATACACATTTTTTTCCCCTTCCACTTGATTCACTTTCCAAATACCAATCTGTGCTTAGTTCTATATGTAAAATTTTCACCCCTGCTTTACAGTGCTTTATAGAAAGTAATCATAGCCTCTACATACTTCATAGCTTCAGAAGAAGTGAATTCTTATGCAAGATATAGATTATATAGATACAGACATTTAAACTACAAGGGTTTGTAAATTGAATGGAAAGCCACATAGTTTTTTGAAATAATGCAGTACAACGTCCTTTTCGTGCCATCTAGTGGTAGCAGCATGAACTGCAGCAACTTAAAAGCAGAGCAGAGATGTTTTTTGGTGTTTACTATTTTAAGTAACAGCATGAAAGAATGCATTATGGATCTTATAAACAAATATTTCCCTACATTTTTTATTTGCATCCAGTGGATGTGCTCCTGCACTTACAAAAACAACTATTACAGTTTTATCTTTTATGAAATTGGTGTTGGAAATCTCACAAAAACACGTATGAAATGAGCTTGTAATCTGATGTCTTACTAGCCAGAAGGCTTTTGTCCTCTCAGGAGCTATGAGGTAGCAGATAAGAAAAAGAAAAAATAAGTTCTTAGATGCTGCATCTTATATGAGAGTGTGATGAGGAACAAAAATATCAAGTATGCAGATGGTAATGGCAGCAGGGGTGGATACCTGTCCGCTGTTTTTTCCCCTGTTTGTGTGAACTCTCAATCTTATGAATTGAAGTGTGATTTGTGATCTCAAATATAGATCAGATATTGAATCAAACAATAAAATTTTTAATTCCTCTTCCCTATTCTTTCCACAGCAGGAATAAAAAAAGATATTGAAAAACTTTATGAAGCAGTGCCACAGCTTGTGAATGTGTTCAAAATTAAGGAAAAAATTGGAGAAGGTAAATGTTATAATTTATTTTGCTTAGATTTCTTTTGGTATTTTTAACTAGCATATAGGTGCTTTAATTAGGGACATTTTCAAGACACTTCTGGAAAATCTGTGTATTAAAGCCTTTAAAGAAACCATCATTCCAGTTTCAGAAAAATTGAGGTAGATTTGAGTAAATAAGTCTTAACACAGAATCACAGAGACCTCCAAGATCACCATGTCCAACCATCAACCCATCACCACCATGCCACTAAACCATGTCCCTAAGTACTACATCTATATGCTTTTGAAGACCTCCAGGGACAGTGCCTCAACATCTTAAGTCTCTCGTGCAAAATCCTTATCACAAAAAGTTGCAGTACACATTTTGTTACTCCCTTCTTTAACCAGTCAGATCTCCAAACCTCCATTCTTTTTGTATTTTACACAATAAATATATTTATATGCAGCTGTGTTGTGGCATATTTAACTGCCTTTCCTTAAGTTGGCTTTGTTTCCACTGAAACCACGTGGATAGAACTGGAGGAGGAGACTGAAAGATTATAGCTGCTTTGTTTAAAAAAAACCAAACAACTCTAAGATATACAGTATCAAAATTTAGAAGGCTTGTGTACACCTTGCTTTCAACAGATACTATTGCAGATACCTTCAATGAATGTTAGGCAAGACTATAAACAGATTTTTAGGTACTTCTGAGCACTTTTTGGAGCTTTACCCATTTAATCTCTGAAATGTTTTGTGACACCTCACACTTTTAAACAAAGATGTTGATGAGAAGCTTAATTTTATATGGCTATTTTGCTATGGAATACCTATGATAGCAGGCTGAATGGCTGAAAGTTTTTGTCTCAATTCTTCTCTCGTCTCCTGTCCCCCCAAAAAAACAAACAAACCCCCCCTCCCCCAGCTCCATTCACCACAGAAATACCAAAACCCCTTTCTGCTTATCGTAAAAAAGATAGTACAATTAACCAAAATCTCTGGTTGTGAATAGAATAGAGTATTTTTAGTCGGAAAGGACCCACAGTGATTATCTAGTCCAACTGCCTATTTCAGGGCTGACCAAAAGCTGAAGTATGTTATTAAGGGCACTGCCCAAGTGCCTCTTAAACACAGATAGTCTTGGGGCATTGACCATCTCTCCAGGAAGCCTGTTCCAGTTTTTGACCATCCTCTCAGTAAAGAAATGTTTCCTAATGTCCAGTCTAAACCTCCCCTGGAGCAGCTTTGAGCCATTCCCATGTCTTATCCCTGGATACTAGGGAGAAAAGATCAGCACCTCCCTCTCCACTTCTCCTTCTCCAGGAGCAATGAGGTCACCCATCAGCCTTATTCTTCAACTTCAGTGTTCAGATATCTCAAATATATTAGGTTAAATTAACATCCAAAGAGTTATGTTAGGATAACCTTAACATTAAATGGGTAAGTTTGTTGTACAGTTTGAATACTCCCATTCTCAAATGAATCTATCGCATTCTGTCTATGTGGCAATGCCCTGGGCATACAAATAGTAAAGATATACATCCTGTTGAGAAGTCTTACTTTATAGATAAGGTAAAAGAATTAAGAAAACCATAGCAATTTCAGAAGTGCTTTGAATAGTAAAGTCAGTGCTTTCCAGATTAGCATTATATAGCCCACTTGCATCATAGGGAGTGGAGAGTTAGATGTCAGATGAAAGTAAGCTACCTAAACAAGAAAGCAAATCAAAGACAGGAAATTTACATTCAAAGAGCTCTGTGTCCCAGGCAAGTTAGACAGTGTTATATTTGCATTTTTACTGACATAAACGTGTATACAAGATCACTGAATTCAGTAGTAGAAAAAAGGAACTGCATTTTTCTCTTCTAGAATCTGCTTTTGATGTAGTATTAAGTATACTGCAGGATTGTGAACAGTTAGATCACTTCTGTAAAAATCTGAACTGACCTAATTAAAAATGCTGAAGCAGCGTTTTTCTCCCTTCATTACAGGTACTTTTAGTTCTGTTTACTTGGCCACAGCACAGCTCCAGACAGGGCATGAGGAAAAAATGGCTCTGAAACACTTGATTCCAACCAGCCACCCTCTGCGAATTGCTGCTGAACTTCAGTGCCTCACAGTAGCAGGGTATCTAAACAAAAAAATTTATGATTGTCATGACTAAACTGAACATTGTCTCGCTGTTCTGTATTTATTTATTTCAAGTTTTGGCACTTTGCTTGGTTGTTTTTTTTTAACTGGAGTAGTGTACGTTATTTTGATCAACAGCAAATAAGAAATGGAGTTTCTTACCTGTAATGGATGCCCTTTTCTGCTAGTCCCAGTTTGTGGATGGCACTGTGTTTTCCATCTGAGAAGTACTATGGTGTATCTCTGTGATAACAAAAATTCCAATTCTGAAATTCTTGGAAAAAAAAAAATCATCTCTTCATCAGAAAATGTGGTTTTAAGAATGAATCCTTGTTGCCAGAGTGTGCGAAAGAACACCTTAAAGTAGTCGGCATCATGAAGGTTAGGTCCATTTAATTACAGGGGTAACAAACCATGGCCCCACAAATAATCTCTCGAGTTCTCATTGCAAATTGCAGTACTCAGATGGAACATAGCAGTAAGAAGCAACAGCATAGCTACTGACTCCTGAAAAGAGTGCTGGGAAGATATAAAATAGATTGTGATAGAAAGCCTGACTGAAATTTTTAAGACATAAAGGAAAATAAACATCTATCTTCTGGTCTTTATTCAGTGTCATTACTTTTTTCCTAGGGGACAAGATAATGTTATGGGAGTGAAATACTGCTTTAGGAAAAATGACCATGTTGTTATTGTTATGCCATATCTGGAACATGAATCCTTCCTGGTGAGTTGCAGGCTTTTTATGTGTAGTAAAACTATTTAATTAAAAGCAGTTGCATAATTACAATATCCAAATAATCTTTCAGGACATTCTGAATTCTCTTTCCTTTGAAGAAGTGAGGGAATACATGTTCAATCTGTTTAAAGCATTGAGGCGCATTCATCACTTTGGGATTGTTCACCGTGACGTCAAGCCCAGTAACTTCCTCTACAACAGGCAGCTGAAAGAGTAAGTCTGTCCAGATGACCATATTGTGATCTCATTTGGGGATATGTGCCTTGGCAGAACAGAGTCAATTAGGCCTTTATTTTTTCCTTCCAGCTGCATAACATGTGCTTAAGTAATAAAGCTAAAAAAGATTTTTTTTTTTAATTTGTAAAACTTTTCTGTGTTTAGGGATTTGAGGAGGGAAGGAATTATTTTTTTCATACATAATGTAATATCTGCCTCTTAGAGTGACAAGTACCTGAAAAAAGATTTTTCTATTGAGTGAAAGTACTGCATTTTTGAATCAGAATCAAAAGAATATATATATATTTTTTTTAATAAGAAAGCTAACAGCAACTTATGCATAGACTGATACTTGTAAATATTTACTTGTGAACAGAGTAAAACATACAGATAAAAGCTGGATTTGGACTGTTTTCATCTTACATTTAATTAATGTATATAATTAGTAAAGTTGGGAGTTTTGCCTGCAAGTTACAATATTTGAAGACGGTAAAAAGCTGTACTTCTTTTTGTGAAGATCTGAAATGGATAGAATAAGGTACAGTTTCAGTGCCAGCAGTCCTATAGCTGTATTAATGAGTATTGTGCTATGTACAGTTGAGACACTGAGTTGCTGGAGCGTGTCTAAAGGAAGGGCAGCGAAGCTGGTAAACGTCCTAGGGCATAAGTGCTATGAGGAGAGGTTAAGGAAATTGGAGTTGTTTAGCCTGGAGAAGAGAAGGCTCAGGGCAAACCTTACTGCTCTCTACAAGTACCTGAAAGGAGTTTGTAGTGGGGTGGGTGTAGGTCTCTTGTCCTATCACTTGGTACCTGGGAAAAGAGGAAATCACCTCAAGTTGCACCAGGGAAGGTTTAGGTTGGATATTAGGAGAAATTTCTTCACCAAAAGGATTGTGAAGCACTGGAACAGGCTGCCCAGGGAAGTGGAGAAGTCACCATCCCTGGAGGTATTTAAAAGAGATGTAGATCTGACAGTTGGTGTCATAGTTTAATTGTGTACTTGGCAGTGCTGGGTTAACAATTGGACTTTTCCAACCTAAATGATTCTATGATTCTGTGTAAGTGGGAGTTTATAGAGGAGATTTACTTACATTTTGCCAAACAAGCTTAAAAATTTGAAAAACAGTTAATTTTTTTCTTTAATCTGTGAAAATTAATTCATGCTGTTGTTTTGCTCTTCCAGCATTTGTTTGAGCTTAATTTCTACTTTGGGTGTGGAGGCCATGGAGCTGATTTTATCTGAGACCCAGAGACAGCTGGATTCTCTCTGTACTGGTTGTACCAAAAAATATTTACTTTAGAGACAGATTTGAAGTGTGAACTAATGTAGTCTTACCTGTTTGAAGATTGAAGTAAATTCCAGTAGTATTGCCTGAAGTCTGGCAAAATTCTCAGTGTTGTTAGTCTTGTCTGTCTTCACTGCTGCATTTGCTCTCTGCCCATGGTCAAGTCAGTTGTACTTGACTGTTAGCTGAAGGTTCAGACCTGTAGAATTAGAAAAACCCTGAAAGGAGTAGGTAGGAATATTTTTTTAACACCACTGGAGAAAGTATGCACTTGAGAAGATTTTGGTACAAGCAGCAATGAAGATGGGCATAGGGTAAAAACATTGAGGGGATAGGCAAGATAGAACAAGAAAAGGAGAAGGAAGAAACTAGGACCATGTGGCTGACAAAAGTACAGGTAAGTGACATACTGAGTAAAATGTAGAAGAAAGATAAGTAAATAAGTAATGGATAGTAAATTGAACTGACTGATGGATTCTTTGTGCCTTCTGATTCTAAATTTGTGTCTTTCAGGTACGCCTTGGTAGATTTTGGTTTGGCACAAGGAACCCCTGATACGAAAATTGAACTTCTCAGAACTGCCAACTCTGAAGACCAGCAGGGAAGTTGCTTGCAAAATAACCCCACCGTAGCCTTGGGAAATGGGGTTTCTGTCAGAGTTGCAGCACCTAAACAGATAGCTCAACAGACAGCCTCAAAAGCAGCTGATAAAGAGTCCAGCTCACTTTCCAAAATACAGATTAAAGAAGGAAGAGGAGGAAAGGTTCTCAGTCCTTTTCATTAATATTGTTTTGTGTTTCATATATTACTTTGTCCAACAGGGGGAGATGTAATACTTGGAGAAGTTGTGCATATGCATCTTGCAGGGTCCTAATGTGATACGCAGAATCACAGTTTTCATATCAAAGGGGCTCGTTTTATGTAACCCTATTGGCATAATTTATTCTCTCTTAGATAACAATGCAGTGCTGAAGGCTGTATAAAGCCCTAGCATAGGTTACTGTTTAGACAGCCTTAAGTGTTGGGTTTTTTTAAGTGACATGTAACTGTGGACCTCCTCCCCAAGCCAATAATTATTCATCTATGTGTAGTTAGTTAGTTGCATTACAAATCCAGTACAGATGATATTCAGATTGTCTTGGGGCACTTCTGAGGTGTGATTCGTTTTATAAGCATGTTTGCTATTCTGTCTAGACCATGTTTTCTTCATCCACGGTAAACTGATGCCTGAAAACGACTTACCATGCAGCTGTTCTTGTTTTATGGCATTTCACACTTTTTTTAACTGTCAGTATCCAGCTGACCGTGTGTTAGGATCCTTACTGCCCTTTTTGTTGGTATTGCAGGAGGATTCTGTGCACCGCTCCGTCCAGCGCTCTGTCTTTGGAGAGAGGAATTTCAATGTCTATGGTTCCACATACCAGCAGAACTTAAGCACAAAAGTAAGAAGTGTGACTCATCTGTAAGAGCAATCTGTTACATATTTGAAAAATTTTAGAACTGGTTGTTCTCTAAGACTGGACACCACTCCAGAATGCTGTGGAACGTGAAGTTTTTGAGGAGATTATTAAGTTTGTCTTTGCTGAAAGGCTCAAAATAATTTTTTATTTCTGTTTCAGTCCCTTTTTAAACTCTCAAAGAACTTGTTACATAGCTGTCTCCCTAGCTGACCTTCTTTTTATGCTAAACTAATCTTTTTTCTATATGTGTATCTGTGCAACTAAGATATACTTAGCTTGTGAAACTATTTTTTAAAATTTTTCTGTTGAAGCTGGCGAAAAAAAATCCTTGTAATAAATATTTTTCTGTACTTTTTGTAATTACTATTTAATATGACAAGCAGGAAACCCCAACTACATTAGAGAGTTTGGCCAACAGTGGTCATCTTACTGTAGAATTAGTTAGTGCCTGTGTGTTGCTGTGGTATTTCATATACTTTTTTTTATTCTTATGTTGAACCAAATGAATTCTCAAAATATTATACTACCTTGAAAAATGCTTGTCTTGTAGCTTCAGAGTATCTAATGTATATTGGTTTTTATAAACACTGGAAAATGTTTTCTGAAGGAGGTCAGGATATTTAGAAAGCTCTAGTGTCTGTTTTATAGATGTTGCAATTTGCTGTCTTCTATTCATTAACTTCTTGCTAATGAGCACTGTTCAGTCTTAGTATTTTAAGAACTGGCCTATTTCTATGTAAAGGGAAGCTTCTTGCAGTAAATTACCTTCTCTAAAATATCTATATTGCAGCTCATGAAACAATCCAAGGTGATAGATGTTTCATCTAGAAAGTTAGTAACAAAGAAGAAGATTGTTTCTGCCAAAACAGCAAGTAACGGGGCAGCCAGGAAAGGTGCCAGTGGCTGTCTCTCCAAGCTGATCTGTGACTGTTATGCAGCAGATAGAGTTTGCAGTGTTTGCCTTTCAAGGTAATTTGCTTTGATAATGTTGTAAAATTGTCTGCTGTGCTGTCAGGCAAGGTCAGAAACTTAGATTTTCTAGACAGCTGATTTAGTAGGTGAAAGATAGCATTTGGTCTGTGTAACCCATAAAACACTGAGTATGCTCTTTTCAAATAAGAATAGTTCATGGAATTCATGGAATAAATGTTCACTGCTGTCTGCAGCAAGAGAGATTCACTGTTAATGACTTTCGTTGTTGTGTTTAATTATCCACCTACATGTATTGTAGAAAATTGCTTGAGTTAATTACAACACTTTTCGAAGACAATACATCAATCTGTCATTAGTACTTATCTAATAGACTGAAATTATACCAAAGGTTTGGATTCTGGAAATCATGAAATGCTGAATAAAAAGGAAACCTGACTGTTTTGTATTTGTTCATTTAAAAATGTTTAAGTTTTAATAATAGACAGGTTAGAGAATCTTAATAACTCGGTTCAACTCCATCCCTCTGTAGTTAGTTTTGGTCATGACCTACTATCAGATTTTATCCACACATTAAGAAACAAAGATTAATGCAGAGAATTCTGCTTACTAGACATAGTCATCAAATTGTGGTGTCCCTCTCTTCCCAGACTGTCAAAATGTGGTAAAGTGAAATTCAGAAGTAAGAAACATGAGGAATTTGCCAGACTTAAAAGAGAAGTGGCCCATAGAAGGAAGGCACTTTAAGCCACACAAGAAAGCTCTGGAAAGTTTTTTGGCTTTGGGTTTTTTTTTTTAAATAATTCTAATCTCACACCTTTAGTTTATCTAACAAAAAGTAAATACTTGTCAACACTCAGAAACAGTGAACCTTAGTTTGCTGTGAACAATGCCAGAGAATCCAGATTACAAATGTAGTACCTTTTTTGCTTTTGGTTAATTATCTAAACTGAAGTTTTCTATGAAAGCAAGCCTTTAGCAAAAATTATGCTGCTGTTGAATGAAACTAGAAAAGGTCATTGTGAGTGAGGTATGCAGTAGATGTTTCTATGGTATTTCCTTATGCTAGGTAATATAAATATAATAATATAATAGATAGTGATAAGGCTATTATCTTATGCAACATAATTTCATGTTAGATAATGATAAGATGCATCAAACTTCTATAAAACTTGTATAAGGCAGGGTTAGACAGTTTACACATCTTACACAAGTATATTCTAAAAATAATACTGAGCATCATTATAATTAGAACTTATTTATCAAGTTCCATATTCTAAACATGTTTGTCTCCTATTACAAGGTGTCAGCAAGTTGCTCCCAGGGCAGGAACACCTGGATTCAGAGCACCAGAAGTATTAACAAAGTGCCCCACTCAGACCACAGGTACTGCACAACAGACTGAAACTAATACTTTTCACCTTTTGATCCTTCTCATTTATGCATATTATGATGTCTTTTTTGTGGGGGGGTTTGGTTGGTTGGGGTTTTTTTTTGGTGAGGGAGGTGTTTGGTTTTTTGTTGTTGTTGGTTTTTTTTGTTGTTTTTTGTTGTTGGTTTTTTTTTTTACAAGTGAAATTCATTTTATCATCCGTTTAACACTTACCAAGCATTTCCTGATTTTAATGAAAAGTTCATTATTCAGAGTAAGAACAAGTTAGGAGTATTCTTCCTGTGTTTGAAACTCATATGTCTTTATTAATTTGAGGGGTAGTGCCATATGCAGGAGTTGAATACAATTTAAAAGAAAACAAAACCAACTTTTATCAAGTTTCCTGGCTTATTGTCTTATTTAAGTAAAATCTTGAATAAATCTTGGGGAGAGGACAGAAAATCAGACTTTTCTAGACAGATTGTCACATATAGTTTGCTGTCATAGTAGGCATAGTTAATGGTATAGTTGCATTTGTGTTTTAGAGAGCATGAATATATTTTATCAGTTTTTTCCTTTTCGCTAGTGCTTTAAACAGTTAGTCTGTAGCTGTCATTTTTTTTCTTTCTAACTTTGATTTCTCAGGATTAAACACTATCAAGTTAATAAATTTTGGGAGTCTGGGTGAGTATCAGGGCAGAGCAGAGGGATGGTTAATGCATTATCTAATGCAAGTAGGATGGGAGAGATTTTGCCTACCTTGAGAATGGAGAACAAAGAAAAGCAAAGTTACCTGTTAAACATTGGTGCATGACAAGGAGTTTCGACTTACAAAAAATGGGAATAAATACAAATTTTCTCAAAAATTGGATTTAAAATAACAAGATTTAGCCACTTTATTTTTTCTGAATACCTTTTGAGAAAATAGCTAATATTTAGTGCTTAAAGTGTGTACACACTCAGAATAGGCTTAACAATACATTTAATCAACTTATCCCTTGATAGCTTAATATTGTTTGAAACAGCATCTGTGCTGTGGATATGAGTGGGATTTCATGAGATATGGCAGCCACTGTGGCTGTTCTGTTATGGCCAGCTTTATGGGCTAGAAGACATCCAGAAGGCCAGAACAAGCTTAGACAGCCTCTGAGTCAGTCTAGACAGAATTTAGGCAGAAAGACAACATACCTCGGAAATCTTGGACACATGCTGGTGTTAAATATGCTTTCAGACAGTTTTCTGTTCTCTGGGGTAGCGGAGAGCAGGATTACAGAAAACATGGGTAAATCTGGAAACCCTTGGGTGTGGCACGAACAGCCCTAAAAGTACTGCGTCAGTGGCACTGAGCTCCTGGAGTATGTCAACAAAGGCCTTAGTTAGAACTGGGTAGACAAATACAACATAATCTCACAAATATTAGTGTTTGAACTAGCAAATCATCTTGTCCACTTCCATCTGGGATTGCTGTAGTCATATCCTTGTGTTCCTGCCAATCTTACATCTAGTTCTGGTCTCTATGCTGAGACCCACTTTAGCAGGGGGGGTCCAGCTGACACTAGCCAGAGCTACCTTAGTGCATCTGACCCAAGTTTACAGTGCAGGAAATACAACCTAGACTCCCAAGTTGATGTTATCTAGGTCTAGTTACACTTTAACTTGGTTTGTCCCCCTGCTCCCCTTTCCTCAGTCTCCCTCACTAGTTGGCTAACACTAGTCAAAAGCATAGAGAATAATCGTGATTTTTATGTCATTGCACAAGATCTTTGCAGTTTGTTAGTGATCCCTGCTCTACCAGATTTGTAGTGCTAGGATTTTCTAGCCATTCAGATATATAATATCTATTAATTTCTGCAAGAGTTAACTAAACTTCTGTAAAGGTCTTGACTTTAATGACTCCAGCTTTCCCAACCACATGCTCAAGGTGATGCACAACACTTCAAACAGCATGATCTTTTCAGCAGTGATACAGTAATGCTAAAACTTTTTTTACAGAAACTATGAAGAAGATACAAATTTTTTCCACTGTAAATTGTGCCAAATTATTAACCTGGATTTTTATTTCTTTACTAAAACACTTGAAATCTGTTTTTTTTAACTGAAGTCAATCCTTTTTTTTTTCCCAAAGTCCTGTGCTAATATTTCTTCTAACAAAAATCTCCAAATTAATTACTGCTTATTTTCCTATTTTACCACTTTTTTTTTTTTTAAGAGAAGTAGAATTACTATGAGTTTATTTCCCAACAGTTAATTTTTCTCTTTAGAATTTGAAAATCCTTCAAACGGTCTCCTTCACTTTCCTTGCCCTCTCTCAAATGTGCACCATAGTGAGCCAAAAAATTATGGCAGACAGGTATTCGCATAACTTTCAGTATTAAAGTTTCCATCATGCTTTGGCATCTATCCCCAGAGTACTCTCTGTACTCTTCATAATACAATGAAAATGATGAATAACTTCTAACTATTACAGTTCTTAAACTGGCTATCTTGTCAAGTGATTTCATATAAGAGAGGAACAAAGTTCATACGTAGATTTTTTTAGTGCTGCCTAATATGGCAGCCTCAGTCCCAGGAAAACTTCAGATTCACATTTGTGTATTGTTTTTGTATTTATGGTCCTTATGAAGGTTTTATTTATGTGAAGAAAACTTTTAAGTGTCAAAAGTAGCTGGTTTTTGCTCCCTTTCACCTCCCTAGGTAAAACAACCTCAAACATTGTTTTGGTACATTTCAAGTTTAGCAAGTTAATGGAATTACACATATCAAAAATTCTGTGGAAAAGATTAAACAGTCCCTCTGCATCAACACAGGAGATTATTCTTCAATCTAATTATAGTAATTTCCATTGTTTGCTGAAGTGTTGTCCGTGTGACCAAAGTCAGTAGGTACTTCAGAACATAACTTTTTCTGATACTAACTTTTCAGCTCATAATTTCTTTTGAAAGAAAGTTGTGATTTTGTTTGTAATAAAATCCTGAGTTTAGTTATTACTAAGTTTGCTTTCAATTGCAGCAATTGACATGTGGTCTGCAGGAATCGTATTCCTTTCTCTGCTCAGTGGAAGGTATCCATTTTACAAAGCAAGTGATGATTTAACTGCTTTGGCACAAATTATGACAGTTCGTGGATCCAGAGAAACCATTCAGGCTGCTAAAACTTTTGGTATGCAAACCTTAATTGTGGGGAAAGGGGGAAAATGTATGCTTGGTCTGCTGTTGAATGCAGTGACTTACAATCTGATTTTTATTCTCTTTTTATGTAAATGTATTTTTAGGTTTGGGAGTCATTTTGGAGACAGATCATGCTTTTTTATGTAAAACACTAAAAGTACTAGTGTATAAAACTCTATACATATGGAGTGTTAAAATCTTGTGGTTTTATGCCTTTTATAATTTGTATATGAGGTACTTCATACCATAGCATTTCCCAACCAGTCTACTGCCTTTCACTAAGTCAGGGCCACCTGAGGTGAAACACAGCAACTAAATGTTTTCTACTGGCATTTGGTTAGAATTCCTAAGGCAATGTTTCTATTCCTGCAACATTTGCCCTGGAGGCTTAAGTCAATATGACTTAAT
>VWZX01002435.1:0-58214 GCA_013399015.1 Galbula dea | reverse complement strand
TGTGCATGGGGGGAGGGTCTCTTAAGGTAGGGAACCCAGCCTAAAAAGGAGAAGGTGGCTGGAACAAACAGCCATGCCAAACGTGGGCTTTGGTTTTCCTGTGGTTTACTTGGCTTCTATGGTAAAATGAGTCCTATAAACCAACTTCCAAAGGCTTAACACTCCCTTCTGTTAATCCTGCAGGAGTTAAGGGGTTTGGGGTTTTTGTTTGTTTGTTTTTTCAAATAGAAGATTTTTCCTTGCTTCTCTTTTGAATATTTCAACTTATATAGGGTTGCTGCCTGTAAATCTAAACATTCATAGTTGTTTGCATAAATTTGTTAAAAGTCTGTATAGTTCATGTGTGTTCTTTCAGTGGCTTTTTTCCTATCTGCTTTTAGCTCTGCTGTTGCTTGAGTCTTCTGTGTTGGTTTACTTTGTGTCCAATATTTTGTTCCAACTGGCTTAGTATTAATTTGATTTAACAAATGTTTCACAAATGTAGTATTCAGAGTAACTTGCAGTGGCTTATCTCTTTTGGGCTTGCTTGGGCTGTTTCGTGTTGGTTTTGCTTGTTTCTTTTGTATGGTCTCTCTTGCCTGCCTGTATTTGTAAGGAGCTTGTATTTGATTTCCCACTGCTGATAATTAGGTTAAATAGCTTTTGATGAGAAGGGCTAGGGGAACAGGAGCTAAAACATCCGTCCTTTGCGTACTTGTGCTGCCATTGGTTTCTCCAAAGCAGGCTAGTGGCTTTGTGCAAAAACCCAGGCTGCATTATGTGAAATTTTTATACTTTATCGCTTCATATAATTTCTCAAGCATCAGTAATGTCTACTCTGTAAAACATAGATATATAGATGAAAAACATTTTAGAATAAGTTGATAATATTAGATTAGCTCATTTTGCCATTGTGGCCTTTTCTAACTTTGATATGAACAAAAACTTGATAAATTTATATCAGAGAGCTGAAGTAAACTCATGACAGACATGCCACAGTATTCAAGAAAAAAATTTAAGTTCTTGCTCCTAGTCCATCTTGGGTAGGGTGATAGTGCTGTATTTTTTTCTTTGTAAATATAGTTATTTCTTTCAAGTTTATAAAGGGAAAGAATTAACATTTGCCAAAAGGCGACTTGTGAAGCTGAGCTCCATTGCCATCAGTTTGTATGTAGCTAAATTCTTGAATTATATCTGAAGAGGGGGGGAAGACTTAAGCTTGCAAGTCACACAGACTCCTCTGGAAATTTTATGTGAATTATTTAGGTTGTGGTGGGTTTGGTGGTGGGTTGGGTTTTTTTCCATCTTTCTTCAGCACGGTTTTCAAGAACTATGCTGTGCTTTTATTGAAGTCTTGACAATCAAAATGCTCAGGCTATAAGTGGACTTAAAAGGACTGCGTGGTGAAATTCATGCACAGGTTGACACTTGTTAACTTTCCCTTTTGTGTTTCTAACACTTAGAAGTGGATTATCACTTATATCACAGTCTCAGGTTTGTAAATAAAGGAAAGAGTATTTTGTTTCTGAATGATGAATTGTGATAATGTTTTTATGCTAAGTGTGGATGCTTCTGTGAGGAAAGATTGTAGGTTTTATTTTTATTTAAAGCAAACGTTTAAACTTTAATACCCTTGATGTAAATGAAGGTCATAGCATCTTGTGTGTCTAGAGATCATTTTGTAAACAGTGTGTGGGGGATACTGGCTTTTTTCAGCCTTTTGGTAATACCTTACTTAATGCACGTTGTGTTTTGCAGTCACGAGAAAAATTCATATGTCTGCTACACTGAAAATTGATGTTGGAAGAAGCATTAAGTAAAGGAGCTTCAACCAAAATCTTTAATGTTTTGTGCTGATTCAGAGGCAGAATGCTGCAGGTATTCCTGCAGCATATTCAACCATGTGGTTGGGCTGAAATCAGCTATAATTGTACAATTGCAATTGCCAATGTAAAAACCTCCAGTGGCAGACATGAGTCTGCACCAGGCCCCAAAGAGAATATGCCGTTCTATGGGGTATCTGTTCCAGAAGTCATACTCTGAGAATATTTATGTCATTCATTGAACTTAACTGTATAGCAAAATAGGTCATGTATTTATGAATAGTGAAAAGGTTTTACAACTACAGAAAACGGTAATTTTCATGGATCCACCTGTCTTGTACCAAAACACCCAAGAAGGTTAGTTGCATTAGAGTTTCTTACCTGCTGCTTCCTATTAAGAATCTATTTCTCTCCCCTTTATTCAGTGGCTTTTGTGTCAGATAACATAAAATCAAAACCTGTTTCTTGTCCCTGTGCCTTCAGCCAAATTGCTAATTCTTCCTGTGTTCTCAACTGTTTTGATAGCATCTATCACAACACAGGCAACTGCACTGCTAGGCTGCCAGTCTGTGTTCTGCTCCCAGCTGCGCAGCAGCTGCCTCAGGCAAGCTGTTTTGTGAGTGGTATGTCAAAGCCTTCTATTTATAAACCAAATTAGAAAATGCTTTGGAACTGTAATTTTACTTTTAGCCTTCACTTTCAGCTATACAGAACCTCACTATTCCATATTCATAGATTTGATTACAAAATCTAACTTGTCTGAAGAATAAAAACACTATGTTAAACAAAACAAAAAAACCCAAGTGTTAAATTAATAAAATATTAGGGTATAGAGGTCAGCCATAAAGCATTTCAAAACATTTTTATACCTTTACCTGAAAGATGAAAAGTGAAAGATGTGAGGAGGCACTAACCAAGTAAAGAAAATACATACTTATTTTCCATAATTTTCCAATTAGTTGTTATTCTTTAAAATATTTCTTAATGATAAACTGGCATTATGCTTGTTGTAAAGGTTGGAAAAGTAAGGTGAGATGCTTAAGAGAAACATTTTAAACTTATTCACTAGTTTTGACCTTCTTCAATTTCAAATCAAAATGCACAGTGACTGACTTTTAGAGGTTTGAATGGGCTGGATGTTGGTCCAAGTATTTGCTAGATATTTATGAGGATCAGACCCTATGGAACCTGAAGCAAATACCAATAAAACTGGCATTCAACATAAACGGAGGTCCCTGATAATGTGGGAATAAGCAATCTTCCAGAATCCACAAAAGAAACACAAACCCTCAAATTCTTTCTGTTTTTCAGATCAATAAACTTTGTTGCAGGGGTTTGACTTTTTTAAGGCCTTTGTTGGGGCCTGGCTGAAGTGGTGGTGTTTAGATCTTGATTGTATGGGCCAAACTACATTAATCTCCTATGGAGTAATATTTTAGTCTGTAAGTAAGCAGCCTTTGCTCAGTGGAGCCATTCTCTAAACATGAGAGCAGGCAGCACGAGGAATGAAGAGCCGCTGGTTACCTATAGGTAGGTGATGTTAGGAACCTATGCAAATTATTTTGGAAGTGTTTATTAAATAAAAGTTCTCTGTCGCAGATTCATCTTCTATAACTAAGCACTTTTTTAAATATAGGCAGCTCTGTGCTGCTTTTAGAACACTCAGATTACTTTATTAAATTATTAACCAGTTTTTATCATCAGTAGGATTTTTTTATAGAAATGAGAACAGGATCTTACTGCTTATTTTTAAAATGTGCCAACATGAAGACAAGGCTCACAAAGTGCAAAGGAATTGTATGGATTTTAAAAGAATTACAAAAATTAGAGATAGAAGAAATTCTTTTTAGGCATAAGAGCCCATGTAAGGATCAAAGCTAGAGCGTATTTTGTGTTCTGCTTCTGCAATTGGTGGGTTCTGAGGCTGCTCAACAGCTCTTGTTAAGTTTTTTTTATCATATTATATATCATATAATTTATATTACATATATATTACATATCATAGCCCAGGTAGTAAGCTATGAATAGTGAAGCAAGGGGAAAGCTGGTATTAAGGCTTAATTTACTGGTAAACATTTTCTGCCTTGACTTGAGACTGGGGGGGCGGTACACTGGTTGTCATTTTCTCTCTTCTCCTGCCTCTTCTATGTTTGTATTAGGGCTTGCAGATAGAGAAGTACTGAGGTCCCATTTTACTTGAAGTCTTTATAGGAGAAACGTCCACCTTCAGAGGTGTAGCTGGTGGGTTGCTGTGAGTTAAATATTTGGAAGTCCTTCCTCTCAAATTCACCATGATTTGCCTGGAGGATACTAATGTATGTGCCACCTAGCAATTCAAAATCCTGGGCACGTGGAACGGGGTCAGGCATGGAGAAGTCTCTAACTGATATCTGCTAGCTTCAGAATACCTCAGTTTCTGAAAAGGAGAGACATAAGCTCTTCCAGAGCTAGAATTGGTTGGCAAGTGGAAACAAAACAAGCCTGTTCTGCTCCAGACTGCAATGAAACATAATGCAAGAATATATCCAAATCCACCAGAAATTTGAACTATTTTTCTGCAGAGTACAACTTACCTTTGTTGTAACTGAAAATATTTTGGTGAAGGATGGTGTAGAGAATGAGTTGAGACAATACGGGTGTCTCTTCTTCCTAGGCCTTACAGAGTTACTTTCCCCAAATAAATTTCAAAGTCTCTGTTTTAAACCTTACATCTGTTCCAATTTTACTACTCAGATGGATAATGACATAGGTTTTTGCTGAGCAAGTATGGGTGTAATGAAGGTGATTTGTGAAATCTCTTAAGAACTTTCATTACATGGCCATTTTTAACTACTAGTGTTTATGTGACTCAGTAATGTCCTTCCCTGTGTATTGTTATGCTATGGTGCATTTTTGTGTTTCTTTTTTGCGCTATACAATGCCAGATTTTATTTGCCGTAGAAAAAGACTAAATTTCAAAATTGTGTAGTTTATATAGCAGAACAATCTTCTGGCATTGGCAGGGCATACTCAGCAGATGGCTGGGAAGAGTCTAATCATCCTTTGTGGCACAAGGTATGTTGATTACTATGTGCCTTGAGCAAAGAGCCCTCTAGATATTCAGCCACCTTTCATATTGGGGCAGAAAAGTCTGATGGAGAAGATAATGGAAAGATCCGCATATAAAGGCTTGCTGTCAGCCTAATTCAGATCCCACTAGGGATTTTTGCTGGGTGGAGGTCAGATTTGGTAGGTTAAGCAGGAAGAGGTTACAGCTGCTTCCATCAAAACAGCCCATTTTCAGGGGAGGATCCAAAGAAGGATCTCTGTCTCCTAACACAGCCATCTGAGATCTGTGAAAGACCTGGTTAAGAGGATTACTGGATGAACTTTTGGTGTTTCTTGTCTATTATTTGCTGTTCCACTGAAGTGACAACGTAGCATTGCAACCAACAGAAGAGTCAGAAAGAAGCTAGTTAAAATGCAACTTTCCTGATATGGGAAAATTGCGGAATGAAACCTGAGACATTCCACCATGAGCTCTTGTACTTCTAGAGCCATTCAAAGAGGGGAGGCACCCCTAATTGCTGGCCCAATTTCCTCATTTGCAGGTGCCTCAATTCCAAAAGTGACATAACAGGAAACTAAGGGATGGGAAAGACAAAAAGCTAAGGCTCTTGCCCTGGTGTCTGCGGAGACCTGACTGCCCTTACCCAATTGCTATGGCCACTGAGCCCTTCTGTGGCCATGACTCAGCACGGCAGTGAGTGTGGAAGATGACCTCGCTGCAACATCAAGCCTTCTGTGGGGGCTGTTGGTGCCTGATTTTGCTGGCAGGAGAGAGCCAGGGAATTTGGAGAGTTGCTGACCAGCGTCTTCACCTGGCAGTGAAGTTTCCGCCAAAGAAGAGCCTGGAGATGGCCGTGAGGATGGAGAAGGAGCTCAGTGCCTGACCACATACCTACCTGTAAACATGTGGTGGAGAGCCTCTTGGGCTGTTGGGAGGAAGCCAGTCATTTGGGGGCCTCCTTATCTTTGTTTTTCCAGCAAAGGCCATCAGGCCCAAACCCTGTAGGTCTTGGACATGATGCTTAGCACTTTTCCCTGTGCACGCTTGGAGATTTTTCCCTGAGGACTAACTCTGCCAAGATGACTCCCACCAAACAAGCACCTCCCATCCCTGCCAAAGCTGTCCCCAGAAGCTGGATGCCACATGTCAACACAGCCTCTGAAGAGACAGGAGCCGTGAGCTCCACCAAGCTCCTCTGTAGCAGTAAGCTGGCTGGTAGGATCTCTCTGCCCACAGGTTACATGGGCAATACCAACCTCTTCTGGCTGATACAGTGGCATTAGTTGGAAAAAAACCTACAGAGAACAAACCAAAACAAAACCACAAAAAAACCCGCCAACCAACCAAAAATCCCCAAACAAACCAACCCAAAGGGAAGGTTATTTATCCAATATTTGTGATTTTTAGAAGTGTAAGTTGTTACCACCTTCTATTTGCCATCTTAATACTGTAACATACTAGCTGCTCAAGCTTCTGTGTTCTTTTCACTTGCCAATGGAAGTCCCTGTTCCTCTCACAAGATACTAGTGAAGTTCCTGGTGCCATTGTTCCTGGCCTGTGTCACTGCTGCTGGGGGCCCTGCCAGGTCCAGTGCCAGAACCATGGTGGGAGCAACAGAGAGGCAAACAAGGCATGTCCAAGACCTACCTGTAGTAGGACGCTGGGAAATTTGCTGTCTACACAATCAGAGAGAGTTCCCCTCCTATGTGAGCACATTATTTCTTTGGTGATGTAGTTTTGTGAATAAAAAAATCTTCCTTCTTCACAACAACAGCGACAGAGAATTTTATTAATGTTTGCTACACTAGAGAAAAGGTTTCTGTGTCTTACCAGGTCACTTAAAAACCGATAAGGTCTTTATGGAGGTTACAAGGTAGCTTGTGATCAGCTGTCCATCCTATGTGCGCACTTGGAGAAATGAGTCTGTAGGGTTGACTCAAGCTTGGCAGCCCAACTAAAGATGTTCCTTCTGGCTGTAAAAAAAGATACAACTGAAGATGTAAGACTGTTTCTTCATTGCTGTCCTGGGGGGATAGGGAGAATTTATTGCTAGGATGATGAAAAACATTTTACGTTTGAGCTCTGCAGTTCAGCTGCATGACAGCTGATATAAGACAAATAACATTTTATACCCCGACTGGATAAGCATATTAGTGCTTCCAGTATAGATTCTAGTTTTGGCTCTGCAAGTCTTTGCCTTTACACATATGTCTGGGACCAAAAAGGGTTTCAGAAACACTAGACTGAGGGCTTTACCATATGCACACATCTGTAAGGGGTGCTGTCATGCTATAAATTACTAAATATACTTAGAAATCAGGGAGAAGTTCAAGCATGGTATCTCCTAGGTGGTAACCAGTGCTATTTTACACCGATCTGTGTGCTGCACTGCAATGTAGAGTGGGAAACTCACGTTTAAAATAATTTGGGCCAAGAAAATAAGGCCATTCTTTAGCCATTATAAAGCAGGCTGACATTTTGAACAGTACTGTTGACTGGCCAACCTTCTTGAAGCAGAAATGGAATTGATTGCATGGCTTTCTCATAGTAGTTACTTGGTAAAATAATGCAAAAGAGATGTTATAACTAATTACATTGCTTCTAAGCATTTTTTTTTTTAATACATTGATGTGCCTTACCAGTACCCATTCAGCTATTGTTATTTCCCCCTGAAAGACTATAGGTGGTACAACGTTGTGAGAGACTGTTGTATTGCTCAAACAGTCACTGTGAATCAATGGATGATTGTGGCTGTTTAAAATCAGTTTTCTCTTCTACAAGAAAAGTCAATTTATCTACAGGCAGAATGAGGAAAAGAAACATCTTTGTGCTCAGCAGGATCTCTTTGGTAAATGGAAGTTTCATTGATTATGCAGCTCTGTGGGAGAGCAACATAAGTTTGGGGATGAGGCTAAAATAATATTAAAAAAATAATAAAGGCAGAAAATCACTGTCCAGTGGGAAGGGCCTTGAATTGCCTTTGGCCTCCAGAGGTCTGATTGTCCTTTGGATTGTGCAGTTAATCTGCTTTTTACCTTTAGGCATGTTCCACTGCTGTTTAATGATTCATTCCACCAAGCTGTACCAGTTGAAACATATTTGTTTATTTAACAAATTATTTTGCCCTTTAAGCTCCTCACTCATGCAGTTTCAGTACATGAGAACAGTAATAAGAATAATTCAAGATTTTGTGACTAAATTCTGTATTCTGCAGCTAATGATCCAAGATTTTTGTATGTATTTATTGTGAGAAGAGGGTTTGGTCTGAAACCCAATTTAATCAGACATGAGATTTCTTTTGAATTTGGTTCTTGCTCAAGCACCTGATGCTTGCAATGCTTTAATTAGCAGCAAGCTGGTCCCTTTCAGCTACAAGAAGGAGCATCTAATTTTCTGGAGTTTGGTACAACAAGTAAATATTTTCTGCTGTAAGTTAATGCATTCTTATGTTTTTCTTAGTATTTATGTGAAACTCTATGATAGCATAGTTAGTGCAACTAAACCTTAACTGGGGATGTGAGCTTCTTTTGGTGATGTCTCACTTTAAGCAGTATCTGGCACGTGTATGCATACAGATAACTTTGCCATGCTGCTTTAACTCATCTGCAGCAAGAAATTGTTCTGGCATCATTATGCATTGAACCCTTTGCTTTCTCGACGTAACAGTCTTGAGAAAGAAAGTGACCTCCTTCTTTATTTATGGGGCTTTCTGGTGCCTAACTGTAAAAAACACAGAATCACAGAATCATTGTGGTTGGAAAGGACCCTCAAGATCATCTAGTCCAACCGATAGCCCTACACTACTCTTATCCCTAAATCATCCCCTGAAGAAACACATCTATCCTCTTCTTAAAAACCTCCAGGATGGTGACTCCACCACCTCCCTGGGCAGCCTATTCCAATATCTCACCACTCTTTCAGTAAAGAAATTCTTCCTAATATCTAATCTAAACCTGCCCTGGCACAACTTAAGCCCATTCCCTCTAGTCCTGTCACTAGTCACAAGGGAGAAGAGGCCAACGCCCGCCTCCCTAGAATGGCCTTTCAGGTAGCTGAAGAGAGCGACAAGGTCTCCCCTCAGCCTCCTCTTCTCCAGGCTAAGTTGGAGCTTTTCTTAGCCATAAGGTGGATGGAATTTAAGAGAGAAAAATTAATTAATTCCTTATAAGAAGCAGTTTTGTAAGTAACAGTAGGAAAAGTTATTCTTGAAGTAAGGGGTTTAAATAATTGTTCTTGGTGGAGGGCAGCATAGGAAAACCACTGCTTTTTCCATTGTGTATGCTAAAAACATATTCCATGCAGAATAAAATAATGCTGCTTTAATTTCCAAGGAACTCTTTAAAAATTTGCCACATTTCCATAGTAACAAATAATAATGTATCTTTAAACTTATAGTTAACTAGCAGGATAAGAAATTCCAGAAAATCACGGGGAAAATATGCATATAGAAAAATAATAAGATCTTTGAAGGGTGACTCAGTGTGAGTTCATGCGTGTGAGAGAAAGAACGGAATCAGCAGGGGAAAGGGCATAATCTCACATCCCCCAAGTGTGTGTTCTTGACATGACAATCCACATGGTCAGGCTATGTGTGGCTTCTGTATGTGAGAGAAGGGAGTACCCACTTCCACGGTTGTGAGAGCTTTGGGATTTTTTGTGCTCTAGAGATTTGTGGCTGAGATTTTTGTCCACAAAATTGGCAATAAGACTGAGAGGTGCATTCTACATCAGGAAAGACTGTTTGGGTCTTACTTGCCTTGTACAAAGCTGACAAAGCAGAAGTAATCTCCTGAAGTATTTGCTGCTCTATGGCACTGGCAGTTCAAGTCTAGTAAACTAGTAAAATATTATTTGGCTGGTTTTCTTCTGTGCTTTGGGAGATTGAAAGTTTACAGGAGCTTCCACAGGAAGCAAGAATCTGCTCAAGGAATTAAGAGCAGAAATTATGCAAAGCATTCACTAGCATATGTGAATACTTTTTATGCAATGTTAGAAAATAACTACATTGATGTTACCAGATGCTGTCTTTGGCAGATGGGTCATGAAAATCACAAAATCTGTGACAAGCCTTTTTAAAATTTGGGAATCCATAGGTCCTGACTGGTTGCTGGGGAGAAGGTGAAAGAGGACTTTCTTTGGTTGTGTATCAGACTTGTAAGGAAATAAATTTAGAATGCATTTGGTGGCAAGGATGATAAAACACCAATCTGTGATCCACATCTGTCCTAGAGTCTGCTCAGATAGGGTTAATACTTGCACAAGAAGGTGAGAGGGGCCACACCCAGGACAGACAGTTAAACCAGAGGGTGGGGTATTTGATACCATACTGATGTCATGCCAGCTATATAAGGGGGGGGCTGCTTCAGGGAGAAAGTTTATGTGGAAAAAATATATACATTTTAGTAACTCAAATGTGTTGGGGGACACCCTAGGACTCGAGTGCAACACTTCAGTAATACTTTACATTGATTTTTCTCAAACATTCAGACTGTCTCTCTAAAGACATGATGGTTAAATGTTTTAGGCTCTCTAGAGGAATCAGTGTCAAATCCTGGATACATCCTCCAATAGGAATCTTTCAGGATAGTCTGTTTCATGTCTGATTCATCCCTATGCCTAATTAGGGAAGAAGCAGGGAAACTGGTCTAAATTAGTCCATGGAGAAAAGGCAGGATGCCTAATTGGATATAGCAGTTTCTATTTTTTTTTTCCTATTTTGTAAAGCTGCATTATATGGGAAAGCCAGGATTTTTGCTATCTGACTAACTTTGCTTTTCTCAGCATTTTTACCTACCTTTTAAAGCACAGGATGACAGCATTGATGGCAGCAGCTTCAGCAGAGGTGTCTCTCCTAAATGTAAGACTGTGTAAAAGTCCAGACTGTGTAGAAGTCTTTTATGTGAGCAGCAACCTCAGAACCTGCAAATTATTGGAGAAAGATGTTGTTGTTGTTGTTGGTTTTGGATGAACATAAGAAAAACAACTATAACACCTTTAAATTCTTCATATCCACAACCAGTGAACAAGCTTCCAAGTAGTAGTAGCTGCAGCTAGTAAGTTCCTTTTCCCAGTGATGTCTGGTAGCATGTGTTCTACTGGCATGGCCATGTTCTTTTTGCTTCTCAAGTTAATGCAGCCCTTGCTATTTGGGACATCTTTGTGCTGAAGATACCCTTAATGTTTTCAGCTACAGTCACATGAAATTTTCACCTATCACTTGGGCTTAGAGTCTGTAAGCTTCGAGAGTCTGGTCATTTCTAGTAGCAGGGCCAATAAGCTATTAATGCTAGCATTGGCACAAGAACAAATGTGTCTCTGTTAAGCATGAATAAATTTAATCTAGGAAACAGGAGGATTTACTTAAGTGATTCTAATGGTGAGCTTCTGCAACAACCTTCCACTGGTAAAAGGACAAAAACCCCAATAACTTTTAAATGCAATGTATGAATGGAACTCTGCAATGGAATAGCCAGTGATAGCTGGACTTGATGACTAAAAGGTCCCTTGCAGCCCTTTTCTCCACTGTGCATGTGCAAATGGGTGAGGGAAAGAGTGATAGTATCTTCCCTCCCCTTTGCAAAGTTGCAGTAGAATAGCTCCAATCTGGCTTTTTTAGATCCTCCCACATGGAAGTGTTTGACCAGCATGATGGAAGTAGTAGATGGAAGAATGACCATGAGCCAGCAGCATGCTTTTGTGGCCAGAAGGGTCAATGGGATTCTGGGGTGTATTAGAAGGGGTGTGGCTAGGAGGTCAAGAGAGGTTCTTCTCCCCCTTTACTCTACCCTGGTGAGGCCTCATCTGGAATATTGTGTCCAGTTCTGGGCCCCTCAGTTTAAGAAGGATAGGGATCTGCTGGAAAGAGTCCATCACGGAGCCACCAAGATGATGAAGGGGCTGGAACATCTTCCTTATGAGGAAAGGCTGAGGGAGCTGGGTCTCTTTAGCTTGGAGAAGAGGAGACTAAGGGGTGACCTCATCTCTGCTTTTAAATATGTGAAGGGTGTGTGTCAGGAGGGTGGGGTCAGGCTCTTCTCAGTGAAGCCCAGTGATAAGACAAGGGGCAATGGTTGTAGCTGAAGCATAGGAGGTTCCATGTGAATACACATAGATATTTTTTCCCAGTTCAGGTGCCAGAGCAGTGGAACAGACTGCCCAGAGAGGTTGTGGAGTCTCCTTCTCTGGAGATATTCAAAACCCATCTGGACACTCTCCTGTGTGACCTGGTCTAGGGAATCCTGCTGTGGCAGGTGGGTTGGATTAGATGATCTTTTGAGGTCCCTTCCAACTCCTAACATTCTGCGATTCTGTGATTAGGTTGCCCAGAGCCCCATCTAGCCTTGTCTTAAAAACTTCCAGGGATAGGCCTTCCACAACCTCTCTGGGCAACCTGTTCCACTGTCTCACCACCCTAACAGTGAAGAACTTCCTCCTAATATCTAATCTAAATCTACCATCTAGTTTATATCCAATTCCTCTAGTCCTATCACTAGCTGACATCCTAAAAAGTCCTTCAGCAGCTTTCTTGGAGGCCCCCTTCAGATACTGGAAGGCCACAATGAGGCCTCCTTGGAGCCTTCTCTTCTCCTGACTGGACAACCCCAACTGTCTCAGTCTGTCCTCATAGGACAGGTGCTTCAGTCCTCTGATCATTCTCGTGGCCCTTCTCTGGACTCGCTCCAGCACCCCTGTGTCCTTCTTGGAATGGGGGCTCCAGAACTGGACGCAATATTTCAGGTGGGGTCTGACAAGAGTGGAGTAGAGGGGGAGAATCACTTCCCTCGAGCTGCTGGCCATCCTCCTCTTGATGCAGGCCAAGATATAGTTGGCCCTCTGGGCTGCACACACACAAACTGTTGGCTCATGTTGATCTTCTCATCCACCAAGACACATTTGGGTGTCTGTCCTGGGATGGGCTCTCCCCGGTTACTGTGCAAAGTCAGTCCTATCCTAGCTGAACTCAGGGCAATCTCTTATTAATAAAATGGAGAATATGGTGAATATTTAGAACCTTTGGTACCATAATATTTCCACTGATAACAAAAATACCTCTCTGTACTACCTACCTTGTATACAGTGGCTTGTATTCAGTTGTTTAAACATTGCTGAGGAGTCCTACCAAACAACTTGTAAAATGTTTTGGCTATGAATGCTTAGTTAATTATACAAGAGTACCCAGTGAGTGAAATTAGTCTGGTGTGTTTTTTTCAAGTAATTTTTTCTGCAATCAAAAGTAGATTACTAATGCTAGGTTTTCTCTGGATACAAGCTAAATTGCAATGAATAAATCTCCTGACTCATCTGCTGTTAGCAGCACAGCACTATGTCCTCTTCCCTTCTTTGGTGAATGTGGTAGGATTTGTTCATTTAATCATTTTACTTTCTCCACTTGACCTCACCACTAGCATTTCACAATGCTGAAAGGAGGAGGCTGGTGAGTATATCCTACTTAGTGTGTATATTCTAACCTGGAGTGCTGGAACATATGAGACTCACAAAAGAGCTCATTTGTGTAGGATGACTAGTGAGAGGAGTAGTTAATGATGTGCATGCAGATCTTGGTAAAAGAGTGACAGCTCTGATGGAAAAGTGGCGTTTTTACTGTTTTCTATTTTATAGCATTACTGTGTTTAAAGTAGTGTTGTGCTCAATATTGTATATCGTTCCACTATTGTATCAGAAGGAAAAAGCTGTTTTTAGAGCTCTGTTGAACTATCTGAAGGGTATGAGGTTGAAATAAAGAAGATCATAGAAAAGTGAAGAGCAATGGAAACCCTCTTCTGGTTAGGTCTACAGTTAGGAAAGTGATGTTTGCTTTGGAACTTGCTTTAGCTGGAGAATAGAAGGCTTGGGGGGACCTTCTCAATCTCAACCTGAAAGAAGATGGTAGTGAGATGAGGCTCTCTCTCTTCTCCCAAGTAACAAGTGATAGGACATAAGGAGATGGCTTCAAGCTGTGCCAAGGGAGGTTCAGATTAAATATTAGGAAGAATTTCTTCACTGAGAAGGTGATCACGCATTGGAACAGGCTACCCAGGGATGTGGTGGAATCACCATCCCTGGAAGTGTTCAAAAAACATGTAGATGTACTGCCTGGGGACATGGTTTAGTAGTGGGCCTGCTAGTGTTGGGTCAACAATTGGACTTGATAATCTCAAAGGTCTTTTCCAACCATGATGATTCTATGATTCAGAAGAGTCCAGAGCCAGTGCTCTGATTCTTGAATCTATCTTATGTGTATGTGTTTGCAATATTAATGCAACACTTGCACTTCCTCCCTGGCCCAGTTGCTAAAAAGTATTTAAAGAAGCTAAAACACAAATGAAAAGTATTCTTTTTCTAACTAAATGATGGGGTGCTGTTGGGCTGTTAGGTGGTGGGATGTGTAGCATGTTATAAAGAAAATCTGTAACAGCCTTCATATAGAAATATTCTCTCTCACACTGACTACCGAGGAGCTCTTTGAGAATAGCTGAACATGGAGAATTAGTGAGTATTCAAACATGTATGATTTAAAAACAATTACACTAATGTAATGCATTGTTCATTGCAATTACCAGGTTTCTTCTAAGTATGAATTATCCATACTTACACTGCATATGATATAAAGTAAGAAAATATGAGTGGCATGAAGTTTGCAGTACAGTTTAGTCTTAGCTGTTCACCTACTGTTGAGAAACAGGGAATGGCTACCACCTTCTTTTGCATGCAAATTACACATTGTATGGATTAGTTATGTGTCAGCTAATAATATTCTTTTGTTGTTCATTGTCCCCTGTGTAATTACTGCTTTTTAGGCCTGTAGTATGCTTGGTACCCCTCCTAGAGCTGTTATATTTCTTCTGTTATTTACAGCACTGTCTGGGTTATTTGCTATTGCAAATCAAAGGGCAATTTCTCTAACAGGTCTGTCATTTTGTCCTGTGAAAGCACAGCAGGACCTTGGCCTGTGGCTGAGCCTGCTAGTAATACGAAGAAATTATAATCATACTTGACTGCCGCACTCACCTGATAAGAGAGTTCAGCAATGGCTGCTTCTCCTCTGCTGTTTGTTCTGCCTGTTCCTATGGCATCATACCCTTCATCACCCAAAGCCAGTCTTTAGCTGCCCCATTGGTATCAACCTGTTATCACCAAAGTGCTTACAATAATCTGCCTATGCTTAACCTCCAATTAAACTGTATACTTTATATTGCTGTTTCCTCTTCTATAGTGATAATCTGTTATAAACTTGATACCCACTGTTCTTATGGCATCCTTGAAAAGACTTTGATAAATTAGTCATGCATGTTTGTATCTCCTCAACTTGTCTCCTTCATGTTCCATCTGCAAAAGAAATATTTCTCTTTCTGTTAAAACAGTAAATGGTTTGTCTGTGTGAGGAATATACAGGAAGATCCCACATGCTCATGTGTTATAGGACCTAACTGGACTGTTGAAACAAATGTTAGATAGCAGACTACTACTGAAATCCACAAACTTTATTTCCTAGTAAGGCATAGTCTTATTGTGCTCACTCAGTAAGATCAATATTATTTATGCCTTCGAAAGGAGCAAGTTCTTAAAAACATATTCTACACAGAGGCTTTCCCAAATCAAGTGATACAATGACTTTTTTATTTTTTCAGGTGATATCAGAAAAGGCATTTGATTGTGTTGGAAAGTTGTATCTTTACCACTGGGTTAACGGAGCCTGGACTAACATTTCCTGATTCACTGTCAGCATGAACAGCCAAGACTACTGTTGGCAGTTTTGCATCTGAAGCCTTTCAGATTTGAATTGTAGCATTACAAAATTTCACCCAATGTGCTCACTGCCTCCCAGTTCTCTGATAAAAGAGAAAGGAATTTAAAAGCTCTGGGCAATCATCCGAATATGTGATGAAGTTTACTTATCACCCAGATTAAAAGTGTGAATATACCATGCATGGTATGCCTTTGCTCCCTGGCCAGTTTAGAAGCAAAAGCTATCAGTTATTTCCTGCATGCCCCTGGTTTAGACGTTTCAGTTTCTTTCATTTGGTACAGATGCTGCTACGATAATCCACACTGCTGGTATTTTGTTTTCAGACATCTGCAGTGCAATCTGGGATTATTTCATAGTGTCTTTCAAAGATGAAAGCAGGTTTAAAAATCCAGCAGCTGTCATTCCTAGTGGGGTATTTCATCTTGAGCTAATTATGGTCTGTGAAATGCACATGACCATCTGAAAGTTCATAGATGGTTTATGAAACACAGCTTGAGTTACATATCTCTCTGGGACCAGGAAACTAGGCATGTCTGTTTCAGGTTACTCAGCTGATTATTTCTGCTGCAGATTCATAAATGAGTCAAAAGAACTTTAGAAAATCTTTGCCTAGACAACCTTTGTAGAAAAAGGCAATGACTATTTTTACTATTTTCTCCACTTAAAATCTGGACAGCAAAAATAAGAACTGATATTTTCAGAAAGGAGGTGTCTCTAATGTTCATTGTTGCTAGACTTGCTGGTTTTTTGCTGTGTGGTGAAAGTTAGTTTCTGGGGTTTACTTTTTAAATTTTTACTAGACCTAGACAACAGAGAAATCGTAAGGTACATTTTTTGTTATTTTACACACCTGGTCATTGTGTGGGTGTGTGTCTTCAATTTCTTTGTCTACCATTACACATGCAAATTTTGAGCTTCCACAAGTAGCACCTGTTCCACCAATATGAGTACCCAGAATTAATTTTTTTTTTAAAAGTAATGATGCTACTGCTATGATGTAATCTGCATGGTTATGATTTGTAAAACTGCTTATACTTTCTAAATTAACAATGATAATGAATTCAGGCTGGAATCTAAAGAGAACCATGTGAAGCAGAGAAAATTCCTATCTTTTTGGAAACTCATATGGTACCCAGACACAGATTTGAAGGAAAAAGCTGTCAAATAAAAAGCAATTTCCAGACAAAAAGGAGAAACGTCGTTATTTTCTCGGCAGTGAGACCTGCACCAAAATAAAACATACCTGTTTTGGGGTATTAGAAATCTGCTGGGCAAAATATACACTAAGAATTCAATATCTAAACTTGTCTCTGAACTCAGCTTCTAGTTGCTTCTCACTCCTGAAGCCATGGAATGAATACAAAGCAGAAGATTAATCTTCATTTATCTCCTTAAAGTTACTTTTATCTTCACAAATATTCTTCATATTGGTAGTTCACCCCAGGCATGCTGGACTGAAGTATGAAAGATGCTACTCACTGTACAGAAAAGCACTAATAACTTCTTTCTGTACTAGTCCAGACTGTCTGCTGTTGAATACAGCAGACTACTATGGATTTATGCCAGGTCAGTCTGATCATGTATATTCCTGCAGTGTTCCTCTTTGTTTCATGCACGTATACCCATTTTCTTTGTCAATATATGCACTCTTTTGGTAACATTTGGTTCTCGCCTCCACAACCACTTCATTGAAGGTTTGCTCCAATCAGTAAGGATGAGGGGGGGTCACAGGAACAGAACAAGAGAACAAGGAGGGAGACGCAGAGAACAAATCTGCTTGCTGAACCTGTTGGGAGGGAGCATAGGGACCTCGAAGTCACATATCACTTTGCAGGAGCGAAGGGAAGGACCCTTTTGCAAGCCCTGTACAGCACAGGAGGATTGCAAGTTGTGAGTTGGTTCATTTGCTTGATCTGTGTGCGAGTGGAGCTTCTTCGTCTTGTTCCCCAAGCCTTGTCCCAGGCTGCCGGTTTTTAAAGTAATCTCACTCTGCATGGAGTTCTTAAATGAATCTGACTATTTCCATTCTCAGCTTCTTGTAGTAGTGTACAACGCAAGAATGGGTTTCACCTCCGTGATAAGACCATGAGAAAATTGCATGCTTGCTCTCTGCCCACCTCAGGTGTAAATCCAAACCTGTTAATGCTTGTTAGGACAGTTCGAGGCCAGGCCTGGCCTGTCGCCGCTCCCGCGACAGCCGCTGCCCGCCTACGGTAGCATTCCCGCACGTCCAGGGGCTGCGGGCGGCTCTACGCGCCACTGCAAAGAGCCACCCCTCCGAGGGTAGCCCCCACTCTGAGCTACCTAGCGCGTCACGACCACTAACTCTGGGGGAACACAGCATACCCTGCCCCAGAGCACGCCCGACAGGTGTAGGTGCCCCGGCGCGGGCGCGGTCGTGCTCGTGCTCGTGCTCGTGCCTGTCCCTGTCCCCGCCCCCAGCCTCGGCAGCAACACAACAGACGACAGCTGCACAGCCCCACCCCATTCCACGCGCCCACCGCGGGACTAGGTCGGCGCGCGTGCGCCTGCCGTGGGATTGGAGGCGGAGGGGAGGGTGATGGGGAAGGTGCGCACGCGTTGTAACCTGCCCGCCCTCGCGCTGAGGTAACGGCCTCCCGTAACTGTGAGGCGAGGAGGCAGGAAGGGCTGCAGCCCGTCTTCCCCCGCCGACACAGCCCTTTGGCATTGGGGGCGCTGCGCTGTCCCCTGGCCGGCTGCCCCCCGCGCCGCCCCGGGGCGCTATGAGCCATGAAGCCGCCTGGCAGCATCTCCCTGCGGCAGCTTCTCTGCCGCCGCCGCCTCACCGCCGTCGCCTGCAGCCCCACGCTCTTGCAGCTCCTCTGCTGCCTCGTCTCGCTTATCCTGCTTCTCTCCTCCTGCCCTCGGGCCTGTGCGGCCGCGACGGACCCCGGTGGGTATGACGGGTTGTGTGTGTGTGTGGGTTATGTGTAAAGAGAGAAATGCAAGGATTCCCCTTCTGATCTTCTGAAGCCGGTGCTGCAGTGCTTTAGGTAGAGGATCGTGCGCGTAGAAATAAGCTGGTGAGGTATGCGACAAAAAAAAGGCTTACGTGGATTTTTGTGTGTGTTAGGATGCATGTGTACGAATTGGGAAGCTAATTTGTGTGTTTGGGGTTGGATTTTTGTGTGTGCTTTTTGTTCGTTTGCTTTTGTTTGCATATAGATGATGTGGAATACTGAATACGGTCGGTTTGTGCATCATATTGTTACTTCTATTGTTACATTGCTTAGTGGTTGACTACATTTAGAAATTTTAATGAGGAAAGATACAGAATTTCCTCTGAAAAACTGCTAATGAAGAAAAGGGCTCTTGTAAAAGTTAAAGAGAGAGGTGGAAAACTTCAGCTGAATTCGGTTTGTCTTGGGAACATGGGGAGTATTCTTAGCCTTTTGTAGATGTATATTTGGGTGTTTTTGGGTTTTTTTTGTATGTGTGTATCTTTGAGGGAGACCTTAGCTATCAAAGAATGTGTAGGGGGTAACGGCATATCCATTAAGGCGTTTTTTTTTCTCTTGGAGGTTGAGAGGTATTAAAATATTTATAATCCATGACTGCATATGAAAATGTATGTGTTTAAATAAATATTATTTCTGAAAGCATTTTGGGTGAAAAATGTATCAGATCTACTTCAATGAGTAAGCTCTTTGTTTGCTTGAGTAGTTAATACAGTATTAGAATATTGCAGGCTAAATATGTAGCTTCTTATGGAAATAAATTCTGCCATCTAATTTATGGCTGGCATATCTTTCTTCCTCAGGCCTGTATTGGAATGAAACAGCAAGTGGTATAGGGCGAGTACTGCCAGATGAAGAGAATACATTTCAACAGAATGAAAGCAGTAACAGTAAAAATAACAGCTACAGTAGTGTAATCCGTAAAGAAATCACACTGCCTTCAAGATTAATTTATTACATCAACAAAGACTCTGAAACCCCTTACCATATCCTGGATACCAGAGCAAGGCACCAGCATAAACATGACAAGGTAGGGTAAAAAGAGGCTCATCTGCAGAATATTCAAAACGGTAATGTGGATGTGGAACTGTTTCAATTTTTATTCTGTAGGTCTTCAAGATTACTGGTGGTCTTGACCATCACTTTTGGCAATTAAAGGAGGACATGTAATTAAGCAGGAATGTAATTTCCCTTGTGTTAACTTAAAAATAATGATTTTGAATTTCAGGATGGTTCAGAAGCTGAGCTGTAGATAAAATGAATGGGAATTATACAAACTTGGCTTGTCTGATCAGCATAGGTTCCAATGTTTTAACTTATGGTATACCATCATCAACAAACTGCTTCTTCCAAAGTAGCTCTAGACTGTAGGAATGTCTGCATAGGAAATTTCTTTAGAATCCTGAACTTACAGCATGAGTTACTTGCTTTGGGACATATCATGCACTAAGAAATGCAGCATTGTTTTCCTGATGAGTGTATGACTAGTTAGGACCACTGTAAAGTGTTACCAGTTTTTGTCAAATAATACTTGCATTTTTCATTTTTAATGAAAAGTTCTAATACTTTATTTTGTATGGATACAGATAGGAAATTGTTTTTTCTGAAATTGCATGAGTTTGAATAAACTTTGGTTTTGTGAAAGTACTTGATAAAGAGGTAAATCTATTCTAAATTCTATCACTTCGGAGACACTTTTTAAAATTATTCCATCCCGTTTTATAAATTTTTACTCAAAAAATTAATTTGTTCCCATTTTTTAAAAAGGTAAAATGAAGTTAAAGGTGGCTTGTGTAGGAAGAGATTGTCATGGTAGAGTAGAGAGACAGCAAAGTACATCATTGTGTATGATGTAACTGAGGGACTTAGTTATAGCAGAGTTCCTGTTGAGTGAATTGCGTTTCTTTGGAATTTTTAGAAGGTGAATTTATTGTGCATTATATGTGTGTTTTGTTGATATTTATTATGTGCCATTTCAGATATGGAGTAAATATGGAGACACTCCATATGTAGTCTTTGGAAAAAAGATGATATAGTTGTATAGCTTTGACGTTTTAATGGGAAGAAAGGTTACTTCCTAGCTTATTGAACTGGGATACCAATATGTTGTGGATGGCACGGAAATACTGTTTGATTGTTGGAAACTGGAGCTACTTAAGAGAATGCTATACCCAGAACCAATGCCCTGTTAAAGTGAGACCAATCTTAAATAAATTTCAATGCTAGGCACTTTCTGTTCCCCTCTTTGGAGAGGAGAATGGGAAGAAAAGAATTGGCAAGTGCTTGCACACAGCCTTTGGGAATAGTGCTTCCTCCATAATTCTACATGTTTTTTTTCTTTTGGGACTCCACAGAGGAGAATGTCTGCCAATGCCTTTACTTACCCAGCATTGCCCACAAAAACATTGCTGCCGTTGCCTATCCTTCCTGTGCCCTACCTTATATCTACCTGTTGGGGTAAAGCTCTGCAGAGATCAGTGCTGACAGAATTGGTATTGACTTCCTTGGGTTTGCTTGCTGCTGAGTATTATGTAAAGTGGATCTCCTTTCTATTCAGTGTCCCTTGTAAGCATAGGGAATGTTAACACTGCAGTGTTTCCTGCAGAAGGGTTCATTAAGCTTGCGGCTTCAATAGAGTGACATTATATTGACTTTATTCTTCTGCCATGAAACTTCTATTGCTTTAATCTGTTTAGCTGAAGGAAAGAGTTGATTATATTCCTTGTCTGGATTAATTTTTGCATGTCTTGCTTTCAAAGCACCATTGAGGACTTCCCCCTCCTCCCCAACTTGCATGTTGTGTCTTTCCTTGCACAAAGTTATTTCTTTGCCTTTCCTCGTATTTCACCGATAATACAATAACTTATTTTGGTTATTTTGCTGTATTTAACATTCACTATAATTGTCTCTGTAGAGCAAACCCATAAAAAAAACAGAATGCAGTTGGATTGTGAAAGATACACAAAGGGTTTGATATTTTTTTGGGAGTATGAGGGGGAATTTTTTAGCACTTGTTTTTTCCTTTCTCAGAAAAAACGCTATATTGTAATAAATCCTACTTGTGAGATTTTACTGTCTCACACATTTGTAAATAAAAGGAATAACCAAAATGCCTTTATAGTTAGGTTAAGAAAGAAATCTATGTTTAAGATTGATTTTTAGCATCTGGAAAAAGTAAAGGCAAATCCAATGACCTTATATACTTATACAGTGGACAGTTGAGGAAGAAAAAATAGGGTTTTGTTTTCTTTCGGGTGTTTTTTTTTTCTACTTTTCTTGCAACCATACATCCTTTAAACTGTAATCTTCTTGTCAGCCTTAATACACTATTTATAGACATATGCTGTAGATATACTCCCTAACTGTGGATATTGTTCAGTAGACTCTTTTGTGGTACTTTATTTTACTGGCCATAAGAATATAAGGCATATGGATAGTTTGTGGGATTAGGCCTGAATAGCTCAGAAATGCTGAGTCACGATAAGGAGTGAGGAAGAGAAGAGGAAATGGTGTGCATGTGGGAAGAAGGAAGTAAAGTTAGAGAAATATAATTATGTAAAATGATTTAAAATATTTTATTTTTTAAAATCCCTTCCTAAAAGTAAGGGTCTACAACCTTCTTCATGAAATGTATGTAGAAATGAAGGGCTGGAGGAGAAAATAGTGTACCAGAAAATAAAAATATTAAATAACAAATGGCTTTCTTAGCACTGATCTTCATTACCCTCTTTTGAATTTGGTGGAACACTACCATAATGGGAGGGTATATGTGATCTAAAATATTGCTAGAACTTTGCACATTCCTTCTTACTCTTCTAAAAAGCTTTTACTCACTGTTGGAGGGAAAAGAAGGGAATGTTCACCGTAGTTTTGACTTAAGTTGTCTATCTCCAAGGTGGTAGGGTTCTAGTGTTTAATCTATTTTCTCTTTGTGCTCTAAAAAAAGTATATTTTAAATACTTAGTGCTTGAAGACTTTGAAATCTGTCTGTGTGTTTCCTCATGGTGAAATTAAAGCTGGCTTGGTTTAAGTTCTTCTGAAGTTATTCTTAGTGTGAAAGGCTCAAAAATGAGCATCTGTTTATAAAAACACACTGAAGAAGCTCACAAGAATCCTTAAACTTGCTGAAGAGGTCAGAGTCCTGTGTTATGTGGTCTGTCTTTCTAAACTTCTGCAGATGGAGGTAGCATTTTGAATGAACTAGTAATCTGTTTATTGAACCAGATAATTCCTTTGATTCATTTTTGCAGACTACATGTATATGATTGTTAGGACGTAGTGGGAAGGCTGCATGGGGGGCAACTGTCACAGAAGGCTAGAAGCAAGTCTTTACAGTGCCAGAGGGAAAAATCTTGAAAGATGTGTTCTCAAGGTAATAGCATTGCGAGAAAAACGCAGCTCACAGCAGCCATACCAAACTTTGAGTGGAAAACAGCTTGAACTAGGTGCCTACAAAGGAAGACTATCTGCTGGACAGTTTCAAACTGCTGTAGATCACTGAATTTTAAGTTCTCAGAAGCTGTAAAGAAGCAATGTTTTCATGCATAATTGTAAGCGGTTTGTGTAATTTTGGAGATGAGGGAGGTGTAAAAGAAACTATTTTGCAGACCCTACAACTGGAAGAAGTGTGATTGTAGTTTAGAGTATGAAGACAGTTCTACCCCGCCACACTCTCCTATTCCCCCTACCCCCAGAAAAAAATCATTTTGGGCTGTTTTTCTTGGGGTGAAAACACTACGTGCATCTGTTCAGCTCAGCTGTTTATCATTTAAATAAAATATTCCAGCCAGGCTGAATTTTGTGTTTTCTGCTATGTTGCCTTGCTTTAAAGGTTGAGGTGTAATGCTGCCTCAGTCCTTTATGCAACTTTGGTGTGTAGCATGTGAAAGTTGGGAAGGAAAGCATCGGTAAGGTGAAAGGAAAACAACTGTATCAATCGGAGCTGTTACAAAGGAGGGAGTATTGAAGTAAAAGCAGACCTGTTTTGTAACAGGTGAAAGATCACGGTTGATAATCTGTCAAGAGGTGGCATCCTGTGAATTCTTACTAAAATCCAGATAAAAATCTCATGCATTAATTTTTGCTTTCCCTTACGCATTTTAGGCTGGGTCTTCACTTTTAATCCCTATGTAGTGAAAACTGACCAAATAATGAATGAACCTCATGTGGCTTATGTGCATGCGTTTAAGACTGTTGGAGACTCTGTAGTATTTCAGCTGGCTTTGCATTTTTTTTCCCCACAATTTTCTGTGGTGCAGCTTCAATTTATGCTATGCATGGTTTTGTGGAATTCATCTGGGTTTTTTTCTATTCTGTATTGAATTTATATTAATACAAAAGGCTTACCTGGATTCTGTGTCTTCAGTAGTAACGAGAGAAATTCGACTTCCTATCATCTTTGGTTTCTGGGAGTAGAAGGCCATCTTCCTTATGCCAGTTTCTCCTCAAGTAGATCTAAATCTTGGTTTCCTTGCTGATATGTGGGTCATGATATTTCTAAAACTTTTAAAATCCTTTTTAAAAATGTATTTCTGGGTCCTCTAATGATCTTCAAATGATAACCTGTAAAAGGTTTCAGTTCCTAACTGTTAGGTAGTGCTACATTTGGCACTTGTTAGGCTTTGTTCTGAAATAAAAAAATGAAGTTTACAGGTTTTCTAGCATTTGTGGGAAGTTAAATACTGCAGGAAAGTGGTCCAAGATATGGATGCAGTACTTTTTACAGTCTTATGAACAAAATCTCTAGAGCGATATGATTTTTTAGAGGCAAGTGCCACTACAGATGGGTGTCTTTTAAGTATTATCATGTTGGGAGAGAATAGTGGGGTTCTGGGCCCTGGGGTTTAAAGGAGCAACAGCAGGATTACTTTTAGAAGTAGGCTTGAGCCTTTGTTCACATGCCAACAACCATTCTTTCAACGAACAGTCTTCAAAGCTTGAGGTTTAAGTGTGGTTCAGGCTTCATACTTAAAAGGTTCAAGTGTGTCAAAGTATCCTTGAGAAGTCCCCAAGGTGCATGGCTCCAGCAGGCCTGCTCCAGAGTGGAAGGTCACTCCGGGGGAGACCTTATCGAAAGCACCAAAACAGAAAGAAAAGGCACAGGAGAGAATCCCTCAGGCCACCCCTAGAGAAGGAAGCACTGAGCCCTATAAAGCAGCAGCTCCAATTCAGTGAGAGTGAGGCCAGGAGTGAAGATGGCCAAACCTCTGCATGTAAAAAAGCAGCCCGCAGCAAGCATCAGCAACCAGGGCATAGCGTGGCAGTTTGTACATGGAAGGGTGAAGTCACCCTATGAGCTCAGGTAGTAGTCATTGCCCTCCCAGAAGAGACCTAACTATAGTTTGAGGCCTCTTTCTGTAGGAGGTGCAACACAGTAGCAGTACTGGACAGGCAATGAATAGGAGCATCAGGTAATGCCAAGGGGCTTAGGGAGGCCCCTTCCCCAGTCTTAGTAGTGTAACCTGCCAGCATTATGGTGATGATAATGCTGTAGAGCTTGTTCCCCAGTGCATGTTGGAGTTGCTGTGTCAGTGGTGTTAGAAGCTTACACTCAGAGCTTCTGAGAGTAGATAGAGCTCTGCAGGTCTCTGATTGCAAGGAGTGCCTGCTGCCTGTCCATGAAGCTGGGGCTGACAGTCATCTCTGACAACAAGGTGTGGTGTTGTCAAGGAACTATGCTGCCAGGTCAAGGAGGTACTGAGGAAGTAAGCAGGCTGCATAGCGTCTGTGATGATGAGAAAGAGAAGGATATTCTCAGAGACTCTACAGACACAGGAGTCTCTAACATTGGGGGTGTGGGTAGGCTCTGTGCCATGTCCCACAAGAAGATAAAAGTCGACAGAAGAGGAAGACTGGAAACCAGCCCTACCAGAGGGGATGCAATACTATACCTGATGATCAGTAATACATGTGAAGTCATCAATGATGTCAAGACTAAAGGCAGCCTTGGCTGTAGTGTTCACACATTGGTGGAGTTCACAGTCCTGAGGGGTATGGGATAGGTGAGGAGTGTAATCAAGATCCTGAATTTTAGTAAAACAAACTTCCATCTCTTCAAGGAGTTAAGTCAACAGGACCCCTTGGGTAATGGTCTTCAGGGACAAGGGGGTGGAACAGAGCTGGCAGACCATTAAGGATGCTTTCCATAGAATTCAGGAGCTCTCAATCCCCAGGTGTAAGAAGTCAGGCAAGGAAGAGAGCAGCATGGCTGAGTGAAAAACTGTGGGTCAAACTAAAGAGCAAAAGGAAGTTCCATAAGTAGTAGAGGCAGGGACAGGTATCCTGGGAAGAGTATAGGGTCATTGCCCAGTTGCGTACGGATGAGGTCAGGAAGGCCAAGGTGTAGCTGGAGCTGAGGTTGGCAAGGGACATGAAGAACAGTAAGAAGGTCTTCTGCAGGTATGTCAGCTAGAAGAGGAAAGTCGAAGAAAGCGTACCCCCTCTGATAAGCAAATCTGAGGAGCTGGTAACAACAGATGAGGTAAAAGCTGAGGTACTCAACAACTTTTTTGGCTCAGTCATCTCTGGTAACTTTGGCTTCTTCAGGGACCTTCTTGGAAGAATCCCATGAGAATGTACTCTAGGGGGAAGAGGAGCCCAAGAGAGTTAATATTGGTTAGTATTCAAGGGTCACTTCCTCCAGGCACAAGAACAGTGCATCTCAAAAGGCAGGAAATTGAGCAGTAGGGGCAGAAGGCCTGAATGGATGAGCAAGGAACTCCAGTCAAAACTCAGGCGTAGGCAGGAGGTACATAAGAGTTTAGAAGCAGGGACAGGCCACCTGGGATGAATATAAGGAGGTTGTTAGGGTTTATAGAAATGCAACGTTGAAGGCCAAGACCCAATTGGAATTAAATCTGCTAAGGATGTCAAGGATAACAAAAAGGGCTTCTTCAAATACATCAATAACAAAAGGAATACCAGGGAAAATGTGGGCCCACTACTAAATGGAATAGGGACATTTGCTACAGTGGTTGCAGAGAAGACAGATACTGAATGCCGCCTTCACTTCAGTCTTAACTGTCAAGGCCAGCACTCAGGAATCCATTGCCCAGGAGACCAGGGAGAAGGTCTGGAGTAGTCAGCATGGATTCATCAAAGGGAAATCATGCTAGCGAACCTGGATGGTAGAATTGCCTTCTACAGTGGAATAACTAGCTGGATAGATGAGAGGAAAGCAGTGCATGTTGTCTACCTAGGCCTCATCAGGGTTTTTAACACTGATTGCCATGATATCCTCATAGGCAAGCTCAGGAAGTATGGACTGGATGAGTGGATGGTGAGGAGGATTGAGAACAGCGTGAATGGCTGATCTCAGAGGGTTGTGGTCAGTGGCATGAAGTATAGCTGGAAGCGTGTAACTAGTGGTGTCCCCAAAGGGTCAATACTGGGGCCAGTATTGTTTAACTTACTTATCAGTGATCTGGATGAAGGAATAGAGTGCTTCCTCAGCAAGTTTACTGATGATACAAAACTGAGAGGAGTGGCTGATACCCCAAACTGCTGTGCAGCCATCTAGAAGGATCTCTATAGGCTGGAGAGGTGGGCAGAGAAATTCAACAAAGGCAAGTGTCGGGTCTTGCACCTAGGAAGGAATTCATAGAGTGGCCTGGGTTGGGAGGGACCTTAAAGATCATCTAGCTCCAACTCCCCTGCCATGGGCGGGGATGCCACCGCTAGACTAGGTTGCCTAGGGGCATATCCAGCCTGGTCTTGAACACCTCTGTACCAATACAGGCTGACAGATGACCTGTTGGAAAGGAGCTCTGCAGAGAAGTACCTGGGGGTCCTGGTGGACAACAAGTTGTCCGTGAGCCTGCAATGCGCTGTCGTGTCCAGGAAGGCAAATGGTATCTTGAGTTGCTTTGGCAAGAGAATTGCCAGCAGGTCAAGGGAGGTGATCCTCTCCCTCTACTCAGCCCTGGTGCAGCCCCACCTGGACTACTGTGTTCAGTTCTGGGCTCCTCAGTGCAAGAGATATGTGGAGCTTCTGGAGTGAGTCCAATAGAGAGCTACAAAGATGATTAGGGGATTGGAGCATCTCCCTTATGATTAGAGACTGAGGAGCTGGACTTGTTTAGCCTGAAAAAGAGGAAGCTGAGAGAGGCCCTTATCAATGTATATAAGTATCTGAAGGGAGAGTGTCAAGAGGATGGAGCCAGACTTGTCTCGATGGTGCCAAGCAACAAGACATGAGGCAACAGGGGCAAACTGGAACACTGGAAGTTCCACCTAAATAAGAGGAAGAACTTCTTTACTGAGAGGGTAGGTACTGGAATAGGTTGTCCAGAGAGGTTGAACGTCAGGGAAAGTGAATTATGGACAAATGATGTCCAACAGCAGTAATAAAAACAATGAAAGTGTTCAAGTTGTGGTGTGGATCAGTAGAACTGAGATTCTGGTTACAACCTTCTAGTTAATTTTTATCTTGAAACTTACAGTTAGCTAACGACTGATATGAAATAAATTAATTCTTTATGTACATGGATTTTTAGGTTGGAAAAACCCCTCAGAGCTACTGTTTTGCACAAGCAGCTACAGCACTCTTAGAATGTCCCTAGTATGGAGAATCTCTTATTACAGTGACTGTGTCAGTAATCTGAGCTTCAACAACAGTCGGGGGGAAAACCCCCCCCCTTTTTCTTTTCCCTCTAAAATTTGTGTTTGGGGGCAGTAAAAATTTTAAAGACTCGGTCCTTCTTTCAGCCTCCACCTTTGTATATCATCAGAAAATGTTTGCTGCAGAAAACTATGTAATTCTGAAGCTGTGCCACTGGGGTAGCTTATAGCTGTCAAAGCAGGAGCCTCTGCAGAGGTTTTTAAATGATAAACAAACATGTACAATGGAACTTGATCTCCCATTTGTGTAAGTAAAGAATACTCATGCAAATGCATGTATGCAAGTGGTACAACAAAGTGATGTTTTTCTTGTGAAAAGACACAGTAAGATATCTAAGCCATATATATTCTTCAAAATATATGCTAATCTACATTATATTTTTGTTTGAATTTATATTTCTATGCTAATCAGAAGACCACTATTTCAGTTTATGCTTCAGGCATTACACAATAGCCAATAAGAACACTATGAAACGATAACAATTCCACAGATACTTTTCTGAAGTACTTCCTCCTGTCATTGTGGTACATGAAGGTTGTAATGGTTAAAATACATGGTGACAGTTTGCTGGTAACTTTCTGTAGTAACTTGTTACAGGAAGAATGTCAGTTTCAGGATTAAATACTTTAATCTCATTACTTTCACCTGATTTCTGTTTTATGTCATTCATAGAATGGCCCAGGTTGGAAGGGACCTTAAAGATCAATCCCCCTACCATGGGCAGGGATGCCATATACTAGACCAGGTTGCCCAGGGCCATGTGCAGCCTGGCATTGAACACTACCAGGAATGGGGTATCCACAACTTCTGTGGGCAAGCTGTTCCAGTGCCTAACCACCCCACTAATCATGAGTGTTATCTATTATTAAACTGGCTTATCAAAATCTGTACATTTTGCTGCAACGCTGAATTAACTTTCACCTGAATGCAAAACAGTGTTTTTTGCCAAACTGCAGGGATTTAATATCCAGTGTTCTTTTTGTAACCAGTGGTTTGACCTGGATTGGTGGAGAACGTGCCTTACTGCAGGATAGCAGACTAGTGTCAGCTGTTTGCAGCAATTGCTTGTGTGTACAGGCTACATCTGTTAAGTGTGGCGTAATATTAGGTAGCAGGGGGTGGTTTTAGATACAGAAGCAATTGTTTTGAGAAATATAATATATACCAATATATCTAATCATACAAGATGAACATTTTTCTTATGCTATTCTAGACCAAGAATAGAAGTTACTTTAAATAATTTTAAATTGCAGAAGGATAAGGAATGCATGGTTCGTGGTTTAGAAACTTAAGGATCATATACGTGTATCATTGAATGGGCTTGATTGGCCAAAAGAAAAGCTATAGCAGATCATACTATATGTCCATCTAGCTGTCCCTGAGAATAATCAGTAGCAGATGCTAGAGAGGGATATAGGAGCATAACAGTCATGGCATGCTGCTTTCTAGACTGGTCTTCCAGACTCCTTGCATGCTGGCATGTTTCTGTACAGCATGATTGCTTTTGAAGTGGATGGTGGTGGGGTTTTTTGTGGTGTTTTTTTTTTTTTGCTTGTTTTGCTCTTATTCTAATAAGTGTTTCAGAGAATACACATTTTAAGTAATGCGTGGTCTTCTAGAAGTGAAAGAAATGCTGCACTTGTATGAAACAGAAAAGAGTATATCCCTAAACTAACTGTCACTAACTAAAGTCATTTTTGATGTCATTTGTTTGCTCAGCTTGGCTAAGTGTAATGTTTGGGATCACTGATGGTATTAAAACGACTTGTAAACATCATTAATGTTTTACACTGAGTAAATACTGACTGGGCAGTCACTTTTTGCCATGTTATGTGTGTCAGGAATGTTATGTCACAGGTCTGTAAAAGATAAAACATATCTTAAAGGAAAGACTTGATCTTCATAGTTTGTATGTGAAAAATGCAATATACTCAAAATTACCATATTTATCTTTGAGTTGGAAATGTTTTGAAAAACTTCCAAACTGATATATATCATAATAAAAACTAGGTACTTTAGGAAATTCTGTAGTTTTCATTTCCTATGTTTCAGAATTAGCCTAATGGAATAGTAAACGCTCTTTTGAATTTTGCAGATAGTATTGAAGCGTTGCTTGTGGCATATGTATAAAGACATGTAATTTTAGGTAAATGTTACATGTCAAGGGACTCAAAGCAGTAGCTCCTGTAACTCTAGAAGTGGAATCTTTGTGGGGTAAAAGTAATTGCAACTCTTTTCTTGCAACAAATTGTCTGCCTTTTAAAATTTTTAAAAAATTAATACAGATGCATGTTGAAAATGAGGTTTTTGTCATGAAGAGGTGCTTGAAAAGCTCTTTGTGACACTTACCACTTTGGTTTTACTGTGCAAAAAAGTGGAACAGGGGCTGAAAAACCTCTCACACTAGGCATGCATTTAAACTGAGATTCTGTGCTTTTATATACATATATACACACACAAGTTAGCTTTCATCCTTGCAGATTCTCTCCATCAAGTCACCTGTTTGTCATTATACTTAAACTGTTTTCACTTTTGTGACTGAGAGCAGCTGTAAAGTCAGTTTGCCAGGCAAATATTAGCTTAGTGAATTGGTGAACTGGTGAGACAACCGTTAATACTAATTTTCCCCAAAAATGTAACCGAGAGAAAGCTTGATAATGGTTTGCTTCCATATTATTTGAAATAACACTTAGGAATATAATTTTTCAAATTACTGTTTAAAGTTATTGCAATTTTTTAATAAACTGAAAATAGACTTTAGGGAAGAAATTGTTTAATGATGTTAAAGATCTTTAAAGTATTTTTTAACTACACCCTTCTTTTAAAAAGAAGCTTGACAACAAAGCCCTATGGCCCAGTTGAAAGGGAAATGATAATTCTGGGGGCAAAGAATGATAAACTAACACAGGAAGCATCACAGCTGATTCTAGTCACTATAGCAACTTTTTGAAATAGTTTTTTAAAATTACATTGAAGGATTTTATGAAAGATTATCTTATTTGAGAAATAAGATAAAAACCAGTGCTGCTCTGTGTAGTGAGGAATGGAAGAGGAAGATAAAGAATTTATCCTATGTGGAAAATCTTCCAAAGGAGAAAAAAAAATGGTAGGCCTTTTGGGCTGTAAAAGCTAACCTTCCTATTATTTAAGTTATACTGTAAACTATCTACAACTTTATATAGTTTTTATGACATACATGAAGATTCAATGTGGTGTTCAATAATTTTGTCTCTTTATTTAAGGCCTTAGTCATTATTTTCCAAGTCTGTGTAATTATTAATGCTGTATCTAGTTAGTGTATAAGTATGTATGATTTGATTAGAACATTATCAGGGAAGAGGTTCTGCAAAATTCAGATCTAGTGTCTTCCACCCTGCTGGAGCTCTTGTATCATTTCTTGTCTTCTTAACTTTTTCTGGAAAACAGATGAGCACGTTTTAAATGTCTTTGGATTCAGTTACAATAGTATAGAAAACAATAAAGAATACAGTTGTATATCTGTTGAACTACTGGGTTTTTGTTGTTGTACATTGAGCAGCATCAGTCTTCTGTACACCAGTTTGGCTACAATGCCAAGTGCAAAGCCTTTGATTGTGAAGGGATTACTTTGAAGGGGTCTTTCATAACATGTAATACAAGCTTTGCCATGATTTTTCTTATTTGAAGGTGTATATTACAAATACTTTCATTATTTCAAGCCTTTTAAAGTAAATGAAGGCAGAAACTTAATTAAGCAGTATACTAAGTCACTTATGCTTTTGTTACGTAGCCATCTGCTAATGTAACAAAATACAGATATTTCTGTGAATCCTCTCCTTCCATCCCACTCCCTTTTCCCCCCCCTTGTTTTTGTGAGGAATAAGTATGTATTTGAAAGTATATTTCTCAGGTACCATTTGCTTCTCTCTTTTCCTTTACCCTCTAGAAAGGCAAATCCTTTTGAATCACAAATTGGTACAAGGGCAGAGTGCTTCTGAAATTCATGAAAATAAGCATGATTTTGCTTATGTTGGTTTTCACAAGTGTGTATCACATATTTGTTGCATAAAAAACTGAAATGATTTTTTTTATAACTTCAAATGTTCTGCAAAACTGTATAGTATTCCTGTGTGTTCATGTTTACAGGCTGTACATCTGGCCCAGGCAAGTTTCCAGATTGAGGCCTTTGGCTCCAAATTCATCCTTGATCTCACATTGAATAAGTAAGTGCACAATTTGAGGTTTCTTTCTTTCTTGCTCTGATTATATTTTACTTATGGTAGAAAGTCAGGGCACATGAAATCCCAAGACCCGCAGGAAAATATGCTGTTATCCAAGTTTATTAATGCAAAAAGATATTTAGCCTTTTCTAACCAAGATAACTGTTAACACTTGCCTGACACCCATTACTTATATGCCTTGAAAATTTTATCATTCCTGATAAAATAAATTGATAAATGGAGATTTCAGTATTAGTAGTGCTTAAAACGTGTGAATTTTCTTGTGTGTAATTTTTACTTATTACTGATCTGTCATACAGATGTTACTTTAGTTGCTCAAGCTGATGTGCAGGAATATCATAAATACTTGCATGAATGACTCATCCTTAATGATCTGGAAAACATGCTATTGTCACTATAATCATGAAGTTCCTAATAAACTGAGACTCCTAACATGGAGGTATGGAAAGGTGCTGCTAGAGGCTGTTCACCAGTAATACAGACAACTTTACAAAGTCACCAGGTCTGGAAGGAGCATTTGCCCCTTCTGCTGCCACTGATCCTTTTAGCACAATTAAAGGAGAAACAAATTTACAGAAACAGTTGCATACTGTTTTTTTAAAAATAGTATTTCTCTGATCATGGGGTTTATACGAAGTCTTATTTTGGTCTTAACTGTTATGTTACGCAAGATTTGTTAGGGAGAAAAATGAAAGCTTCTTATATCTAATAGCTTTTCAAAGCAGCAAACTATGGCTTTATAAAATTTGCTGAACTGTTATGTTCACATAGTTTGCTGCTTGGCTACTGGTTATCCAGACGTTTTGCTGTAAAGGTGAACTGGAAACTTCTTCCTTCATCCATGTATGATTTTGAAGTTAGGTTACTCTTGTGATTCTGTCTTTTAAAATGTGACACGAAGTCTTGAGTGTTTGGCAAAATATGAGTTAGTTTGAGGGCAGGGAATGGGAGAAAGAAAGAAGGCTTGAAGATAACTGGGTGTTCTCTAGCCTATGGAAGAACTATGTTGTAGTGCAAGACTACAGTGTTTTATGATAGTTGGAGTTGCAGAGTAATTCCTGTGGGGTAATCATGACGTTCATGAAGGGAACCTATACCTAGTTGCCTCTAAGCTACAGGGAATTTCTCCTGTTGCCCTGCTTGCCACTGTTGTAGTTTGCACATTCAGCTAGTAGTAAGACTGTGCACACATTCTCCAAATGGCACTGTAAATAGGATATGGCTGGTCACACAGACTGTCATGGAGGAAAAACATTGCCATTATTGCCACTACATATAAATGTTTTGGTTAACAAAAATACAAATGGCCTGATAAGGTTCTTCCCCAGCTGATGGGTATTGGAAGTTTGCTAGTGAAACATACGCACCAGCACTCTCCTAATTCAGAAGCATGCCCATATTCACAGACTCAAATGTCCACACAGGTTGCGTCATCAAACATATATCCTTTCATATTTATTATAACAGATGGTAAATCAATGTATTTTTTCCAACTGTTGTTCCTTTATCTGCAATCAAGAAATACAACATCTTTCACTTCACAAAGAGACAAGGAGATCACTTGCTGTGCACCTTATGCAAAGAAGTTCTCTTAGGGTATCAAGAATTTTCTTACTGGCTATACATAAAGTGCAAGGTGTTCAGGTGCTTCTGGTATTCCTCCTGTTTACCTGTTTGTACATTAAGTATTCTCCTAGCTTCCTAAGTGGTTTTTGACTCAAACATATAACTTTAAATGGTTCTGTTCCAGAAAATAAATTTTTGACCTAAGACTAAAAACCCGCAAGTAATAAAACTTAACAACATCAGAAATTGTAATAGCCATAAACAATGATTTTAAAAAAGCCATTCTCACATCTCAGATTTATGTGTTCAGCAAAATGCTACCTTTTGCTACTGTGTTGGATTACAATGAATGAATTTTAGTTGGCATACTGGTTGTCAAGGGTTGAGGCTGGGCTGACCACCAACCTATTACCCCTCTTCCTCTCCCCAACAGAAGGGAAAGGGGATAAAAGAGAGACAGAGACTTGTGGATTGGAAAATAAAACTAAAACTACTTTAATAATAATGATAAGTGAAATATATACAAATATGTACAGAACCCAATACCAACCCAAACCCCCCTTGATGGGTAACTATATCACCACTGATACTGCGGCAGTAGGCGTCGGCAGCAGATGAGAGTCAGGCTCAAGGGCTGGATCCTAGTGCTGGATGCAGGAACTTAGGGATCACTGAAGTGCAGGAGAAGAAGGAACCAAGAAGGGAGAATAAAACTACCAAGGGGGGACTGACCCCCAGTTTATATATCGAATATGATGTATATGGGATGAAATATTTTAGTTGGTCAGTCTGGGGTCATCTGTCCTGTCTGCTTCTCCCTCAAGGTGCAGCCTTTACCCTGCACCCCCCCAACATGAGACGTAAGATTTAGCAGTGACCTTGCGTTGTGTACCAATCCCTGGTAGAAAATCTAAACATTAGGCCTTAACACTGCTAGAAGCTGGCAATGTTTGTGAAAACATGCTGTAAGTCTCAAAGTGCAGTTTCTCAGAGGAGTTTTAACTAAAAAGTAAAATCACTGAATAGAATTAGTTCTGATCTAACCCAAACCAGGACACTGGTATACTAATGTCAAGTCGGAAGGAAAGGCAGAAGAAATATATGGCCACAGACCTGAGCTGTTATGTGCTATTGGCCAAAACAATCCAGTCGTATGTGGAATCACAGAATCACAGAATGTTAGGAGTTGGAAGGGACCTCGAAAGATCATCTAGTCCAACCCCCCTGCCACAGCAGCATTCCCTAGACCAGGTCACACAGAAGTGTGTCCAGACGGGTTTTGAATATCTCCAGAGAAGGAGACTCCACAACCTCTCTGGGCAGTCTGTTCCAGTGCTCTGGCACCTGAACTGGGAAAAAATATCTATGTGTATTCACATGGAACCTCCTATGCTNCTGCTGGCTCATGGTCATCCTTCCATCTACCAGGACCCCCAGCTCTCTTTCCCCTTCACTGCTCTGCAACAGCTCAGCCCCCAACCTATACTCATACATAGGGTTGGTCTTTCCCAGGTGCAAGACTTGACACTTGGCCTTATTGAATCTCATTAATTTTCTCCCTGCCCAACTCTCCAGCCTGTCTAAGTCTCGCTGAATGGCAGCACAATCCTCTGGTGTGTCAGCCACTCCAGCCAGTTAGTGTCATCAGCAAACTTGCTGAGAGCACACTCTGTTCCCTTATCCAGGTCATTAATGAATAGATTGAAAAGTACTGGTCCCAGTACTGACCCCTGAGGGACTCCACTAGACACAGGCCTCCAACTAGACTCCATCCCATTGACCACAACTCTCTGACTTCTGTCCTTCAACTAGTTCACAATCCACCTCACTACCCAATCATCCAGACCACACTTGCTCAGTTTAGTTGCAAGGATGCTGTGGGAGACAGTGTCAAACACTTTACTGAAATCAAGATAATATGCCTTCAAAATCTGAAATACCCTGGAATATGTGGACTATATTGAATATGTATTTGTATCAATTAATCTGAGTTGATGTCACCTACTCTGCATGTGTCTTCTGATTTTTGACCCTGCCTTTTTTAGGGAAGTTCCTCAAGAACATTCAAACTAGAACTTGTCTGTAGGCAACAACCATCTTCTGATTTTTAGCTTAACTTTTCTTAGTCTTTGTTGGAATCTGTGTAGTTGCCTACCTCTATGTTCCATCTGCTTTTTTATTTTTGCAAGTATTATAAACAGAGGGTGAAGAAAATTGGATATTCAGTTGCCTTAATAACTCAAGATTTTTTCAGAAGACCAGGTGGCAAACTGGAGCATGTTAATTTAAAAAACTAATTACTTCATGTTTTTTATTTTGTTATAGTATGAAAGCACAAACAGCTTGAAGGAAATGTAAGCCCATCAAAACTCTTAAATCCCATGTGCAGAAACAATTCAAATGTAAGATATTTATGGAGTTGAATGGGTAATCAACTTTTCAGGCCTACAGGTGTTAAAAACGGACAAAGTATAATTTGTTATCCTAAAGGCCATTGTTGTCAGATGACTCGGGAAAAAAGATTAGTTTTGAGCCCTTCAACAAGGTGGGATACTCTGAAGTTTTGGACATCTTGCCTTTATAATTGCTTTATAAATTTTAGGCTGCCAGTGTGATTCATTTATGATAATGCATAATAATTGCAGATGTGTGGATTATGGAAATAATTTAATGCAAAAAGTAATATTTTTTTCCAGTCTGTTACGGATTTAAAAATGTTTTTAGTTAATGCTTTTAGTAGGATACTAGTATGGTAGCTATTAATCCTATTTGAAAAGTTAGACTCTTATAATTCAGCTGTGTTTGTCTGCCCTAACTTTATAATTTCCCTGTGCAGCAAGTAATATGTAGCATTGTCTTAAAAGCCAATTTATATAAAGAGCCTTTAAAAGTGTTTATTAAATTCAGTGAATTCATATTTTTGTGCTTAAACAGTGCTGTCAGTTCATTTGTTGTAACAATGTATTTGAGTAATCAATGATCCTAGGATATCTGAACAATTTATTTTTTAATTTATGTATTATACATGTAAATAAATGTTTGTGAGGTGCTGACAATTTACTTTTTAATGATCTCTTTTCCACCCACATGTAAAAAGCTTTTAAGTTGGTACTCTATTGAAGTGCAAGTGTTTCTGCAGGTAACTCTTACGTCCTGTTTAAAGCTAGCATTCTTTATGTTCTGATGTAGTACTAAAACACATTGGAGAGCAGTACTACCAAAAGTAGTGAATTAATGTCTGCTTGCTGTTTGTTGAATGATGAGGGAAGTTAGCTGTATTGACTGGCAGTTTTCAGCTGATGGTCTAGCACCAGTCTCTAAGTGAAGGAGACTCCTGCAACACTGTGGGCCTGGGACTGTCCCACTGGGACTGTGGTGACTGAGGCACATACAAGGAATGAGGAATTAAGTACCTGAGCTGGACAGAAACAGAATGTAAAAACCAGACAAAAACTTACTCCTCTTTTTCACTCAAAACATCCCTCAAAATTTAGGATTTTATTGGAAAGAGAATAAAAAAATCACCAAAACCAGCCTGTATTTTTCAGCTTTCTTTTCCCTGTTGAAGTGTGTTTCTATAGGGCTGAATTTGACTTGAGAATAGACCCAGGGGAGTTTACATTATTAGCATGATTTAAAAACCAGTAAGGCAGTACCTGGATTGTTTGATCTACTTAGTTCCTGTTTTTTCTCAAATTTCTTTTTTTAATAGAAATGGGAAAACTAGTCACAGTTTTTCAGAAGGAAACTTCAAATATTTATAGGATTTTCTTAAATATAAAACTTAAACAAATGGATCCTATAAGATACACAAGCTGTGTGAATTAAATGTGATAACATTACTGTGCCAAGTTTAGTAAGCTTTTTAGAATTTGTTACAGATGAGATGTAAAAAACTCAGTGTTAGGAATTTTCAACAGTGCATGTGTATCCCTGGGAGTAAGTCAGTCTCAAGCGTCTCAGTTGTAGACAACAGAGCTTTACTGCCTCATTTGCCACTCCTAGAACTGGAGGCAACTGATTGGAAGTTGCCGTTTGCCTCAGTGGGCATTTCTCATGCAAACAGACTTAGAGACAGATACTAAAACCTCTCCATATTTTTCAAGACATATTAATGTGTGAAAAAAATCTTTCTTGTGTCATTTGAAGAATTAAAAAACCTGGCAGTGTGAAGAAGCTTCCTTCTCAATTACTGTGTTCAGCCATAAATTAGAAGCACTAATCTGAAGCAATATTTCAGTTATTATGTCTTCCCTTAGTATTTTGTTTCTGTAATTTTAAGTGTTCAGTACAATTATCTTCAGGTATTCTTCTTCCATCCAGTCACTAAGGTTATGATTAAAATGTGTATTTTATAACATTATGTATGTATGTGCATTTGTATGTTCACTAGTGTGCACTGCCTAGTGTTTTACTCATTCGCTCTTCCAGGAATATGGTAGGAGGCAACACCAATCTTGCCATTGATTAAGGGCTTGCACTCTTAGCTCAGTGCCTCAAATACTTCTCAGCACTGTTTCCAGCTCCTTGTAATCTGCTTCTCTCATTCCTCCTAGAACTTTTCAGATCAGTCCTTTTAATATTTATATTTTTTCTTTTTTTATGTATAAAATCTTTGCGTGTGTCTGTTTCTGTATATGTTTTATAGGGGAGAACTTAATAACTGTAGCCATAGAAATTATTGTTGCAGTCCCTTACTTTCAAGCACGCAAGTTTTAGATTTCCCTGTGTGTCCCAATGCCTGCTGTGTAATGCATGGGTAGAGTTGTGCTCCATACAATGGCTATCAATAAATCATTGGCACTTTTTTCTTTTTGTGCTGACGTTAAAACTCTTAGAACGTATTTTTCTTCATGAGATCTGGGAGACTCTGGGAAGAAGTATTTTTAACAATTTATGGGAAACCAACCAACCAAAAACCACAAAATCCAAACCATCACCACAACACCACCAGCAAACACCAACCTCTACCCCACCCCTCCAACTGCCTAAACGCCAGAACCTGAGAGGATATGCTATTTGTCTTTTAAAAGGCAGACACTGATGTTATGTTAGCCTTCTTATCAGACTGCTTGCTTATGGGAGTGAAAAGACTTTATTCTTTGCACTTCTGCTCCTGGATTTAATAAAGTGTGGCCTCACACCCTTCTGAGCAGTGTTTTGAATGCCTGTCGGCTGAGATGTGATCACAGCTATTGGTTTGGTGGATTGTTAGGGCTGATAAGCTCAGGACATGGCAAATACACATCTGGAGCAATACAACAGTGCTATAAAATTCTGTGTGGCAGGGTGAGGATGTTTGTTGCCTCCTCCTGTGTAACAACTACAAATATGAAATATAGGAGAAGGTTTGAAAGGAGATACTTCTCACAAAAGTTAATATGCAGATCTTCTTGTTACAGGATATTGTGCATATTAAACTACTTACAGGAGTTAGAAGATTGGAAGAACTTACAGAGAAGAAGTCTACTGAGGGCCACTGAAAGTAATTGTACTAACTCTGATTTAGGAAATCCTGGTGTCAGAGATCACTGGATGCTGAGAAAACTCCCTGAAAAATTGCTATGTGTGTATTTGCTGTCAAACAATTTACTAAGCAGTTGTCAACTTTATGCATACTTTCCTAGGTTATGTTCTTAACGTTCAACCATTGTAATGTGGCAGTGGTGAGGAACTGTTAATCTAATCTAGTAGGTTTTTCAGTCTGTTTCTGAGATGGTCTAGTGTTGTCAATAGCGAGATCTTCATGCTGAAGTGAATTACCGAGATCTCAGATGCTGTTAGTCAGACTGAAATCTTTGCACTTGGAGCTAGTATAAAGCCAGTGTAACCTTGACATATGATTAATTAAGTTCATCAAACTAGCTTCCAAGAGTCTGTATCACTGAGTTTTAACTTGATTCAGTAGCAGAGCTAAAGTTGTGCAACATAGTTCAACATGGGAGTATGGATAAAGGGAACTTTTTCGTTTGCTGGAGTACTAAAATGCGTCTCTGATTCTGCTATAGTTGGTAATCTGTTCTGAAGATGGGCAAGTCAGTTCTCTGTAAGTATAAATAAACTTATTTCACTAGTTTTAGTGTTAAAAGTAAAATAGAATAAAATAATAAAATGCCCCACACCCACATCTGATTGGAATTTTCCTTTATAGTAAGAGCTAGTTTAAATAGGACTGTTACAATTTAGACACAAAATATCATAAATTGGGGAGCATTCGGTGAATTCTTTGAGAAGAAACTTGCTTTCTTTGGTATATAAAAAATCTTGCTTTATATGAAGGAAGCTTTGACAAATGTGGTTACCATTGAATGAAATCATTCTGACAAACACAGATGGCATCCCTCAACCTTACACTACAGGTTAATAGAAATCTTACTGATAATTCAAAACTGCCTGGTTTCCGAGCTGGTGATGGAAGAAAGGGATAAATTAAAATGCAGCATGAATGAATTTCAACAGTTGTTCAGATTAAATCTGTATTTTGTCAGTTGCTCATGTAGGAAAGTTCTGTCATAGCAAATTACATTGAGGTATTTTCCATGAGACAGTACTGATACCTTCTGTGACACTGTCTAGCCATTCATTGCTTCTTTACATAGCACTTTTTAAAGTGGTATGATCTTCAGTGCTATGGTGAAGGAAAATGTGGTGGAACCTGAGCAACATACTGTTCTTAATACTCTGGAGAACTCTTCAAACTCCTACTTTCAAAGTACTTGCTGAAGTAGCCATTGAAGTACAGCGTGCTCCGTACTCAGATGGAGGGCTTCAGTACATACTAGAGAAAGGGTTGTAAAGAATTTCTTGTTTGAACTCCCTTGATCTGACTCAAGAGTTTCTTGAACTCAGGAAGGCAGACTGATCCAGAAATGAATCTGGAGCATTTTCTGCACTATTCTCTTTGGCTTCAGAACGCGCTTTCCTGTCAGTCTTTTTTGGAGCTCTTTCCACATTTGAGGACCTCTTAAAAATACCTAAAATATCACCTAGGTAATTTCAGTTTAATAAATTCTTTGCCAGGTCATCCTTTTCTCTACCTGAAAGACAAGTCAAACAAAACCAAACACCAACAGCAAGATCATGCAAGAAGTTATTTTTAAATAAGTATATTGTTTACTGTTCTAGAAGTATTATGGTGTTAATAGCAGAACTGAGTGGGGACTTTCTTTGATTCCATAGTTGTGAAAAAGTTAACCTATACACCTGCATCATCAGTGGTTTCTTTTAAGTGCTTCTAAGCACAGATGCTTGATCCACAGCATCACATTTTAAGTTCCCTCAATATAATATAAGAAAAAGTAGTGAAACCTTGCTGTACTTAAAAAAAAATAACAATAAATATTTGCAGTATATCTGTTCCTTGGAGACAGTCTTATCAGAGCAGCTTCAAAGGCAACAGCCAAGTAAAGACTATTGTAAATACATGCTAGAAACTTAATAAAGTTCCACAAGAACAGTTGATTAAACAAAGTTTCTGGATATAATTGAAATTGGTAATAGAAACAAGGCCATTTCATTAGATGACAGTGTCTTAATGATCTAATGAAATACCATAGCAAGGTCTTAATTTGTTTTTCACATCTTTATGTGCTACTGAATTGTATCTGTCAATTGGACAGAAAAATATGATGGGTGTTAAGTAATTCGACAAAACCAGGTTGCTCAAACACTTGGTACTGAGCTTGAATCATTTCAGAGTAACTTTAAAAATACTGCTTGGTAGTAGGTTAGTATGAAAAAAATATAAGAAGTGTGCAAGAAAGATAATTCAACTGTAGTCTGATTTTCTGCAGGCTGTGTACTGTGTTCATGGAAGCTAATTTGGCTTACTTGTGTATGAGCTATCTTTTAGGTATTTCATAGTCTTTACCTACAAAAATCAATTTTTTGTCAGGATAGGTAGATGCCAGCTAAGGTAAGCCACTTTCACACTGCAGCTTTCCTGCTAGTGAAAACAGGAACAATGAAATATGTGCTAGAGGAGTGGATGCGAATTTTTCAGAAAGCATCTATATCTTCAAAGACAGCAACTACTGGCTATGACATACCCCTTGGCTGCTTATTTTCTCAGTGTTAGAGAAGGTGGTATTGTGGGACAGCTTAATAAAAACAATTACCTAAGACAAACGAGATAGGATGGAAGGAACTATAAAAAAGGATGCAGCAGACTAAATTTTTTCTTTTCATTCAACATCTGACAATTTGATGTGTTCATTTTAAGGCATCATACTGATGTGTCACTGGCCTAAGTATGCTTTTCTCTGATGGGGTCATGACTTATGCCATTTTTTCAATTACCGCTTACACTGTTTCTGGTGCTTATATTATTGAAAACCGTATTTGTTATATTGGATGTATTTTTACTGAATCAAAATGTAAATGGATCAACTGAAAGGTCACAAAACACAGTTCAGTGTAGATGAAGAACAAATGTATTTTCTAGAATTCAGAACTTCCTTTCAGAGGTGAATTAAGGCATTCTGTAACTGTTAATGAAGGAAGAAGAGTAATTTTGTGATGTGGAGACTCGCTACTTTTTACATAAATTGTATTTCATTCCTCAAGCACTTGCACTTCTACCTGAGCTCTTAATCAGTGTATTCCATGTCTTTCTTTTTGATGCCACTTGCATAAAGGATTCCATCACACCTATTGGGAAAATTACAGTGCTCTTCTGTGTATCTGTCTTATATATTATAAAAAAATGTTTTCAGGTTATTTTGGTTGTGTTCATTTGTTTTTTTCTTTTCTTCAGTTTCTGTATTTTGTCAGATTTGTCAGCATTAATAACGTGTAAATGTTTTGGTATGGAAAATTTGCAGTGGCAGTTTTACATTCATTTTTACAGCTGTTCTTACTCCTGGGGCTTGAGCAAAATATAGAATGAACTCCTTTACCCAAATTATGTCTTTTTCTTTGCAGCAGTAGTCCAACATTTTTGCTGAATTTTTCAGTCCTAGACTACTCTCTGCAATATCACATTTCGATACAAACCATTTATAAGTAGAGTTACAGACGTGTTTGTACTGATTTTCTTTGAAATACAGAGAACAGGACTGAGATTAACTTTATTATAGAAGCAACTGGTTATGCATACTAGCAGAGCAGTGTTGGAAGATGCCTGCAAATGTACTGTCCCACCTCTGTTCCCCCCCTCTTTCCCTGATTAAGGTCATGGTTCTCTTAGATTAGTAGTATAATTGAGGGATTTCTGGATGGTTGGAGGTAAGGTGCTCTTTAGGTTTGCTAGTGTAGACAGATACTTGAAATAAGTGATATAAGGTACCTAGCAAAAATCAGGTACCCACCATGATAGAGGCATCCAGTTTAAGGAGAAACTGACTGATTTTTTTCTATGGTAAATTCAAAATTCTTGCTGCCTTGTGGGGAAGTTTTAAGAGAAAAATGTCCTTGCAGTAAGTTGCTGGTTGTCTGTGACAAGCTTGAGAATATAGTAGTCAGAAACTACTATTAAAAACCCTGTTACAGCATTCTATGAAAACGGATTTATGAAAGATAGTAGCCTTAAAGTAGATTTTCTACTCTAACGTCTAGGTGGTAGATATGGTGTTAAATTTTGGCAAAAAGATGGTTCACAAATTAAAGGTGCTTTTTTTTTTCTTCTTTTTGCAGTGTGGCATTTGGGAAGCATGTAATAAAAAGCAGGCATGAATTCTCTTTGGAGAGGATTTTTTCAATATGGAGAATTTCAGCAGCTCTTAATGTCATATGAAATGGGATAAATCTAAGAGACAAATGCTGTAATTAAAGTACAGTTAGTTTGTGAGTCAGTAGACACAGTGGGAAATCACCTACTGGAATTGTTAGTTGCCAAAAGCACTAGGTAGCACTGAGCAGTTCTGAGATCAGTCGTGTAAGGTTAATTAGAAGAGGGCAAAGAAGGGCGTGTGAGAGTGTGAGCATGATTTGAAAATGTTTGGATAAATGCTGATTCTGGAATTCATTTGAGGAAACAAATGGTCTGCCTGAATTCAAGAAGTGTCTGTAAAAATCTGAATCTTGTCAAGGCCCTTTCAAGTTGAGCATAGTTTCAGTGTTTAACCATCCTCAATGATTTTTTTTTTTTTTAAGTTTACATCTAATCCTAATTTTCCATTTTCCTATATAAGTCAGATTCCTCTAGACTTTTCTATACCATCCTATTAAGTACTGAGGGCAGCAGTCCTTCTGCTTTGTAGTAAGTATTGAAAAATGCAGAGAAGAAAAGGACATTATCAACACTCTAAAGTTTAATTGCTTTTGGTGTGTAATCCTCTTCAGAATCTTCAAACGTTGCTGCCACATTGAAGAAGTGAATATTTACATTGTAGTCAAGCTCTTACACTATTATAAAGCAATTCTGTTGTCTTGCAGAAAATTTATAGCATACTATGTTGCAAATAGAGAAAATGATTTTATGCAAGTGAAGTTATTTTTAAATCTGCATTTCAAAAATAGATCTCTTGAATAGAATAGAATAGAACAGTCAGAGTTGGAAGGGACCTTAAAGATCATCTAGTTCCAACCCTCCCGCCTGTCAGGGACACCTTTCACTAGATGAGGTCTGTCCAGCCTGGCCTTAAAAGTCTCACAACCCTAACAGTGAAGAACTTCCTCCTAATGTCTAACCTAAATCTACCCTCCTCTAGCTTGCATCCGTTTCGCCTGGTTCTATCATTAGCTGACCTCCTAAAAAGTCCTTCACTGGCTTTCTTGGAGGCCCCCTTCAGACACTGGAAGGCTACAATAAGGTCTCCTTGGAGCCTTCTCTTCTGCAGACTGAACAACCCCAACTGTCTCAGTCTGTCCTCATAGGACAGGTGCTCCAGTCCTCTGATCATTCTCGTGGCCCTTCTCTGGACTTGCTCCAGCACCCCCGTGTCCTTCTTGGAATGGGGGCTCCAGAACTGGACGCGATATTGCAGGTGGGGTCTCATGAGAGCAGAGTAGAGGGGGAGAATCACTTCCCTTGACCTGCTGGTCATGCTCTTCTTGATGCAGCCCAGGATGCAGTTGGCCTTCTGGGCTGCAAGCACAAACTGGTGGCTCGTGTTGAGCTTCTCATCCACCAACACCCGCAAGTCTCTTTCCTCAGGGCTGCTCTCAAGCCAGTCTTCACCCAGCCTGTATTGGTGCTTGGGATTGCAGGACCTTGCACTTGGTCTTGTTGAACTTCATGAGGTTGCCATGGGCCCACCTCTCCAGCCTGTCCAGGTCCTTCTGGATGGCATCACTCCCCTACAGCATGTCAGCTGCACCACACAGCTTGGTGTTGTTGGCAAACTTGCTGAGGGAGCACTCGATGCCACTGTCCTCGTCACCGACAAAGATATTGAACAAATATTACTGTCAAAATTAAGGTTAAGACAAATGATAAGACTTCAGTAATTATTCTTGGCTATTAGTTGTGATTTTGCAGGCACGGAGTGCCCATAATGTGATCTCTCAATTTGATGAAAAAGAGCTTGTAAGAGATCCATTGGTAACTGACTTCTGCAGGATCTTCTCTGATAAAAGTAGTGCCTGATAAATGTGATGTGGAGAACTGATTTTGACCTGGTAGTCCCAGAGTTAAGGTGTTATCAAGCTTGAGTTTGAGATACCCATTATCATAAGTTGTTGTTGGTCATGAACTGTCATCAGAGCTACTTTGTCAGACTGGGCTTTCATAATGATGATGGTTTTTATTCATAGCAACAATATTTTTGTTTTGATCTATGTACCACTATGAAAACCCCTTAATGATTTTTTTTTTTTTGGACGTGCACAGGCTCTTAGGGGTTTGAGAAATTCTGAGAATTCTGGGTCATGTTAATTAAAATGCTTATGTTCCATAGATGATGGGGCCAGTTAATGTTGAACTGCTTTGCTGTACTTGGGCTGCTATGTTGCAACTCTGATTATAATGGGGTGAGAGATGAATGGGGGATTGAAGTTATCTTAGGATATGTTCAGGCTAGCTAATCTTATTTTTAAAAAAATGAACTGTAAGTTATACAGTATAGGAAACTTTTATGCTTCAGAAATCTGTCTTGCCAGAGTTAGGAAAAAAAATAAGAGTGAGGAAAGAATCTGGGCTGAAAAATTGAAAAGAAGAAAAGGGGCTTTGTTTGTGGGGTTTTTTTTGGAAAAAAATGAGTATTTTCAGTTAAAGTTAGGTGCAGGTGAATTATACACTCTCATCTTCAGAAAAATTGTGTATATTTGTTCAGCCTTACATATACTCTATTTAACTTTCAGATAAAACATAAAACTTACTTGGAAACAATAATGAACTAAACATACATTTTGTCCAGACCAATTACAGGCAACAAAGTTCTGAAACCATGGGTTATATTTCTGCATATTTAAAAGGCTGTTCAGCTAATTGTAAAGCTAAAGTACAGAGGATTAGATTGCAGAATGAAATTCCTCCTTCTATAACACACTCTAAATTCAGTGCACCAACAAACCATTTACAGGATGCAAGACACTTTGGTTTTTTTTAACTAATTTACAAGGGAGGAAAAAAGGGTTTAAAAATTCTAGCAAAAAACTTGAAACCCACCCATAGCAGTAGAAAGAAGATTCAGATTTATTCTCATCTTGATTTTTCCTTCCTTTGACAGTGACTTACTATCTTCCAATTATGTGGAGATTCACTATGAAGATGGAAAACCAAAATTTTCTAAGGTATTGTACTCTTAAAAATGTCAATAGTCTTTCTGAAGGAACAATGTCAATAACATATTTAAAAAAAACCAAAACAAAGAACAAGTTTTGCAAGATTTAAAAACACCAGAAGCCATTTCCCCACATACAAGATAACTGTGTTCTCATCTTGTAAGGATATCTTGGTTAATAGCAAACTGATTGTACAAAAAAGGAAGGCTGTGTGTCAGGGTGGGAGGTAGGTGGCAGTAATGAAGATGATCCAGGTACTGCCAGAACAATTATGTCTTGTAAAACGTAAGAGGTGGAGAGTTGAAGTCACCATCAGTATAGTCTTCATAAATTACTTACATGACTTTGTTGCAGAGTCCAAGGTCAAGGGGTAATGGTGATGTAGGACAGTTCAAACAAGCAAACAAACTTGTGGTGACTTTTCTTTGCAGGAATTACATGGTTGTGAAACAGAAAATTAAAGACTTAACTCCAGAGATTAAGGTTTCAGTTATTACAAAACCAGGGTATTGCTTGACGTCCAGTTAATTGCACTTAGCAAACTAGCTCCCAAATTCAATTCAGTGCTATAGGTTATTGATCAGAAGACAAAGAGATTGAAGACAGTAAGATAGTTCAGCTCTGACTAAGGGAAGTAGATCAGCCTTTTTGTTCATTCTACTGACAAAATGAGGGTTGGTAGGTTCCTAGGAGGGTTATAAACTGCATTTTGTATAAACTGCATTAGTATGAATGCTGAAATATTTATTGTGAGCTTATTACATGTGAAATTTATCTCTATTTAAATAGAGTGGAGGAAGGCAAGCATTCGAGTTGCATTCATGGGTTCAGCAAGTTGGGACTGTAGTTTGTCCAAGTATTAGAAGTCTAGTTTATTATTTTGCCTTTTTTATAGATGATCTCAAATAAAGCAATATATCACAGATTAGGGCAAAATTAAACAATTACATTGCAATATTATATTTGCCATATGCTGTTTTGTTCTTCCACTAAAAAAGAAAAAAATAGTTTCATTTAATATACTAAGGAAGTCTTTTTCATTAAGTGCTCTGCAGAATAGGCAAAACTGCTGAATGGTGCAAGAAAACAATTCCCTCTGGCATTTAGAGAAGCTCATGCTTGTCAGCTGCAGCATTAGTATTGAGCACTGCGGTTGCTGAATCATGAATCTGACTGGAAAATTATATTAGAACTTTAGACTCTGCAAGTGGACTACCTTTGCATGCTGCAGTAACTTGATCCAAACTTCCTAGGGGATGTTTTCTGAACTGATTTAATTAGAAACAGTGATATTGCTCCTGAGGTCACATTAATCTGTAAAAGGCTTCATTATAAGTTCAGAAGTTACACGCACAGTTGGTTTAGTTCAAGAAAGGTCTATATCCTGGTCTTTTGCAGTATCTTGTAATCCTTTTTAGACCTAAGTAAAAAATTGCTTTGTTTCCTGATGGGGATATAAAGAAGTGAGATCTTGATGAAAAGTGTTGTATTTTCTAGAAAGGAGTAGTTTATTACAAGTGTGAAAACACTGAAGAACAAATAGTGATTTCTTTACTCAGATGACTCTTCTAAAAAGAATTCTTGAAAAGCTACTTGTGTGAGAAAGATAATTATGATTTAGTTATTAAAAAGCATGGTTTATGCATTCTCGCTGATGGAAAGGTAAATATGTAGTAATTGCTTTCTGTGTAATACTTTGATTTAATTATACACAGAAGTGCTGAGAGGAATTTAATTCAGAATGTGCATGACTCGTTAAAGATAAGATTCAAAATGGAAATAATGCTGTGCATAGTTAAACAAAAAGCATTTCTATGTTTGATTCTTCCTTAAGTTATAACAGTTGCAGAAGTAGTGAGTCCCATATGGTTGTTGGAATTCAGATGACATATGACGCCAGAATTAAGAATATTTTGATGGTATATTGATGATTTCGGTGATGGTATGTTTTTCTAACAATGTGTGTGAGGGACAACCTCACTTGATGGTTTTTAATAAAACTTTTTGAGAATACTTTTTAATCTTTAGTTTAGCTGGGTTTATTGTTGATAGACTAATTAAAGACCAGCCACGTAAATGAGGTGAATTAGAATCAGTTTTCCTCATTTTAGCTTCACTGACACAGCAGCACAATTTCTGATATTTAGCAGCTTCTAAATGCACTAGTCCTTTTTCTTTAGAAAAGTCAGAGTAATGCTTTAGAAAGTCTAAATAATTGTTTCTTTCTAAACCTTCATAGTTTGAACAATCTGTTAATGCTGGTCTTGATGCTTTGTTTCCATTGTTAGAAAATATACTCTTCTTCTTTACTCGGTTGAAACATTCCTATAAAGACAGTTTGTTTTACCCTTAGTCCCAGTGAGTGATTCTGTAAGCGTTTTAACAGTCTAACACATTTATTACTGAGCAATTTATGGAATTACATGGATTAGTGATTCTGCTGATGAGCAATAAGGATAGAGTTAATTTCTATATTAGAATAGAAATAAAGGATTTAACAGTTTGCCATGTGACTGCCTGTAGTATATATTCTTAAAACTATGCTAAAGATTTTAGGCTTTTATAGATATTCAGCTATTTACAATCAAATAATACAAACTCTTGATACTGCAATAGAACTGTACTTCTGTTATATGGAGAAATTAAGTCATACAAATTTAGTACACAGAGGAAAACTAGAACATAAAGAGAAAAATCACAAATTGTGAAATTACAAAAACTTCAAAAACATTGGAGATATTTTAAAATATCTTCATGAAATTATTTTAACATTAGTAATTATTGTATGTGAATAGATGTTTCTTTGGCAAAAGAATTATTTCTGAATTTCTCATCTTAATCATGTATTTGTTGTAGTCTGCTGTTAAGACATCCACCCAGAAATTTCCTATCCTCTGGGGTAAGGAGAGTCCTGCTCCCTCTTTATGACCTCATAAATCTTTGTGTTTTCTACAAAATGAGACTGTTCAGCTTGATTCATGTAGGGTTCTCTGATATGAAGTAACCAGTAACTTTGGAGATAGAGTGCACTTTTAGAAGGTGAGGAGATGTGAATTGACTCTCATGAAGGTGACCTGAGAAATTATTTGTCAGTTGGAAAACCTGGGATGAGTGCTGTAGCTTATTAGTCAGAGAGAGACATTGGCATTTAATGATCAATGTTTTGAAAAGAAAGCCACTGCAAATCTGTTTTGTGTGGATCAGACTTGTCACTCTTAGGTGTGTTCTGATCGTGCTTCTCTGCCACCTTTAAGGAGAGCTTAGACAGGAGGTAGTTGCTTCAGGAGGGGAGAGCACAACTTAACTCATTCCATGATGAAAACCAGGCAGGTCCAGGGAACCTGCATTTTGAATTCTGAGGAAAGCATGTAGCTTTCAGTAGCATCCAGCAAACAAAGCTTTTTTGGATCAGAACTTTAAGATGTTAAGAATGTACCAATTCTTTTCTGGTTTTTTTTGGTCCCCTGCTTGTCCTGTCTGTCTCCTCCTTGCCCCTGGTACAGATACTGCAACTTCCCATATGTTCTTGTGGAGAAGTGGAAGATTATACACAGAACTTTATTGCATGCCCGTTTGGTTGCATATTTTCCGCTAATTCTTTTAAGCCTAAGTCCTGCATCAGTTGACTGTTCAAATCTTGCATTGCAGTATTCATCAGGGTCTGTCTTCACACCATTAGGGCCTTTGAGAACTGACGTTTTGGATTGCAGTTGTGGATGTAGTTTGCCTGTTGTTTTTTTCTTAAATCTCTAATATTTAAACACACTTGTATGTATTTTAAATGTTACTGCATTTTTAAATAAAAGACAGGACCTTGTCTAAAACATGATTGCTGATTTCCTTAGAGAAACACAAAAAATCCTGCTTTGTATTGAATAATTTGGGGTTTGCATCTATTTAGAATTTTGTGCAGTTAAAATCAAGTGTTGACTTTTAGTACCCTTTTGATCTACACAGTAAAAATACAACTGTACACTTTAGTGTTGCTAAATTGGATTCACTTCCTGGTTCATTCATCAGTAGTGATACTGGTACCTACAGTCGTGATGTAACATTTTAATTGATAAATCTTTAGTGAGATGAAATTGGTAGAATACAAATCTAAGCCAAGTGTATGCCAGGTGATTGATGAGCCCAGTATCACTTGTAATTTTAACAGACCAGGAAGGTGTTAAGAAACACTTCAATGCTCAGGTAACCTGCATTACATAACTTTTTTACAGAGTTAATTTACAGGAAGAAAATGCACATTAAAAAGGATGAAGAATGTTGTGACTTCAACAAAAGAATAATGCATGTTATGGCTTAAAGACATGCATAAATTAGTCTTTACTGGGCCCAGATTTTCTCTTATAAGCAATTAGGGCTAGTCATTGGTATTTACTTTAGTAGTCACTACTTAGAAATTTTACCTAATGCAAGATGTGCCTTAGTTTTAAGCAAAAGACATTGAATCAGGGTAATTTGTGTGTGTGTGTGATTGTTTATTTTTAAACATTATTAGGGCGGAGAGCACTGTTACTACCATGGCCATATCAGAGGTATCAAGAATTCCAAAGTTGCTCTTTCAACTTGTAATGGACTTCAGTAAGTGCATGTTCTCATTTTTCAAACAATGCTATTAACTAATTATTACTCCTGCATATTATCTCTTAATATCTGAGGAACTGAAACTCTACAGGCCCATTTTTTATGTTTTGAAATGTCAGACGAGCTCTGCTGAACTACTAGCATTTTTTCTAGTATTATTTGGATTAAAGTCCTTTGATGCTGTCTCATGAAACCTTTGAATATGATAAGTGCAAATAAATATTTCACAAGGTGACTTATGATAGTAAAGCTTAAATAAGAATTCAGCAGTTTGCATGCTCAGTATTCATCTATGATTCTGTCATCTGATAGAAAATTTGATTTTTTTGTTAGATTGTACAAGATAAAAAATGTAACAAATTAGGCTCTACTGGGATTAGTTACTGTGAAACATACACTCCTGTATGCTAATGTGTGTCTTAGGACTTTCCAAGGTCAAATCTGTATTTTTTTTGATGCTTTTTGTTATATTGCCATTACATTCAGTGTTAATTCATTAAGACACGCCTGATGTCTTAAATAAAATTCTTATCTTTTGCCACGTGCAGTAGTAATTGACATATATGGAATTTATTTAATGTTGATCAGTTTTTCACCTCTAAGTTTGGTTTTGTGTATTCAAAAATCATATCATAGAGTCACATTAATTCGCATGTAATCCTAACTATCACTTTTATCTCTTTATCACTATGTTCTAGTGGCATGTTTGAAGACAGTACTTACTTGTACTTGATAGAACCAGTGGATCTGACCCACAGTGCAGTAAGTTTATTTTATCTCATTTATTTGGTTTGGAGAAGAGAGTGCTCAAAGAATATCAAATAGAAGTATTAGAATAAATCAATAAATGAGTGACCTCTCTCATGCATTCATATGGAAAACAAAAGTATTTTGAAAACACTTCATGGGAATTTAAGGCAAGAAATGTGTTAAGTATGAATTAAGATTTTTCTCTGCTTTTTAAATCTTTTTTCTCTTGGTTACTGTTGATCATAAGATGTTGGGAGTAGACTAATAAGACTGTTTCGATAGCAAATGGTTATGGACTGTAAAAAAGTGTTTATCAATTTGTTTTGTTACTTGAACTAAAGTATTTATAAATTCTTAGATGGAAGTCTGGAAGTCACTTACTCATCCCTCTCTAAATGGTTGGATCAGATTGTTCTTGACTTACTGTGTTTCCCCAAAGACCTTAGTGAAGTAGAGAATAATATCTAGGTATCTTATGCTTTGTATGTTGTCAGTGGTTGCTGTATAGTTTAGATGATTCAGATATATGTCTATGCTGAAACGGTGTGCAGGACTGCATTTACACAGATGTATTTGTGTAATACAAAATACAAAAAAAGTAGTACTTTTGTTACTTCATGTTAAGTGTTATAATGCAGCTGTTCCTAAAACTTTTATTAACTGTTGATAGAACTGACTCAATTTTATAGATGATAGCAAAAATAGGTAGATTTCTACCTCTCAAATGGTTAAAAGATTTGAATGATTTTCAGTGAAATGATTCTGCAGCAGTGAGATGGAGAATTCTTAAGGTTTGTATCCCGCTCGTTCTGGAGGATACTGTATTGCAGGTGCTGTATCACAGCTCTCAAGTTGGCCTTGTTCTGGTACTTACCAGTATATGACAAATAATGTAATGCTGCAGAAGTGATACATTTTAGTGACTGTAAAGCTAAACTTTTAACAGTCCAAAGAAAGATCTGCAAAATTTTTGACTCCTGACAATTTCTAAGAAATTGGATCAACATTCAGAGGAATTAGTATCATTTGGATGGTCAGTTATTGGGCTGTAAATAAAACTACAGACATGTGGGAAAAAATTACATCCCAGAAGGTTTCGTGGTCTCCTCAGGAACATGTCATTTGTTAAGCTCTATAATGCATTTTGTTGTAGCACATATTCATAAAGGTTGTAAGGCTGAAAACTGACAGTGCAGATATAGTAAATTCAGGGAGATTATATTTATGCAATGATCTCCACATAGTAGGCAGAGGAATTTGACTGAACTGTTTTCTTGCTTGTGTGAACAAAGGACACCAGGATCTCTCTCTGTATGATATTTCAGTAAAACTTGGAAGTAGAGCAAAAGTTCTAGTTACAGAAGTGAGATACCATCTTCCAATGCTGTTGAGGATTCAGGTGGAATTCTAAATTATAAGATGACAGATAGATGAAAATTTTTCTCAAAACTACTGAAAGTCATAATAATACATCTACTGAGAGCTTTCAGAGGCTCATATTTTGTTTGTACTACATGAGGAAAATATCTTGGACATATCCTTCAGCTCTTACTTTATTCAGCTTGATGAATCTTAATTCTAGTCGATACTACATAAAACTCCCCCCCCCAAAAAAAAAACCCCCCTCAGTAAAAGTATGCAGGATTTTCCTTTAATGTGTTATGTATTTCCTATGGAAGTTACAGAAAAGTAGAATCCTGCCCTTTGAAAAGAATTGCTTGTTTTGGCAAGCTTTGCAGAGAAGGTGTTATGGAAGAAAAGAAAGTTTTCTAGGGCAGATGCCAAAATGCAATAATATAGGGCATGTCAGACTTCTAAAGAAAATATGCATTCAAAGTCTTCTACTTTTTAAGTGTTGGATACACCAATAAAGCAGGATTAAATAATTCACTTAAAGATAGTGTATTGATTAGTTTCTTACATTTTGCTGCAATTAGAAATTGCATTAGAAAAAATTAGAAATGCATTTTTGACATGAATATTAATAGTAATTACATAAATAGTAATGTTTGCTTTTTATCAGTGGGAGGAAGATTTCAACTAGATACATACTCTGATATCTTGGAACAAATGGGCTGTATTCTCTAACTGTTTTTTAAAGGACTTTTTTCAAGTAATCTCAAACACATCTGTCATACTTCAGTTTTGTAGGCTGGTAAATACTGAAGCAGAGAGGATCCATTATTTGCTCAGCATTACAAAGAGATTGCTTCAAATTAGTGCTATGCCAAATTGTTACTGTGGTTGCTTGCATTTTATGGAAAATAATAAAAATTGTAAATATTGAAAGAAATGCCTCACTTTTCACTTGATGTAATTATATTAGAAGAAAATGTCAACTATTTTTCTTATCAGGAAAGTAAAAGTAGGCCACATATCATCCAAAGAACTTACGGAACACAAGCCTCCAAGCAGTCACAGGACCTTGGTATGTTTTTTGCTTATGAGTTTTTCAGTGTTGAAAATGATTGTATATATACAATTACAGTGCAATACAGTAATTTGAAAAAAATTAATATTAGGCTAACAGTCTCTATAAAATTGCTGGTTGTTTAGGAAAATGGGCTTTGTTCACAGTTATTGCATTGGAATTTAGAGTTGTGAAAAAGCCTCTGAAAAATTTCTACCCATGAATACCTGTATTTAGCTTTCTTCTGCAAATCATTTAATTTAATCAGTGATTTTAATGCTATTAAGGACATGACATGGAAGAAAACTTACGTTCTAAGCCCAGGTTACAATCACTTTACCTCTTCTTTCTAACTTTAGATTTCAAAATAACTTGAGATATTTTGTGTATATTAAAAAACGAACTTTTCAATAGCAAAGGTTCTTCTGGTTTTGGTGATCTTAATCTACTTTTGGTTTGGCCATGTACCTAAGTAGTTTTAAAGTAACACTGAAATTCTTAAATTGTAATTTGTACAGAGACTGAATCTAGTTCTGAATGGCCCTTTCTGTCTGAACTACAGTGGCTGAGGAGAAAGAGAAGAAAGAGAGCAGTGAGTAGAAGTGTGGCTGTGCATTAAAACCATTTATAAAAACAATCTCAAACCCACTAACTTTCAGTTTTTTTAATGTTGCGAGAATATGGGCTTTAGAAAATGTCCTGACTTGAGCTAGAACAGAACATTAATATTGTCATATAAGACAATTATCAAATTATAAAACAAGAAGATTATTCTTCTAAAACAGAACGTTTGGAGAAAAGTTGATAAACATTCTAAAGTAGTATACATCAATTGAATGGAAGCATAGTACTGCAAATAAAGTTAGAATTTTAAGTCTTGAGTCTGCCTGGGGGTAAAGAATAATTTTTAATGAAGTCTTGCTACTTTGTAGATATCTGACTTTATTTTAATTTGGCTTGTTAAATAGAATGTTTAAATAAAAAATCAAAATGAGGACACCTAGAACTGGTTTATTGACAGAATAGAAGTGGACAGTCCTCATGACCTGCACATGCCTATGTGTATGGGGAATAACTGAATTAAAGAAGATTCATCTGTATTTCTTCACTGAGTTGCACAATCCACTACATATTTTTGGGGGGCCCATCTGTTTTTAGTAACTTCCTCATTAAATCTGTGATGAATGGTACAGTAGACCAAGAGTTTTAGTGTTAGCGATTTTTGTCCTCTGTGAAAATAAGAGAGGAGGGAAACAATAGTGATTTTTGTGCTGAACCAAAAATAATAGACTCTAAACATTCTTAATAATGTGACTTAGATTGTCAGCCAGTGTCTATCATAACTCACTAAGTTACTGGAGTTGTAACTATGTACCCTAATTGAAATCTTACCCAGTTTTGAACAGGTTTATGCACCCTACATAATATTTATGAGCAGTCCTATTATATCAGTTGCGGTTATTTTTGAAAATCACTACATCTTTAGGATTTCTCAAAGAATTTATTTAATCCATCAGGTATCTCGTGGTGTCTTTGAAGAAATGAAATATCTGGAGCTCATGATAGTCAATGACTATAAAATGGTAAGTATATAGAGTCAGTGGTAATCTTTCTATTGATTCTAATTTGGAGGTGGATGTACCTCACTGTGATGCGTCAACTACTTTGGAGTCAAGTATTTCATTTATCGGCAGCAGTCAACATTGTACTGTAAGACACAGTTGAGGCCATAATACCTAATGTTACCTAAGATTTTCTAAAGCAATTACATTTTCAAAATACAACTGAAACATTTTAGTATCATATGGATAATTTAATATGCCCGTAACCAGTAAAATAAAGCAATTGAACATTTGTGTCCAGAACAAACACATTGAGCATTCTGTCCTTAAAGTAATCTCAGAATCATGTCTTGCAGAATATTTATAGCTTATTATGGTACAAATAGAGAAAGTTAAAATGATTTTATGCAACTGAAGTTACTTTTAAATCTGCATTTCAAAAATATGTACCTTGACTTTAGCAAGGCGTTTGACACAGTTTCCCACAGCATTCTCCTTGAGAAACTGGCTGCTCGTGGCTTGGATGAGCACACCCTTGGCTGGATCAAAAACTGGTTGGATGGCCGAGTCCAGAGGGTTGTGCTCAATGGAGTCAAGTCTGGTTGGCGGGCGGTCACAAGCGGTGTCCCTCAGGGGTCAGTGTTGGGGCCTCTCCTGTTCAACATCTTTATTGATGATTTGGATGAGGGGATAGAGTGCACCCTTAGTAAGTTTGCAGATGACACTAAGCTGGGTGGGAGTGTCGATCTGCTTGAGGGTAGGCAGGCTCTGCAGAGGGACCTAGATAGGCTGGATCGATGGGCACAGGCCAATGGGATGAGTTTTAATAAGGCTAAATATAAAGTCCTGCATTTTGGGCGTAACAACCCCCAGCAGCGCTACAGGCTCGGGAAGGTGTGGCTGGAGAGCTCCCCAGCAGAGAAGGACCTGGGGGTGCTGATTGACGGCCGGCTGAACATGAGTCAGCAGTGTGCCCAGGTGGCTAAGAAGGCCAATGGCATCCTGGCTTGCATCAGGAATAGTGTGACCAGTAGGAGCAGGGAGGTGATCTTGCCACTGTACACGGCACTGGTGAGGCCACACCTCGAGTACTGTGTGCAGTTTTGGGCACCGCAGTTTAGGAAGGACATTGAGCTACTAGAGAGGGTGCAGAGAAGGGCAACTAAGCTAGTCAGGGGTCTGGAAAACAGGCCTTATGAGGAGAGGCTTAGGGAGCTGGGCTTGTTTAGCCTGGAGAAGAGGAGGCTGAGGGGAGACCTTATCGCTCTCTTCAGCTACTTGAAAGGCCATTCTAGGGAGGCGGGTGTTGGCCTCTTCTCCCTTGTGACTAGTGACAGGACTAGAGGGAATGGGCTTAAGCTGAGCCAGGGTAGGTTTAGATTAGATATTAGGAAGAATTTCTTTACTGAAAGAGTGGTGAGATATCGGAATAGGCTGCCCAGGGAGGTGGTGGAGTCACCATCCCTGGAGGTTTTTAAGAAGAGGATAGATGTGTTTCTTCAGGGGATGATTTAGGGATAAGAGTAGTGTAGGGTTATCGGATGGACTAGATGATCTTGAGGGTCCTTTCCAACCGTAATGATTCTGTGATTCTGTGAATAGAATAGAATAGTCAGAGTTGGAAGGGACCTTAAAGATCATCTAGTTCCAACCCCCCTGCCTGTTAGGGACACCTTCCACTAGATCAGGTTGCCCAGAGCCCTGTCCAGCCTGGCCTTAAAAGCTTCCAGCAATGGGGCTTCCACAACTTCTCTGGGCAAACTGTTCCAGTGTCTAACCACCCTCATAGTGAAGAGCTTCCTCCTAATGTCTAACCTAAATCTACCCTCCTCTAGCTTGCATCCGTTTCCCCAGTTCTATCACTAGCTGACCTCCTAAAAAGTTCCTCACTGGCGTTCTTGTAGGCCCACTTCAGATACTGGAAGGCCACAAGAAGGTCTCCTTGGAGCCTTCTCTTCTCCACACTGAACAACCCCAACTCTCTCAGTCTATCATTGTAGGACAGGTGCTCCAGTCCTCTGATCATTCTCGTGGCCCTTCTCTGGACTCGCTCCAGCACCCCCCTATCCCTCTTGGAATGGGGGCTCCAGAACTGGATGCAGTATTGCAGGTGGGGTCTCATGAGAGCAGAGTAGAGGGGGAGAATCACTTCCCTTGACCTGCTGGCCACACTTCTCTTGATGCAGCCCAGGACACGGCTGGCATTATGGGCTACAAGCACACACTGGTGTCTCATGTTGAGTTTCTCATCCACCAGC
>VWZX01002430.1:14402-45937 GCA_013399015.1 Galbula dea | reverse complement strand
TCCCTTCAAACTCCTAACATTCTGTGATTCTGTGATACATCTATATAACTTGTTAATGTGTTTTTGGATCAGATCCCATAGCTCCCATTCATATGAGTCATCTCATTGATAGCTACCTTTACACTGAGTAGGATTCTTTATCTACTGGTTTTGGGGATGTAAAATATCGTGGATACATTCATTTTTACAGACCACTCTTATTCAGTTACTAATGGTTTTACCTGTGGAAGTGAGGGTTGGGAATCTCACTCTACACATTCCCGTTTTTGGTTCACTTGTTCCACCATGTAGCTTTTTAATGTGTTGTCTGATTTCACCCTGGATATGTCAAATAAATGAAAACAAGCTGCTATAGAAGAGAGACTGAAATTCTAGGACTAAGAGGAGGATAGCTGCTTGAGCTTGTATCTTAATAGGCAGTTGGGAATTTGCTGAAGAGAGAGCCCTTATAAATCACAGGAAGAAGATCAACCAGTTTCTTAAACCATTAAGTCATACACAAAAAAGACAAATTCACACAAAACTACAGCATTTCAGCATTCTTGATAGAGCTCGTTCACTAAGGATTTGGAAGAAGAAAGACATTTCACTGGTCATATTGTTGCTCAGGCACTACAGGGTTCAGCACTATTCATCAGGCACTTTTTTATATACAGTCCTGCTAGGTTTGAAGTAGCAAAGTTGCAGAAACATTTATTTTGTGTTCAAAAAGTCATGAGTGGAAGTTGCGGCCCCATGAAAGTGGTGAGGAGCGGCCCTGTAATTTCGCCATTTGAAATGCTTTCACCGTGGAATAAATTCTTTGCAGATGGAAGTAAACAAAGCTGGAGACAAAAGCATACTGATGCAAGCAGGCATTATTTCCAAAACTGTAACTGTGGTCTGACTCTGTAGTCAGTGCTTACTCTGGTCTTGAGAGTTCAGCAGCAGCCATGTGGTATGACTGCAGAATCAAGCCTTCTCTTGAAGGTTAGCCAGCTATTGAGATACTTTCATAAACAGTAGTTTGAAGTAATTAACTGGTGAAAAAGTGTGCATGCTATGAGACAGGCTCTTTGAAAGGTTGTATGCATCTATTTAATGAGATGGATTTCATTGTTTTACAGGCATTTTTAACAGCCATAGGAGACAGGAACCATAGGGCTGTCCTTGCATTGGAACACATGTTTGCACCAGTGCTGGATGGAGCCGTGTCCACTCTGCTTGGAGTGTTAATGCTCGCAGGATCAGAGTTTGATTTTATTGTCAGGTAAAGCATTTGTGTATGTTTTAACTTTCTTTTTAAAATAAAAATTAGTATGCTTTTAATTTTTACCCACTTCAGCATATCCATCATTTTATTACTATGCATGATGTGTCAAGTATGCTTACATCATGGTCATGCTTTCCCTGTGTTTATTAACTCCTTGTTACATGCTAGACATGGTAGTGTTTCCATTGCTGGTATTAAAATCTGTTCCAGGAAAATGTGACACCCAGCATGAAAGAACACAAAAATGGCTCTCTTTAGCAAAGTTTGCTAATTCTGGGTTTGAGTCAGTTCCAAACATCTAGTATTCTCCAGTATTAGCTGGGTTTGACCTTTAACCTTAAGGTCCTCCAGACTTCTTGTATGCACAGCAGTTTACATGCTAAGGACATGTAAACCTACAAACATTGCTGCAACTATACTGCAAGTGACTCTCTCCAGGCCTTCTCCTTTTATTGTTATGAGAGGTTTACAGCAATATATAACAGGGAGAGGAAAATAAGTATGAACACAGAACTTTATATTGAAATGTGGTAAAGAAAAGCCTGAAGGCCTTTCTGTTTAGAGGTACAGGCACTGTTTCTGGTGAATTTAATTAACAATGTGAGTTTGTCAAGGATGAGAGGAAAGCAAGGTTTCTTTGAGGGGAATTTGAGAAGTGCAATGAAACAGATCTTACTCTATTCCAAAAAACCTGTGGAGCTTGGTAAAATGGCTAACTTTAGAGGTAACACAGGTTCTTTGTGGCAAACTACAGCACCAAAAAAAAATACAGTCCAAGCCCTAAAATGGAACTGAGGCAAGACTGGGCCAAATGAAAATGCTCTGAAAGATGATTTAACTACTTAGGTAGACATAAGCTGGATAAATGGCTAGGCTTAGCTGACATCCATTTGACAATAAGAACAACAAAATGTCAAAGGCAGGAACTGAGAGACTGGCTGCTAAATCTCTTTAAGATTTTTTGTTTATGTATGTAAGAGATTTGAAGAAAGCAGGCACTTTGCAGTTAGACCTCATGAAACCTACATGAGGATTATTACTATGCAGATATTGCATGTCCTGAAATCGAATTTGTGTTTTTTTCCCCCAAGTCAGTATTTTTTACTTTATTTTATTGGTATCTAAGAAACAAGGTAGACTTACTGGTTTTGGACCTAATGTTGTAAGGGTTGTAACACTTTGAGATACAGATTACTTGTAGATTTAACCCGAATTTACAGGGGTACTCTTGGTGTGCTACTTTCCTACTGAACAGAGGAGACTTTGGCAAGCGTATTTTTGTCATAGCGAATGGAAGATTGTAGCAGCCCTTCACACCAAATTTGGATTGGATGTTCTCTCAGTTTATAAAATAAGACTTTCAACTTTTCAACTTACATTATTTTACTTTTTTTGGCCATCATTTTCTAGCACAATCTGACTTTAATTTGCCGTGTGTAAAAAGTAAAATAAAATAAACTAAAGGAGCCTGAGCATTGTTACAGAGGGTGAAGAAGATTCCAAGCTTCCGGAAAGCCATAGATTAGTCCAACAATGTGGAAGATTAAGTAAATTAACAGACATTGTATACATCAAGTGGTCAGAGCTATAATCCTCCTGTTTATCCTAGCGTTAGATGGATGAGATGCAAATGTTTTTAATGCCTGTTGTTGATTTCTGTCCCAATATAAAGTTCTGGTGGTTTACGTTAGTAGTGTAGATTGGCTTGCTGATTTTTTGCTAATGCAGATCAGAAATTCCCAAATGTTTATAATAGCAGGATATTTGTAGTTTTACAGGAGTCTGGTATATTTGATCAGATGTGGAAACAGGGAGGCAGTAAAGTTTGTTGCCAGCTAGACAATGTAATCAGCAGACCATTAGCAGCAAGCTTGCCCTCCGTTCTTCTCCTTTGCGTCTCCAGGAATTTACCAAGACTGAGTCCTTGAAATCATTAGTTACAATGCAGCCTTAAGTTTAGTCTGAGCCCCAGCTGTGCCGAATACCAACTAGCAAGGCTTTCCTTTTACTGACAGGTTTACCTTGGTATTCATGAAGGATCCCAGACCTTAGCCCTCAGTGGTGGGAAAGGACAACCACTTGTGCACTCTCCTCTTCTTCCATAGTTCTTCAGCCTTTATGTTTGAATTGGCTGACGCAAAACAAGAGTATTCAGAGATGCTAAATTGTTCAACAAAAGATTAGCCTGCAATGCCGCTCTGCCATTGTGGAGTGCTCTTACTCAGTACAATGCTTGAAGCTTACTATAGAATGGGCAGCATTTTCTTTGCAGAAAGCGGGTTCCTGTGTTATAAAAAGGTTGCAATTTGAGCTATTTGGTAAAACTGGAACTCACAGAATTCTAGGCGGAAAGTTGTGATTAATGAACAGCAAGGGAAACCCTTACCTGATACACTGGAGATTTAATTAGAGATTCTGCTGTAAGATGCAGAGGCATTTCACAGTGGATTAGCTGCTGGGAGAAGAGGGCTTCTTTTCCTTCTAGGCTAAATTGTTTAAATTCTACACCCTTCACTTCATTTGTTTGCTTCTGCTGGGTTTTCACTAATGGGGGCCCCTTTTCATTGTGTTTGTGCTTTCAATCCATTCAGCTATTCACTGCGCATTCCATATTTTTGTGTTTGTGTAACACATTCATAAATAACATTACATGCTTTCAGATTCTGGGAAATTAACAAACATAATTTTTTTCTTTCCTTTATCAACTAACACTTTGGGTTGTGGAATGTAGCTTCTCTAATTCAGAAGGTAAAAAATATCCTGTATCTATATATGGAAAGTTATATAATTATTTGATACAGTGTTAGTAATACTTTGCATTTAATTTAGTATATGTATTACTTTAACATATGTAGAAGTAATTCGTAGCCCCTTATTTCTAACAATATTTGTGGCTATTCTCTCTCCCAAACCTCTTAAACTCTTCTTCAGGTATTTCTTTGCTGTTTTGGCAATCTTAACCATTCTGGGAGTTCTCAATGGATTGGTGCTGCTTCCTGTTCTTCTTTCATTCTTTGGACCATACCCTGAGGTCAGTAAAATTAATAGTGAACAAAAGAAATAATACTGTATCTGCACCCCTGTCCTCCACAGATAACCCCCTTTTTTAGAAACTCTTTAGTTTTTTATTTTCTTCAATTTTTGTAGATTTTAAGTTTCTTACTTGAGTTTGGTTTTTTAATCTTTATTAAAGGTTTTGTTTGTTATTTAGTTGATACTCCTCTACTTATGTTTTTAAAGATTTTTTTAATAACTATTGTTTTAGAGGCTGCACTCAGCAAAATAATACAAGTGTAGGATTAATTATGCTTTTAAAAGCATAATGTGATATGCAGACTAGTTTTTGAAATAGGTATCTTCCCCAATATTCTGCAAAAGATAGTTCTTTTTGTACACATATCTTCTTCTTTCCTACCTCATTGCCTCTTTTGCTTACCTCAAAATATTTAACTGAACAGACCACCAGGAAGGCCCGTGTGGACCAACATACACTGGTGGTGGTCCACAGACCACACCTTGATAACCATGACAGGTCTGCCAGAAGATCCTTTCTGTCCAGTCATCGCTTTCTGCAGTATGCTCTTAGCTCAAGCAGCATTTTTCATGAGTGGAAAAAGAGCCCAGGTCCAGCAAAAAATGATTCGTAAATACCAAATTTGTATTTGGTTGTTGATCATCCATTACCTACTCTATAGTTAACACAATTACTGTGTTAAATAGGGTTCTTTTTGTCACATATTAGTAGACTCAATGTGCTCTGCTTCACGTGTGTGTGGGTACAAGAATAAAACACACAAGGTATGTATACAGCACTAGTACTGGTACTAAGGTTCTTATGGCGTCGGAGGGTGTATTTGGCAGAAGAACATTTGTGTCAAAACCTAATGATTTAAAGTGTAATGCTAAATGAATGTTATTGATTGCACTGTCGTTTTCAGGTTTCTCCAGCCAACGGACTAAACAGGTTGCCCACACCGTCCCCTGAGCCACCCCCCAGCATCGTGAGGTTTGCACTGCCACCTGGGCACACAAACAATGGGTCAGATTCCTCTGATTCGGAGTACAGCTCTCAAACCACAGTGTCTGGCATCAGTGAGGAGCGTGAGGCCACCCAAGGCCCTGGGGCACCAGTCCATCAAGTAATAGTGGAAGCCACTGAGAATCCTGTCTTTGCAAGATCCACTGTAAGTAGCTTGTATATTGGCTGGCAAGAGAGCAAGAAGAGTGCTTGGGGATTTTTTTATTTTAATCTACTGCTTCCACAGAAAGCTATGCAACTTTGTGCCACCTGTAAGCAGAGAGTGAAGGCTCTTCTTATCATCTCCTTTAGAATCAAGTTGGGGATAAAATGATGGTATGAAAGGACAGGTCTCTGACATGTGTAATTGCTGTTACATCATACTGGCACCAGCCACAAGAGAGAGCTCTCAGTCTGTTTGATGTCTGTTTTCAGAGAGGGAAAGGGGAGAGGTTGAAAGATCCAAATGGGGAGAGATGAAAAGATCCAGATCTCTTCCTTTCAGCTCATTGTGGATCACTACCTCATATACCTTTCTCTGACAGCATGTTTTAGGGAGTAAGATTGATAGAGCCAGAAGAAAACAGTTTCAGGGTTTACCAAATCTTGAGCCTGTTGCATCTTGCTACTGAGTTGGCAAAACTGTGATTTCAAAGAGAAGTGAAAAGCTCTGTCTCCTACCCCTGCTGGTGCTGCATGCTGAGCTGTGGTGCAGATCTGGTTTTGTTCAGCAGAGGCCTAGAAATAGGTACAAGCACAGCCACATTTGAAGTTGGTCACGGCTTATTGACTGATCTGGCCGCTGTGCTTCACGCCTTTTACAGAAATCAGAAAACAGATTCCTACATTCTATACAAACTTCCATACTAACATCTTGTATATGTACCCTGCATGGAATAGAGCCTTTTCTAAATGCCTGCAGTTCTGCTTGTTGAATGAGTTAAGATGAAGTGCTTGTCACGCATCTCTTTCAAAGATGGACCTGTGTGTAGGAAGTTTTCAATAATGTTTTCAGCTGTCATCCTGTGTTTTTCTGAAGGCATGCTTTCCAAATGTTAAGAAAATCAGACAGAAACTATCTGGAAGAATCAACAATTATCAGACATTACCTTTGCGTGTTAGAGACAAGACAGCATTATTATAATTGTTCATAGCATAAAATATATGCAAGTGTAATATTTATTTGCCTTCCTTTGTCAGAGGCATAACTGTGCATCTGTCTTTCAGGTGGTGCAGCCAGAGACAAGTCCCAGACTACAATCTAACCCAGAGTCTGGCACACAGCAGGCATGGCATCAGGGCAGACAACCCAAACGGGAAGCAAGGGAAGGGCTGCGACCACCTCCTTACCGCCCCCGAAGGAACGCTTTTGAAATTTCTACTGAAGGGCATTCAGGACCTACCAGTAGGGATCGCTTGGGCCACAGGGCTCGTTCTAATAACATGAGAAGCCCAGCATTCGGTGCAGTAGGTGCCACGGGACCAGCATACTGCCAGCCTATCACTACTGTGACTGCCTCAGCTTCAGTGACTGTTGCTGTCCACCCTGCAGTGCACAGCCACAGCTCTCGAGGAGGGAGTTTTCCATCCTATGAGGGACACCATGAAGCTGACCATGAGCCATTTGAGGACCCTCATGTGCCTTTTAATGTGCGATGTGAAAGAAGAAATTCTAAAGTAGAAGTTATAGAACTGCAAGATGTTGAATGTGAGGAAAAGATACCTGGCAACAGCTCACAGTAAGGTAGGTCCATCTTCTGTAGCTGCAAGCTTTGCTTATGTTAGGCAATGGTGTGATTGAAAGAAAGGGGAAAGAAAATTTCTCTGAGGTACCTTTCCTTCAGGTAGGTTTACTTACTGGTCCATGGTCATCTTAAATCTGCTAACTGTAAATACAGTACATTTTGCACTAGAAGTAAGGCTGGATAAGATAGTACTTTACAACACTGAGAAGTTACAGTGTGTTGAGACATGAACTACTTCCAAGAGCTTTGCAAAGAAGGTAAGCACACCTTACAATCCTAGTTTTTTAGCAGATGAGGAAAGTGAGTCAGAGATGCTGTGTAACATCCTCAGAGCTGTGCGACTGCATTTGTTGTTGATAAGTCCTGTCTTTGGATCACTGAATAAGACATCTTCTAAAACACGACACAGAAAGACATTGCGTAGGAGAGTGTAAAATTGCCAGCTACTTCAAGAGTTGTCCTCTCTTGAATAAAACTCTTGTGACAGAGAATTTTAGGTCTGTAGTGAGGACTGAGTCCCTTTGGAAGATGATGAGAAGGCTACCCTGATGCAGTGTAACAGTGCATTGCTACATGGCAGGGTATCCCCTCTTCTTTGAGTGGGTGTTCAGAGACCCACCTGGTGCGCTTGCATACTGGAGGAGTCTTTGGGCCAATCTCTACCTTTCCAAGGGCAGCTGCAGTGGCTGTTGCAGATTTGCATAGGGTAGAACTGACCTAGCAGAGAATTTAATGTGTTCCTGTAAAACAATAGGTAGACCCAAGAACTTGTGAGACTTGATACCTAAGTCATTTTCTGTAATATTATATCTGCACCCCTTTCCTCCACAGATTACCCCCTTTTTTAGAAACTCTTATTTTTTAAATTCGCTTCAATTTTTATAGTGCTATTTAGAACAGACAGGGTATCTTAGTAGATGTTTGGGGAAGAATAAAACTGTTAATTTTCTTGAAAATTTTCCATTAATTTTAATACTTTAAATGGGAGAAAACAATTTGTGTTTTTTTCCTGAAAGCTTCTGGGAGCTTGTGCCTGAAAAAAACATTTCTCATTATTTTAACTTTGTTTTTTAATTTTGGGGGAAAGAGAAAGTGTTAAAATAATTATTTAGCTTTGGATCCCTGTTTTCTCTCTTTGTTTGTCAGAGATTTTCAGTTACAGACATTAGTTTGACCAAAGCAAGCCGTTTTATTTTGGTTTTACAACTGTTTTACATGTACACGTAGATACATGCACACACAGAGACTTGGAGAGTTTTCACTGAAATTTTTTGAGAATTTATAATGAAAAACATTGAGAACCTTTGCCTATGAGAACAATATGAGGTTCAACAACTCCCAAGTGTGAGGTCCTGCACTTGGGATGGGGCAATCCTAGGCATGAGTACAGTCTAGGAGATAAACTCATTGAGAGCAGCCCTGTAGAGAAGGACTTGGGGGTACTGGTGGACAAAAAGCTGGAGATGAGCCAGCAATGTGCATTTACAGCCCAGAAGGCCAACTGTATCCTCAGCTGCATCAGGAGAGGAATGACCAGCAAGTCAAGGGAGGTGATTCTGCCTCTCTGCTCTGCGCTTATGAGACCCCACCTGGAGTATTGCTTCCAGTTCTGGGGACCTCAGCTTAAGAAGGATATGGACCTTTTAGAGTGGGTCCAGAGGAGGGCCACAGAGATGATCAGAGGGCTGGAGCACCTCCCATATGAGGACAGGCTGAGAGAATTGGGTTTGTCAGCTTGGAGAAGAGAAGGCTTTGTGGGGACCTTACAGCAGCTTTGCAGTACCTAAAGGAGGCCTATAGAAGGTGGGAAGAGAGACTCTTTACTTGGGTAGAAGGTGATAGAACAAGGGATAATAGCTTCAAAGTAAAGGAGTGAAGATTTGGATTGGCTATTAGGAAGAAGTTCTTTACTAGAGGGTGGTGAGGCACTGGAACAGGTTGCCCAGAAAGGTTGTGGATGCCTCATCTCCGGCAGTGTTCAAGGCCAGGTTCATTGTGGCCCTGGGCATGCTGGTCTAGTCAGTTGCATCCCTGTCCATGACAGGGAGGGGTTGGAGCTACATGATCTAGATGAAGTTGGTAACTCAAGTTGTGGATGAAGGTAAACCTGTTTATGTGATCTTTTTAGATTTTAGCAAAGCTTTTGATACTGTCTCTTGCAGTATCCTTTTGAACAAAATGTTCAGTGTTTATCTTGGTAATTACATCATACGATGGGTAAGCAACTGGCTCATGGGTTGGATGCAGAGAGTCGTAGTAAACGGGGTTACATCAGGTTGGTGCCCAGTCACTAGCAGAGTTCCGCAGGGTTCTGTCCTTGGCCCAGTACTCTTCAACATCTTCATAAATAACCTGGACACAGGAATTGAGGGGATGGTTAGAAGATTCGCTGATGACACTAAGCTGGGAGGGTCTGTTGACTCCCATGAGGACAGTGAGGCCCTACAGAGGGACCTTGATAAACCAGAGCGCTGGGTAATCACCAACCACATGAGGTTTAACAAGAGCAAGTGCCGGGTTCTGCACTTGCGATGTGGCAACCCCAGATGTGTGTAGACCGGGGAGTGAGAGGCTGGAGAGCAGCAGTGTGGAGAGGGACCTGGGGGTCCTTGTCAACAATAGGCTGAATATAAGTCAGCAGTGTACTCTAGCAGCCAGGAGGGCCAACTGTGTCCTGGGGTGCATCAAGAACAGCATCACCAGCAGGTCAAGAGTAGGTGATTGACCCACTCTACTCTACACTGGTGCGGCTGCACCTCGAGTATTGTGTGCAGTTCTGGGCTCCACAATTTAGAAAGGATATTAAGCTGTTGGAGAGTGTTCAGAGGAAGGCTATGAAGATGGTGAGGGGCTGTACCTTATGAGGAGCAGCTGAGGTCACTTGGTCTGTTTGGCCTGGAGAAGAGGAGATTGAGAGGAGACCTCATAGCTGTCTTCNCTGTCCTTGGCCCAGTACTCTTCAACATCTTCATAAATAACCTGGACACAGGAATTGAGGGGATGGTTAGAAGATTCGCTGATGACACTAAGCTGGGAGGGTCTGTTGACTCCCATGAGGACAGTGAGGCCCTACAGAGGGACCTTGATAAACCAGAGCGCTGGGTAATCACCAACCACATGAGGTTTAACAAGAGCAAGTGCCGGGTTCTGCACTTGCGATGTGGCAACCCCAGATGTGTGTAGACCGGGGAGTGAGAGGCTGGAGAGCAGCAGTGTGGAGAGGGACCTGGGGGTCCTTGTCAACAATAGGCTGAATATAAGTCAGCAGTGTACTCTAGCAGCCAGGAGGGCCAACTGTGTCCTGGGGTGCATCAAGAACAGCATCACCAGCAGGTCAAGAGTAGGTGATTGACCCACTCTACTCTACACTGGTGCGGCTGCACCTCGAGTATTGTGTGCAGTTCTGGGCTCCACAATTTAGAAAGGATATTAAGCTGTTGGAGAGTGTTCAGAGGAAGGCTATGAAGATGGTGAGGGGCTGTACCTTATGAGGAGCAGCTGAGGTCACTTGGTCTGTTTGGCCTGGAGAAGAGGAGATTGAGAGGAGACCTCATAGCTGTCTTCAGCATCCTCACGGGGGATAGTAGAGTGGCAGGGACCAATCTTCTTAATCTGGGGGATAGTGATAGGACTAGGGGAAATGTGGTGAAGTTGAGTCAGGGGAGGTTCAGACTGGAGATTAGGAAAAGGTTCTTCACTCAGAGGGTGGTTGGGATCTGGAACAGCATCCCCAGGGAAGCAGTCTCAGCACCACACCTGACAGAGTTTAAGAAGTGTTTAGATAACACTCTCAGGCACACGGTGTGACTCTTGGGGTGTCCTCTNCAAGTGCCGGGTTCTGCACTTGCGATGTGGCAACCCCAGATGTGTGTAGACCGGGGAGTGAGAGGCTGGAGAGCAGCAGTGTGGAGAGGGACCTGGGGGTCCTTGTCAACAATAGGCTGAATATAAGTCAGCAGTGTACTCTAGCAGCCAGGAGGGCCAACTGTGTCCTGGGGTGCATCAAGAACAGCATCACCAGCAGGTCAAGAGTAGGTGATTGACCCACTCTACTCTACACTGGTGCGGCTGCACCTCGAGTATTGTGTGCAGTTCTGGGCTCCACAATTTAGAAAGGATATTAAGCTGTTGGAGAGTGTTCAGAGGAAGGCTATGAAGATGGTGAGGGGCTGTACCTTATGAGGAGCAGCTGAGGTCACTTGGTCTGTTTGGCCTGGAGAAGAGGAGATTGAGAGGAGACCTCATAGCTGTCTTCAGCATCCTCACGGGGGATAGTAGAGTGGCAGGGACCAATCTTCTTAATCTGGTGGATAGTGATAGGACTAGGGGAAATGTGGTGAAGTTGAGTCAGGGGAGGTTCAGACTGGAGATTAGGAAAAGGTTCTTCACTCAGAGGGTGGTTGGGATCTGGAACAGCATCCCCAGGGAAGCAGTCTCAGCACCACACCTGACAGAGTTTAAGAAGTGTTTAGATAACACTCTCAGGCACACGGTGTGACTCTTGGGGTGTCCTCTGTGGGTTTAAGAGCTGGACTTGATGATCCTATTGGGTCCCTTCCAGCTCAGACAATGCTATGATACTATGATCTTTAAGGTCCCTTCCAATCTGGGCTGTTCTGTGATTTTACGATGATTCTATGATAATGAAATCACCTTCTGATTTATAAAAATAACTCCCGAAACATCTCAAAGTGCAGGTAGGCATGAATACCTTTAGCCTCACAATCTAGAATTCGGGAAAATAATAGTATCCTCAGAATAAGGAAATACTTGGGCTTAGCTTTTTCAAGCTGAATGGCATGTAATATGAGATTCTTAACTGTGTGGAGTATTCAGCGTAGCATATTTCTCCTTAAAGCGTTCATTGGTTTTGGTGAAGTTGTCACAGGTATCTAAACCTGAGAACTCAGAAGTTAAAGCATCTGTATTTTTTAAGTGTCATCAGTATTTCTCTACTGGGAAATTAATGACTGACATGAAAGCAGACCCTCTGTTTTCTGGCTGCTAACTGTAACCACAGGAATTGTGAAATGAGTTTTCCATTAGCTTGATCTGTTTGTTTTTCTTGGACTTTAATTTTTCATTTTTTATTTCTGTCTTTATTTGTAAAGAATAATAACTGAAACAAAGAAGAGGCCAAAGATGGAAAACTGTATTTCCACAACTGCTTGAAGAGAAGAACTGCTTGAAGTTGTAGAAAAGGACATGCTGCATCACATGCAACAGTTCACTGTTACTGTAACCTATTGTATTATTTTGTTAAATAATTCTTTTATGTATTTAAAAGATGTACACATGTAATATACAAATGTACAATGTATAGTAGTATAATCTGGAGTCATTTGCCTCTGGGCAATAGAATGGGGACAATATTGTGTATGCTTTGTACTTTTGTACATTGATCTCTGTGCCACAACTAAGCTTAATCTAGTTCTAAATTTCAGCATAGGTTGCTGCTGCTTAAATATTGTATAATTTACTTGTATAATTCTATGCAAATATTGCTTATGTAATAGGATTTTTTTAAAGGTACATGTCTGTTTAAAATATTTTAAATTTGCGTATCACAACCCTGTGGTAGTATGAAATGTTACTGTTAACTTTCAAACACGCTATGCGTGATAAGTTTTAAAATAAGCAGATATGAAGAAAAGCAAATTAATCTGGGAGGCCTAAGTAGATTTAGCTATGTGCAGATTTTGTTTTGCTGTTTGTATCTCATGTGCATCTGGAAGCGTGCATGCTTTTATGTGTATGTTCCTGGTGTACTGTAGTTTCTCTTTTACTGTATGGTAACTTTGTGGGCTTATAAACCCACTGATGCTGATATGAGTCTGACTTTCCCTGTTAGTAGGCACTAGTGAAAACTCTGTTGGTGTTTACCAACAGGTACCATAGACTGCCATCATCAAAGGCTCAACTAAAATAGAAGACAAGGAGATGCGGTTTGAGGTTGTGGTTCAGTTTCCCACACTCTTAATGTCTTGGTTCATGTGACTTTGGTCAAGTCACTGAACTGTCCCATGCCTCTGTTTCTCATTCTGTAAAATGGGCATGATTACACTTACCTACCTCCCAGGAATGTTGAGAGGCTTAATTACTGTTCGTATAGTTCTTTAATTTTTTTTTTCTTGTTGTTGGTTTTGTAGGTTTTGGTTTTGTTTGGTTTTTTGCTAAGAGGTGCCAGGTAAGTGCAAACAACTATAACCCTTATTTTTTCATTTCCAAAGGTGCTGATGGTTATAGAAATTCAATGAGCATATGCCTTATTTTGATATTGATACTGTTAAGTACGAATGGCGTTAGAAGCTAGATAATTGAGTTGTTTGATGGTGAGCCACAGCTTAGTGGTGTCCTTTCAGCATTGAAAGCAGTATCATTGGTCACCTTATTTTCATGGCAGGAAGGAAGTTAATAGTAAGTCATAAAAATCAAATGGAAGGATAAGGAAAAAAAAAATCTACTTTCATTTTTTAAATATAAATGGTTTTCTGATGGGTCCAGGACTGTAATGACATGTAAGGCCTGAGGTGTTCTTTTTCTCTGTTGTTTGTGTTTTCCCATGCTGCATTGGCACTTTTAATTAAAACAGCTAAATGGGGATCTCTTTGCAAAGCTAATTTAGCTTTTGTATTATTATTTTTAAACTAAAGGGGGATTGCTGCAGGTGAAGGGTCTGAAAAAAACACTACAATCTATGTTCCCATTGGAAACAAACCCTAAGAATGGAGAACCCTAATTTAAAATAATAGGAAAAAGTTTTCATTACCTCTTTCTTCATCTTTTTATCTGCCCTTCTGCAAGCCATTTTTTTAGAGCACGTAGATGTTCAGTTGTCTGTTCAGAGGCAAACACACATAACCAATACTGAGTTTCTAAACACAGCAGTGGTGGGGCTTTTCTTTAAGTATGATGCCTGAACAGCAGTGGCCAATTCTTTGATGGGAAAGTGTTTTTCTCCAGTGGCTTCAGGGAGTCTATCTTGCCCACAGACCTTGCCAGCATAATGAATGGGGATAATGAGAATGCACAAATTTCCATGCCTTTTTTGCTCACTTGAAAACACTTTGATAAGAGGCACTTGTTTACAGATCTCCAATGTGAACTCTCTTAAGAGCAGGTCGCAAGAGCCTGGTGTCATTCCTGTAATACATAAGCTAGTTCCAGTGCACACTAATGGTTAATGTTACAACTGCGTACTGGTCCAGTTCACTGTCTTAACATCAAATCTCTTAATGATAAAAAGATGAGGACCCCCAGTTTAGCACTAGCAGCTTAGTGACCTCAAATCATACAAACTCTGCAACAAAAGTGTATGATACTAATTAGAAGCTGCCTTCAACTGCTAAGTGTATGCACTCCCATGTCAGAGGTTGGCAGGGCTCCCTTTGACACTGCCATGGTGCTGTAGGCTGCCTCACACCCTTCTCTTCCTTAGGAGTGAAGGAAGCCAGGGCAAGCCGTGGTGTCTCCCACCTGCTCCTGCCCAGGTCCTCCTGCGTGCTTTTGTGTGGGTGAGCTGTCTGCTACTTTGTGCGCAATGTAGACCTTCTCCAATAGTCACATTGGCAAGGGGAGATCTCAGTGGCTGGCAACATTTATTTGGTTTTGGTTTTTAACTTTTTTAATCATGGGTGATATTTATATTTTTGTATCATAAGAATGTTTTCTTACAGTATTTGTCATGCCAGTTTATAATGAACAAGATGCAGGGATTTTATTTCTATTGGAAACACTATTACAGCTATGTTTTTACTGTTTAATGGATTTTTATTTGTATAGAGTGCTTACTAATATTAAATAGGAAAGAGTGTGTAACATTTACATTAAGGACTTGTCATAGCTTTTAGCGTAAGGAGTTAAAAGGAAAAAAATATTCAAACTGGGTCTCATTGCCTGCATGTTTTGGCAGGAATGGGTTTGTGTCATTTCAGTTACAAAGATAAAATTATGCCATATAATTTATTTATATGAAAATTTATTTTTGTAGTGTACATAGTAGTCATAAGTCTTTTGACAGAAGTATATTTTTAAAGAGTTTATATGTAATGATGATGCCATTATGTTTTGGAACACTGCTGAGATACAATAACCATGCACACTTTTCCTTGTAAACCCCCTGGCAGAAAAGAAAACGTTTAACAGTGTTAAAAGAAAAAGAGAGTGTGAATATTCATACAATTCTGAACTGTGTTTTAGTAACCATTTGTGATCTAGTGTGGTTCTCATTTTAAACTTTGAATGGAAATTGTACAAACTCTCTAAATATTAATGTTCAAACACTGATAGAAATTCTAACATGAATAAAAAATACTATATCTTATTGGTTACGGATTTAATTGTTTATAGAATGCTTCTTTAGGTAATACCAGTCATCTGTGCAGGTACAGCCATGCAGTTATGCTGATCTGGAGCGGGAATTTGGGATGTTTGGTAGATTCGGATTTGCCTGTTTTGGAGCAGCTGCCAACTTTAAAATTCTATCTAAATGGTAACACTGCTGCTTGTCTGTTGATTCCGTTGCCTTTGTTTTGTCACAGGGGATAGGTTAGGACTGGATTCTCACTTTCACTGTCACTTTGTAGGAAGCATTTTGTGTAGGTTTCAACCCCTTGGGTAAAACAATTTATGTACAGGTTACTTCTGCTTAGATGTGGCAGGAAGTTTTTGTCTTTTTCCATCTCTGTGGTTGCTCCCTAGACTGGATTAGAGCAACAGTCTATTTTTCCCACTTTCTGGAACAAAAAATAAATAAATGTGGAACTCCAGAAACTACAGCACTCCACAAGAAGGGAGAGTATTGACAAAACTCTTTTCTGGGAAGCATACAAGTCTGCAAGCCAGGGTGCAGGTTAAGTGGGAAGGAGGAGAAGCTAGTGCAGACAGCAGGATGAAGATTATAGCTAGCAATATCTTCCTGAACTCACTTGCATTGTAAACCTTTGTGGCTTATCCTGTGCAAACATGCTCTGCTGAGCGTCTGCCAAAGGGCTGCAGAGCCCACAATCCTTTACTTTGTCCTTTGAACCCTAGGTGATTTTTTTCATGAGTCTTCTAAATTTCTTATTAACAAAAAGCCCAAACATGTCTTGGTATAATCTATAATTCAGCCTCTACTTTTCATGGTCAAAGGAAATACAAATACTACTTTTTATTCTATGTTTTCTTGAAGTTTAACCAGAAAAAAGTACAGTTGAAGGACTTGAACTGCAGAACTCATACACGTTATTTTTTGCTATTCAAAATGAACTGCAGAACTCTTGCCCATGGGGTTTTTTGCTATTCAAAATACTTTCCTTCAGATCCTCAGGACTAGCCAGACTGAGTCAGGTTGCAGATTTGGCCTTGGTGGATTACAGCCTGTGAGAACAGTGGTCACAAAATCTTGCATTAGCTCAACTCACTGACTTTGCCTTTTGTGTCCTAGCCGTTTATGGGAGCAGCTCCATTCACAGGACTGGAAACCATATGAATAAATCAATACATTCTGCCAGCCAGAGCGCAGAAGTTTTTATTTTGCATCAACAATACCAACTTAGCTTAGATTACTTGTCATGTTTAGATTTCTTTAAAATGTCTCTTCTAGCTGTCAGTCCTATTAACCCCAGGTAAGACCTTAAACAGATTTTTGTCAGGGATTGGCCATATTTATTCAGGCCTTAAGTAAACATGTGGCCATATTTTTGTTGGCATAATGCACGTATTTAACAGCTTTAGGAATGCTACATGCTGCTATACTGCAGCAGCACTGATGTATGAACAGGTGTTTCATTTTTGTTGACTTTCACTCCCAATGAGCGTCTGAGACACTGGCTGTTGATATCTGAAAACCACCCTTGCCAAATAATAATTACTTTTAATGGCTGCTGCAAGTAATGAGAACAATTACTACTACCTTATTCCATTCTTCTCTGTTTTGTTGTAGACATATTGAACCTTCCTGCTAGAAAAGCATGCATGCCAGGAAACTGCACTCAGCCCGAGTGCCTTAAAAAAATACATGCCCAGTTTAACTTCACTTCATTAATTGCAGCTAATTAAACACAAAAATAAGTAGCATTGCTGCTTTGACATATATCCTGGCATATTTAGTTCTGCAGAAACCAGTCTGCCTCTGTAGATACTATTTGAGCAATGGAAATCTCTACCTCAGATTTTTGGTTGTCTGTAGCGGCATCCACCACTTACCACCCTACAATAGGTTTTTTTAGGAACGTTTCCACCCTCATTTTCACAGCTGTAACTTCACGTGTGACTGCTGTTTCTCCTGCAGTGGCAACTATGCCTGCCACTGATGCTGGGTAAGGCTGCCGTGTATCTCAGGTTTCCCTGAGAAGCACTGAACACAAGGCAACATGCATTTTAACTTTGCTAATCAGAGCATCCTCCCAGGCTCTTCTCCAAGCTTAACTCAACCTGAGTTGTTGGATCTTTGAGTCAGCAAACTTGAATTAGAACCTCATATTCACACTTTTGCACAACGGAACACAAACTCCTGTGGCTTTTCTGTCTGGTCATTCCATCTCTTGAGTTCAGACCTTTGCTGTGGGATTGACTTTGCAGGTTCCTAGCTGCCTACAGACACCACAGCCTTGTGAAACCTTCTGGGAAGAAAGGCTGTACGCCAGGGCAGCTGGGAAGGGGGAGGCAGGGGGAGGGTTGGAAGCTGTAGGTTGGAAATTGCTTCCCAGGCAAAGGAAGGCTCTGCTCAGTTGAAAAGGGAGGGCTGGGAAGCAGGGGCCAGCCTTCTTTCACGGGTGAGTGAATTCGGTGGGTTTCCCCATCTGTTGAGGAGGAAAGACCACTGAAGTGTTTGAAAAGTGATTTATGGCAGAAGTGAGAGACCCTGGGTGGTCTGGAAGAGGGAGAGCTCCACCATCTGATTTAGGAGACCTAAAATGGTATTGCAAATGTATTTCAGAGCCTAGGTGAGACTGATTTTCCTGTTCCATGTTGTGTCTAGTTTAGCAACCCTGGATTTTTTGCTCTGAACTTTACTCTGGGGAATAGACTTGTAGCAGGGAATGTCTGGCCAGCCTTTAGAAAGAGAGGGGAAGGGACAAGAATTAAACAAGAATTATTTGGTAACTAGAAAGGAGTCAAAAGTGTGTGTGACTCTGTAAGTCACCAAACATGAGTGACAAATGACCTTTGATGTGGCTGGATTTAAACAAATAATCTTGAGATTAAAATGCGAATTTACCCTTTCCTAGTTACCAAACATATAACTGGTCTGTAATTACAGTTTACCTCTCTGAGCCAAATGGGTTGTTTCTTCTCATTAAATAAGGGACCAGGTATTTCATTAGTTGTTAATGCTAATAAAGGTAAAAAATGTCGCTACCTTATTTCAGTAGAATAACCCAGGTAAATAGGAAGCTCACAACTCTCACACCAAACAACTAGCATTTTCTGTAAGAGAATTCCAACCCCCTTTCACTTTATGGCTTCCCTAGTATGCAATCATTTTAAGTAGGTTGTTTATTTTTATCTTCAGAGCATTTACTTTGATAGGCAAAATAATATGCTTCTATACCATTTTGCAGCATTTTAGAAGACTAGAACATTCAGCTTTAAGTGGCATTAAAGACCCTTAATGGAGGGTGACACTGTATAGCATGACACAGGTGATGTAGTGTAGAGCTTAGCAAATTGTCAGATGAGATCTGGAAGACAGCTAAAACTTTTCATTATGGAATTAGTAGTACAGAGCTTTCTACCTGATAAAAGATCAGGGACAGGGTCTTTTTGTTCACTTTTATGCTCTCGAAATTTGCAAAAAATTGCCAACAAATTTCTTGTGGAACTATACGAATCAAACAAAACTATCTATGGCATGAGCTCTGTGAATGCCATCCATTCATGGTTTCATTGAGTCTGGCCCATGTTGAGTCAAGTAAGGAAACAGAACTGTAAGTTCAGTTATTTTTACCCCTAAAAAGATCTGTGTAACCAATTACTAAGCATACACCTGGTGAAAATACTAACCAATACATAAGCTCTGGTGTCCAACTTCTCTGTTTAAGTTATGTAACATAACGCCACCTAGTTAATTTAACTTTTCACTCTGCATCTCTATGCTGTTGTCAGGCATTTCAGCACTATTTTGAGAAAAAGTGTATGTGTGGGGGGAAAAGTGCTTTTAAACACATTATCTGTGAAAGCTTTCATCTCATTCAGAAGTAGGTTTCCCAATTAATTAGATAATAAAAGAATTTAAACCAATTTCAGTGGATGTTCTCTAATGCAATAGATTGTAATGCTCCAAAGTAACTGTTAACGGTCTGTTGAATCAGTCACCCATGAACTAACGTGGATTTATACTTTAGTTGACTATGGTTCCTTAGGAACCCCACAATGTGAGAAGCATGTGAAGGTCCTTGAACACATCCAGAGGAAGTCAATAAAGCTGGTTCAAAAGCACATCCTATGAAGAGCAGCTGAGGACTTTGCGTTTGTCTGGTTTGAAGAGGAGGAGATTGAGGGGTGACCTCATTGCCGACTTCCTGAGGAGGGGAAGTGTTGAGGGAGACGCTGATCTCTTCTCCCTGGGAACCAGCAACAGGACATGTGGGAATGGTTCAAAACTGCCAGGGAAGGTTTAGACTGGGCATTAAGAAACACTGCTTTACCAAGAGGGTGGTCAAACACTCCAGTACAGGCTTCCTAAAGAGGTGGTCAATGCCCCGTGCCTGCTAGTGGACAATGCCCTTAATACCATGCTTCAGTTGTTAGCCTTGAAGTGGTCAGGCAGTTGGGCTAGATATGTTGTAGGTCCCTTCCAACTGAAGATACTATATACTGTTTTGAACATTTAAACACTTTGGTACTGAAATAAGCATACATTGAGCACAGCAGTTGCTGCCAAATCCCATGGGGTGGCTTCTTTGTCACCCTGAAAATGCCCAATCTTGTCTGATCTCAGAAGCTAAGCAGGGTTGGGCCCGGTTAGTATTTGGGAGGGAGATCGCCCTGGAATACCAGGTGCTGTAGGCTTTCCTGCTCTGGCAGGGGGTTGAACTAGATGATCTTTCCAGATCCTTCCAACTCCTAACATTCAGTGATTCTGTGAATAAGCTATGAGTCAGCAAGGGAGCCTTAAGCACCTTAAGCTTTTAAATTGTCTTCAGTGGGATTATTCATAGGTAAATCTGAGTTTGTATTAATCTTTGCAAGGTTTAGGCTGTAGATTGTACAATGAAAAGTGTCACCCTCATTATGCTACCCATACTCTTCCTTTAATCCACAATATGTAACTTGGGCACAGTGAGTCATTCCTGTGGAGGTATTCCTTTGCTGTCATGGACTACAAAAGGTATACAGATTTCTGATCATAGAGGCTGCAGCTTGTATTTGAGCTAGATGCCCATAGCTGAGGGTGATAATCAAGTAAAAAAAAGTGATGCTTTTTCCCTTCTCAGATTAAATCTTGATTTAGTCAATGGTACTCTGTGATTTATTGAATTCATATACTTCAGGAACCTTTTTTGAGATACATCTGACACAGAAAGTTACACAGGAAAACCAACAGAGGGTTTTGTATGTGGAAATGACCTATCTCATAACCATCTGAGATACGCAGAAAAGCTATGCTGGAATATGCTTGTAAAACTCAATCTTAGATCTCCAGGCCACCACATTACATCCAGTCTTTCCTTATTGTGATACAGTTTTGTTCTGTTTTGGCCATTCTGTATTACATTATTGCCTTTTTATTTTAATTTTGTTCAAATCTTACAAAATCATCTAAATCAAGAAAATTGGTGTAAACTAAATGCAATGACTAGATTGTACCGTTTACCTCTGTGGAACTGGAAGTCTGCAGGGAAATAGCTTGCTTTTTTTTTTTTATTTAAATGTGATACTACTCATAAATACAACACTTTTTCCTCTCCCTACCCTTCCACTTCCTTGCTTTCCCCCTTGCACATCCTCATGGGAATCATAGAATCACAGAATGGCCCAGGTTGGAAGGGACCTTAAAGATCATCTAGTTCCAACCCCCCTGCCATGGGCAGAGACATCACCGACTAGGCGAGGTTGCCCAGGGCCACATCCAGCCTGGCCTTTAACAGAGCCAGGGATGGGGCAGCCACAACCTCTCTGGGCAACCTGTTCCAGTGCCTCACCACCCTCTGGGTAAAGAACCTCCTTCTAATTTCTAGTTTAAATTTCCCCTCCTTCAGCTTGTATCCATTCCCTCTTGTCCTGTTGCATCTGACCAGCTGCTAAGTCTTTCCCCTTCTATCTTGCAATCCTCCTTTAGGTACTGAAAGGCCGCTATAAGGTCCCCCTAAAGCCTTCTCTTCTCCAGGCTGAACAATCCCAATTCTCTCAGCCTGTCCTCATAGTGGAGGTGCTCTAGTCCTGTGATCATCTCTGTGGCCCTCCTCTGGATCCACTCTAACAGGTCCACATCTTTCTTATGCTGAGGACCTCAGAACTGGATGCAGTACTCCAGGTATTGAGCATGGCTTACGGCCAGCTGGTGAGTTCAGCTACACCCATACTGTGGTATGCAGTTTGAATGAAGTTGTTCCAAAAAGCCAATGAACAGTTGGTACAGAAGGGCAAGATCTTTTGCGCACCACTAAGATAGTAGAAATTTGGAGCTGAGCTGGAGGAATCCCAAAAAAGAAATCTAAGAATCCCTGGGAAGGGATTACCTGTGTTTCTTCTGCTTTGTTTTCTTTCTCTGCTTTGTGCATGCTTCACAACTGGTTTTATGATTCAGGTTTTGCATAAGTCTAATGGAGAGTTTGACATCTTTTAAAGCTAAGCAGTTTATATCGAACACCATTAGTAGAAAAATGCTATTACACTACATACTCAAGATTCTCCTAACAAAAAATGGCATGGGTTTAAACCTTTTGAACACTTAAGTCCTTTCTTTCACAGTCACATTAAGTAGCTGGGACTATTCACACCAGAAAAATTAAAGAAGTACTATAGCAATTGCAGAAATGGGATGTGAGTGCTGAAAATGATAAAAATACATATGAGAAAGTTTGAATTTTACAACTAATTATGATGCGGTGTTTGTTCGCTTGCCTTCATAGATGCAGGGTGAAGGGATGCTGAGGCACAGAGAAGCAAAAAAGCCAGTGAGCTGTACAGTAGAAAGTGAAAGGAAATAGCAAAAAAAGAAAGAAGACAGAACTAAACCTAAGCCCATATGGGAGGACTCACAAAAGTTTCTTTAAAAGGTTCATTTGAAGTTTGTGTGAAATGACTAGGGGTGTCATTCTGCTGGACAAGGGAAGCTTGGCTGTGTCTGGATGGAGAACATAAGAGCCTAGTGTTCCTACTCATAGGGGAGGTGATAACTTGCTTTGGGGCATATTTTTTTATAATGTTGATGCTGGCTTTTAAAATGTTTTTCTATGCTATGAGCATGTGTCTATGTGTGTGTGTGTATGATGGGAAACGTGAGTGTGTAGTAAGAACTGTGGTTTTAGTGTGTGGAATTTGCTACTGGCAAGTTATTCTAGCACAAATTCCAAGATAAATACCAGGTAGGCTTATATTTTTGCATGTACTTTTTTTCTCCTGAAATGTTTTTAAAGTCTTCCAAAATGCAGGAAGTTGCACCTGGACTTTCACAGTTTTCTCAGGGCTGACGTTCCTGGTGCACATCTCTTCATTTTCTGTTTCTGCTTTATTTTGTGGTGTTTGGCAAACTCTTGAAGGGAAGCTTGGAAGAAGAGTCTCCAGATGAGTGTTTTTTCTTGGTCTAGGGGCTGGCTTCACTGACTGCTCCTAAAAAAATTTCTCCTGCACTATCCTACACACTATGGGAGTCTTTAGACCTCCTTTCCACACCCCTGTTTTGTTTCTTTTCTTCAGATTGCAAGTAGGATTAAGAAGAACGGAAAGGTACTGACTTCCTGCGATGGTCTTGTTAGCTTCCTTAATGTGCATGTAATAGAAGAAAAAGGCTTTCAATTGAAGACACTCCACTGTGTAATCTAAAATTATTTTCTCTGGCCTCAGAGTACCTTTCCCTTTTAAGGTCTTCTTCTTGTGGTTACTTGGCTAAAGCTGAATTTTTTCCCATTGAAATTGTGTGTCAGACCCAGAAGTGGGCTGTGGCCCAGCAGACACTTTTTTCCTGTTCCAGAGAACACACATCCCCCTAATAACCACCATATTATTCCTCACATGCCACCTAATGGACTAAGTATGTGAAAATGTAAAGACTCTGGAAGCTCTCATGAAGAGGCACTGCAGTAGAGGTGTACAGGAAGCCATCACTTATGGGACAGCTGGAAGTCTAGCTGTCTCATTGGCTTTTCGTGGCTTTTCGGGGGGGATTTGTGACATGTTTCTTGGTGTGCATTTTTCAATCCCTGCACTCTGGTCAAAAAGAAATGAAAGAGTGAATGGACTTGGCTAGACATGAAAGCCTGTAAGAGGGTGGCAGATGGGGAGAAAAGTGCCAGAAAGGGCATTGTTTGGGTCTGAATTGTGGACAGCAGCAGCAGTATTCCTTTGAACAGCCACAGGACCTAGGAAAAAAAGCCCATCTTTGTGTTCAAGCAGTGACAAGAAAGATTTGGGAAACACTGGGAAACTGTGGATTTAGCTGGGGAAGGGTAAAAGGGGCTTTGACCAGGAGAGGATGGGTTGGAAGGAACAGAAGACTTCTGAGATGGGAGCAGAAGCTAGTAGCTCAGAGAGAGCAAGAAGCTGGGATCATTATGGAAAAGTAAATTAAACCAGAGCTGAGGAATAATTGCAGCTTCTGCACTTTAAAATATTTAGAAATTTAAAATATTTGCAGAACTTTGTGGCAGACCAAGGAAATGCTACACAAAACAGGGAGAAAACAATGCACTTGTAATCGAAATGTAATACAATATCATCAAGATCATTATATCTGCATCACAAGAAGTAAGCCCTTGTAAAATACTCATTGAAAGCACGGAATAGTTACAAGCTGTTCAGCGCAAATATTATGTTTAAAAGTCCTACCTTTCAATAACAATAGTAATAAATGCCACAAAATATAGGATGTTGTTTGTAGCCACACTATCACAGGGATAAGTAATGCAGTTCATAGAACTGAAAGAGAGTCTTGTACTGGAGGCTATATCCTCTTATAAATATGCTTTGGTTGATGCTTTGCCAAATTTACTGTAAATTTTTTCACAATTCCCAATGACACGAAACCTCCCAAAATATAAGAGGGGCCAGTGTGTCTTTTAAAATTCTGCTACACTAAAATCACCAGCAGGAAAAAATGCTTTCCCCCCCCCCTGTTTTGGCTACAAACATGTAGTTTTTGAAGATAAAATTAATAATTTTTAGATTTTTTTATACAGTATGACTTAAAAGGCAAATGGGACCTTGTAATAGCTGTATGAGTAGAAACTTGGTAAAGAATATCCCGACAATATAAAGATATTCCTTAACATCAGAAATTCTGCTTGCAAATTCATAGATGCACAACTATAGCCAAAGAACACTTGTTACCTAGTTAACATGCAAACATTTGTTTCTCTAAATCTTTGAGAACAAAAAATGCCTCTTAAGAACAAGCGGGAAAAAGCCACTGTAGAAAGAAGTAACACTGTGGAACTGTGACAAGCAGGTAGGGAGTTCTGCCTTCCTAAAAGTTCCTTCTGGCTTTGGTATATCCTATGGCTGACTCCACGATCATACAGTTTTCTTTTGACACCAAAGTAAGTCACAAAATTTTCAGGAGCACTAAGAACTCAGCTATGGTTCTCTGTTGGACGTTGACTCCTTTGTTCCACCCTACAGAGGCAGGAAAGAGCTATCACAGCTTTTTTTCTTGCTCACGCTCAGTCGCTCACTTTTTTTTTTTCCCCTTGCTATACTTTGTTCCAAAGGAAGTGGGTTCTGGAAACATTCACCATTTTAAGTCATGGCTTAAATTTGATACTTGTTCATCTGTTTAACTGCTGCTCTGTGTTTTCAGACTCTCACCCGGTGCTGGGTTGTTGGGAGAACACAAGTAGCTGTATTGGCACTTGAAAATATATGAAAATCACAATGGACAGTAGTAATTTACATAAAATGCTGATATTGAAGAGTTCTTTAATCTTTGTTTTAAAATTAAAAGTGGCCACACATCTTTATTTACTGTGTGCCATGAATTGTTTCCAATTCTTTTATTATTATATCTTTCAATAACTGATAAAATCTAAGTCTTTCATCCACCGCAGACATTCCATAGCCCTGTAGGCCTTTGATCCAATGTGATGATCTGAAATAGCACTGTAGCACCAGTGCATTTTCTCCAGAGAGTTTTGAGCTGAAGCATATTTCTTAATGATCTCTTTTTATTAGGGTCTGTCCTGCCACTCTAATGGAAGACATAAATTTGTGATCTGTCCCTTACAGGATATTAAATTAAAAAATTTACTATCACTATTGAATTAGTTACCTCAGTGCTTTCAGAGATCAACCTATCATTACATCTTTCTAAATGGCTTATTGCTTGTTTAATATGAACGGATTTTGAGTGGTCTTGTAAGTAGAGAACTGAAAAATGGACCAGCAATGTAATCTTCTAGACTAAAAAAAAAAAATGTGTGACTCTCAGCTTCAGGTAATCAAACATGATTTAAACTCTCTTGCATATCTTTGTCATAGTTTTAGTTCTCTTGTGCTTTTCCATGGAAGGAAAGTTCCATGTTTAGTAGCTCAGAAGGAGGCACAGAGGAATGATTTTTCTATATCTTCTTCAGATGAGATGTGATGAAGTGAACATGGAAATTTGATAGTAGGATTTATGCTGATGCAAAGTCTTCAGATCATCTAGTCTGATCAGGTATTTACTTCTTGAGCTTTCTATGTCTGGTGAAACATGTTGCTGGAAAAGGGTATTCACTGGGTCAGCAGAAACACAGCCACAATACCGGTCCTCCTACCCATGCCCTCTGGTAAAAATGGTTATGTATAGGTACATGCCCATTTAAGCAGTTTATTGTCATAGCCATGGTACACTATTCCAGAGAATATGAAATTTGAAATCTCATGTTTGCAAGCTGCTGAAAGAAGACATTGCCTCTATGAAATATACAAATTTGTATGCTGTTATATTTACCAATTTATACATGTTTAAAGAGTTTATCCAAAAGCACCTCTGAGGTTCTAATTTCTTTACAGTATATGAGATCAAAAAAAGATGGTGTCCTGCTTTGAGTTAGAACAGAACTAATTCTTTTCAATGATTTTACTTTTCAGCTAAAGTTATTTGATTAACTGCATTTTCTGAAATTAACAACATGTTTTCACGGACAGTGCTTGCCCCTAGCAGTGATAAGACCTAATGTTTAGAGCTAGTACCAAGGACTGAGATGCAGACCATACACACTGCTAAATCTTGTGTCCCAGTGTTGGGGGGTGCAGAGTAAAATGCTACACCTGCAAGGAGGAATAGACAGGGCAGGTAACCCTAAACTGACCAGCTAGTTATTCCATTCCATACATGTCATATTAAGTATAAAGCTGAAGAATCATGAGGGGCAGGCTCTCTCTTGCTCTTCTTCAATGGCCAGCATCTGAGGAGGACTTTTTTCTGCCTTCAATCCTGACCCATGAGTTCCTGAATCCAGTGCCAGGATGAAGCCCCTGAATCTGGTTCCCATCTGCTGATGAGTCCTGCCACAAAATCAGTGGTGATGGTGACATAGTTGCCATTGGGTGGGAGGGAAAGGAAGGGGTGTGTTAAATTCCATATTGGTTTTGTATGTATTTCTATATATTTAATTTTATTATTTTCATTGAAGTAGTTTTAGTTTTCTTTCCCAGCCCACAAGTCTCTCTCTCTCTCTCTCTCTCTCTCTCTCTTTCTCTTACTCCTTTTCCCTTCCCTTGGGCTGGGGCAGAAGACAAGGTAATAGAAAACATTGATCACTGGGTTAGTAGTCAGCTTATCTCTAACCCTTGACAGATTGATCTGAGGAAGACCCTACAAATAAATAAAAGTATACCTGGAATCCTATTATAGAGGATGTGCTACTTTCCCCATGAAATGCTGTGACTCCAAGATCTTGACTCCAAGCTTCAAGAACTCATCTTTCTCGTAGGCATGCAGCTAAAATGCTAATCTGGGCATAACCATTCCTGGTTCTGGCACTGCAGTAAAACCTAGGAACTTTGGGCAGAGATCAGTATAATCCTTTGTGGAATCAAACCACATTATCATTAACATCTAACACATGGCCTAGTGGTTAGGATTTGGTGCTCTCACCAACGCGGCCCAGGTTTGATACCCGGTTAGGGAAGAATCCTGCTCTGGCAGGCTGGGGTTGGACTGGATCATCTTTTGAGGTCCCTTCCAACTCCTAACATTCTGTGATTCTGTGACTCTATTTTGATTGGCTTGACTTCAGAATTGTGAACTGAATTCAGTGAATGCTGCTTACTAGGGTTTCTGTCTTCTGTCAGTTGCTGCAGTGGTTGTGTCTCTTTTATCAAAATACTATTTTCTTTTGGTTTCCAGCCTTCTGTTTTGAACCTCCATATTGTTTATATATGTTCACTTACACATTTCACCTGTATTTTTACTTGCATTTGCTCTGATTTCCCCCTTCTGTCCACATGAAAATACTGAGACACTTGAGTTTGGTCCTCTAAGCAGGTGTCAGGTAATACAGAAATATTAAATGATAAAGTGTAGTGCCGCAAAAAGATTTCTTCTTGTTTTGAAGCAACCTGCCTTTTCTACCCAGATGAGTGACATCTAGCTATGTTCACAAAGAAAGAATTCTGCCTAAAACCTGAAGAAGTGTTAATTCTTGGACTATGTCAGTGAAAACGAAATTAATTTCAAAGGTTATGGTTTGGATTTGGGTTTGGTTTTGTTGGGGGTTGTTTTTCAAGTATTTGTCCACAGGGAAATAAGCTGCAGTTTACAACCTAAAGGCATTTAAATCTTTTGCCAGTGTGCCTTCTGAATGTCTGATATAGACTTCAGGATTGAAGGTACCCATTTGGTGAGAATTTTTTGTTCAGAGCAACATACAACATGTTGGATAATCAGATACTGCTAAACTTGGGTGTATATCTGGGTGCTAAATTGTGTTTTGGAATGGTGAGTTTATTATTAATTGTCTGGTTGAGAGACTTAAACCATTTGGTGCTTGGACAAATTGGAATCCTTTAAGTAAATAGTTTAGTCTTGGCATCCTTTCACTCTAACTGCTGTAACTTATCCAGTTAATGTCAGAGTGGTGGATGTTTCAACTTGAAAGCACATTTAGAGGGACAAAATTTGGTTTTGTACACACTGTCTCTTACACTAAAAGCACAGACTTTCAAACAGTATGTGAAAGTCCATAATTCATGCCCATCCACAGGCAACTTTTGCAACTATTTAATCCTAAACTGAGAAAGTGCCTTTTTTGGGGGGGGAAAAGGGGGGGAGGGTTGGAGGGTTTTTTTGTTGTTGGAGAAACCCTGCATTTCTTAGACTGCCTTGAATTCAAGTTGGGAGTCTCGATTTATGGATTGCTTTTGGTTATTGCTATGAGAATCTAGTGGTTAAGAGGGAAAATTTACATTTGAACAGGTATTTCAGTCACGGGATATAAGCATACTCCTATATACATAATAATATATTACAATAGATATACTTAAGCTTCAACTCTGCAAATGTTTACTAAGTGCTTAGCTCTGAGAGAACTCCTAAGTCTGTAAAATTAAGCAGATGTATAACTGTTTGCAGGATTTGTGCCTTGGAACTTGCTCTGTATCCTACCAAACTCAGTGGAGGTCGGGTATGTGATGTTTAGAAGCCTTAATGTAACACACTTCACATTGTTAACATGTTGAAACATTTTTGAAAAGAAAAGAGAAGAAACCCATATGACAGTGGAAATAGTATTAAAATAGGATGAAACTGCTATTGAGGTGTATATATGTGTGTGGAAAGCAAGCAAATAGCTACAAAAATATTTCAGCAGAATAGATACAAGATTTCATAGTGCAACAGGCCATTGATAGAATTGCTGGCATTATCATTTGCTCTGCTACTCTGAGTATCTGAAGAAAATAATCACTTTCACTGCTGAAACATGGTTTGCCCAGCAGGATGACTGGCTTTAGAAATTTCCCCCTTTACTAATACTGAGAGTAGCTGAGAGGGATATGTTGGTACTTACCTTCATCTTATTAAAAGTGAAGTCAAATCCCAAAGCTCTGTCAGCTCCTCCTAAAGATAACCACCCAGGCAGTTAAATTTTGGTGAAATAAAAACCTGACATTTGACAAGAGCAGAACTGATTTTATGAATGATCAAGCTCAGAAGCTTCATGTAAATCATCTAACTGTTATTCTGAAAATTAGTAGTGAGATAAAAGACATTACAGAATTGCAGTGTTAGGGGTTTCAGCTTTATCCATGACTGGGCTTATTTGTGTTACCACAGTACAAGCACATAAAGCAGTAAAAAGTAGTGTTTGCTACTAATCTTCCAGAATATTTTTTTACCTGATTTACTAGACATGTAACTTTCAAGATTCATTCAGTAGTTTGTGGATCTTAATTCCTTTTTTATTCCTGAACTCTGTCCATCTCCACTTATGAACAGGACTACTTCCACTGAATGCTCCTTTTTTCCTCAAGGAAATCAATTCCAAATGTATTTTCTTGAATTCTTCTTTTGCTACTACACTGTCCCCAGAATAAGTTTTAAATGGAATTATTTATTATTTATAGGCTCTTGTTAAAACCTATAAAATCCTGCCTGTGTTATATTTTCATTTTGGCCTGTTGGACAGCTGGTATTCTACATGATAATATCTTTGTGTAAACATATTAGATAATCAGGAGAAGAAGATGGAGTACTTCTTGGTAAATATGTGCACATTTCAGGGGTTTTGTTTCTGTGTTTGGTAGGCATCCCATGTCTGCCAGCAGATCTGAAATGATAATCAGGTAAATTGATCTGAAAGTTGTCAGAGTGCTTTGCTTCCATTTTTCATAAGTATAATTAAAACTGTGTAACTGACATGCTGAGGTGACTCAAAGAGTTGGCTGGTTAATGTTAAGAAGGTGTAAATTCTCCAGAAAAGCCCTGTGCATACCAACTGAACATGTAACCCATGAAATAAATCCATCTGCCTACATTTGTTTTAACAGTAATACTGACCTTAGAGGAAGGTATTTCCGAAGCATTTTTAATGACCAGCTGGAGTTAATAGCCTCTGGCTCTACCTCAGGCTTTAAACTGTGCCCAGCCAGCCATTAATTCCTAGGAAATGCCCTGTTCCCTGATAGTTACTGCTTATTGGCATGACAACTTAGCCTACAAATAGCTGTTAGCAAGGAAAATATTATTATTGTTAAATGCACATAGTACCTTTCTTTAGAAAAGACTCCAAAATGCTTGCAAGCTGAGAGTTTTGGAAAAAAGTAAGCAAAGATGATTTTTGTTGCTGGGAAAATAGCTTACTTCATAACAGAGAGGACTAAGAAGATGCATATTCTCAGTGGGTCTCTGAGAAATTAAACACATTTAGGGCTGTCTCATTGACCACTGCTGGTGTTCCTGGCTATAACCTAGAGAAGAGTTAGCATTACACCCTCCTAGCCCAGGCTGTTGTCCAAAAGGATCTGAATTTCATGGACATTTACCATTCTCCTGAGGAAACATGTCAAAAGCCTCTAAATGTCTGCCATCAGAGGTCCAACATGAAAAAAATTGCTCATATAAGTATTTTGTGGTTAAATCTTACAGTATAGGTGCAACATCTAAGGCCATAAAGCTTTGTCAGTGATGCTTGCATGCTATGGAGAGCTTAGGATAGCACTTGATTACTGAAGGGGTTAAGCCAGACAAAAACAAGCCTTGATTTCTGCCATGTCTTCAAGAACATCTTGAAGAGAGATCAGTAGTAAATAGGATGAAGAGACAGACCTAGAGACTGATAAACCAGAGGAAACACGTGGCTGAAAACCAAAATACCGGGTCACTCTGTATCTTCCCAGTGAGGGTGGCAGAGCACTGGAACAGACTGCCCAGAGAGGTTGTGGAGTCCCCTTCTCTGGAGATATTCAAAACCTGTCTGGACACGCTTCTGTGTGATGTGGTCTAGGGAATCCTGCTGTGGCAGGGGTGTTGGACTAGATGGTCTTTCAAGGTCCCTTCCAACTCCTAATAGTCTGTGATTCTGTGACAGAAAAAGTAGTGATTTTCCTCATAGAGAATATATCAGAGCAGTGATCTTTTTAATTACGTTCTTACTTGTAACTGGCTTAGTGTATCTAACATGGTTACAAGTTCTTTGAACAAGTACTAGTAAATGTTACTATAATTTTAAATTGAGTGCTACTGAAACTAACAAAATGATATTTTAAACCCTTTTTCTAAGTGGTTGCAGACTTTCATAAAAGAACAGGCCTCTTGTGTTTTCTCCCTTTCTTTATTCTACAACAAATGGGTATCACATCATTATCCAGTTACAGGTCAGTCTTCACATGTCTTTCCATTGCCATTAACACAGTGGCACAACTTGGAGCAGCATTTAATCATGTTCCTTTTTTT
>VWZX01002430.1:3555-14349 GCA_013399015.1 Galbula dea | reverse complement strand
AAATAAAATGCTTCCAGGAGACTCATGGATCATCCAGTGCACTTTCCACAAAATTCATTGCCAGTTAGGTGCATTTTGATTTGCTTGTACACAAGGTGTTGTGACTTTTAAGAGAGAGAGTAGCATTTCTAGATAGGATAGAAATGGTTGTTCAGGTCATTAGGTTTTTGGTGAGGTCAGACTGGACTCATTTTATATTCTGGCATAGCTGGAAGAGGGTACAAACTCTGCTCTCTTACACTTGTGTCTTATCAAAGTTTTTTGAGTTTTTCCAAATGTCATTGGCCTTTTTGTCAATTCATACAGTCTGATAATCTGAAGCAAGAGCTTATTTACTGGGAACTTTTAAGGACTCTTGATGTTTAAGGAATTGAGAATAGCTAGCATTTCTAAATGTTTGAATTTTAAAAATAGAAATATTAATTATGATTCTGTTCTCATTTGTATGAACTGTAGTTTAGGAGCAAAGAAATAACTATAGTAAGTTGAGTTATCTCTCTACGTACCCACAGATACATAACTGAGCTGTTACCTCAAAACAAAAGTTTCTTATGCTAGCTTTCACAGAATGAGTAATCACTGCAGATTCTGTAGTTTTGTGTTAACTCAGGTATCAGTAACTGAAAGGTTCCCTCACGCAGTCCTGCCCTCACAGCTGGGCAGAGTAACACAAGAGAACTAAGGAGCATCTAAAGCATCCATACCTCAGAGCTTAATATATGGGTCTCCAAGCACATTGATGTTTTGTCCAGACAAGTGAATTTCAGATAAGAACTTATAATAAACAAGAAGGTTGCTTGCACTTATTTTCAGGTCAGTCTGAGCTCCACATGACAGCACTTAGTAGGGAGGAGATGCAGCTTTGAATTCTTATTTGATATTGTATGTTTTCATGACAAAAAATACAGTATCAAATATGAAAGAAGCTCTAATGACATTGTAGCTGTCCCTGGAGTTATTTTACATCCTATAAAAGAAGTATGTGAATGTATGGAAATACATTGTTAAATTCTAGGTTTGAGCCAAAGTTCTCGAGCAAGCTTATAGGGTTGCTGCAGGGTGAAAACAAGGGGTGTGACACAGTGGGTACAAGAGAAACAGGGGCAGAAAACTACTTCCAAAATTAATAAAATTTTGTAAGAAACATTCAGCAAATTCTATGACATAAACTTGTGATTATTTTATGAACAGCCTTATGAGATTTTTAACTCCTACTTTGTGTTTCTTAACACATTAAAATTTATTTTACATGTGATCTTAATAACTTCACATCGTGATGCAGATTTGGGTTAATTCAACACAATTTGTAGAAGTAACAGTTTGTGTTGAATTTATTTAAATTTAGATACATAGTCTCAATCTTATCTCCAACATAACACAATATTTGTCTTTGCTGTTTTATTATGTATCACATATTTGCATATACATCTTTCATTTCTAGAGATATCTGAAACAATGCCTTTTGAACCAGCCCTTACATGGCCTGTACAAAACCATAAAAATAACTTATGAACTGTATGCTTTATATGCATGTAAATGATTATCAGTTGTGAATCAGATTCACAATATTAAATTATAGACCATTTAAAGGTTATCCAACGCAAATATTCAGCTAATGCAGCACGGAAATGAAGGAAACAAAGGAACATTGTTTTAATGAGCGAATGATGGAAAACAAATTAATATTTTGCCTCTGATGTCACGAGGAAGGGACTAAATCTGAAGATAGACAAGGTTAAAGAAAGGTTAATACCAATAAAGGAAGAAGGATTGCTAAAACAATGGAGAGGAGATTTATGAAAGAGTGCATTCCATAGTATTGCAGCTACGAGTATTGCAGGCAAAGGAGTGTAGATGACAAACTGTTTAAAGAAGTGGTGAAGGCACTGGAATATTTGAGTTGTATTTCCTTTGGAGGTCAAAGGAGCACTGTACTGTAGTGTCCAATAAGCAAAAGGAAGGAAGGAAAAATATGAGGTTTTGATTAATGCATACAGAATGTTGTGGCAAAGTTGGCAATCCACAAATTGTGGTTGTCTTCTGCCACACTGCTGTAGTGTTTCACCCCTGTTTTGTCTAACACTGGAATGACTGTGATTCTACAGACTTGCTAATATACTATTTTGGTGGCTACTTTGCTACTCAGTGGGTGGAGATCTTTTACATTTTTAAGGGAATCCCTACTTGGGGACTCTTTTTCTTTGTGAGGCAGGGGTCTGCAATACTGAAAAAAACAGGTAATTTGCAAAGGACTGAAGGCTACACTGGCAGACTGGTTTACCTTTCTGTGAATAAGGGATCATACACAATGTTCAGCAAAAGATGAAAAATTAAGACCATGGAGACAATTTCCAAGCTGATTAGCTAAAGAAGACTGCATGAGATTGGGTTAAAACCAAAGAGAGGTATCTTCTCACTATTTCTCTATCCACTCTTGTTTTCTTGTGTTCTATGGTCTTGTAATATTTTTTTCCTAGTATGCACCATAGAAGTCAGCATTAGAAATACTATGGTTAATAGGTGGAATTTCATGCATTATGTAAATACTGGTAATTTCTTCATTTTTCATCTGATGTACAGCATTTATGTTTACACTTTGGGTTTGTTTGGTTTAGATGGAGACATATGCTTGGGATGGTTTGTAGATGAAAAGGCAGTCTCAAGTTTCAAAGAAAACTATGTCAGTTTGGCAACTGTGCTTCCCTTTTTAATAAAAGCATTTCATCCAGATGATAAAAGGCAATTACAATAGAAATGTATCCACTTACATGCTTACATTTTCTTCCTGTATTCTCCCACTTGTTTTCTTCTCCATAGACAGTGGCTCTGCTTTGGTGCAATTTTAGTACATTGGGATGCTACAAGGAAACATTCTGTTTTCAGCTCAGTTTATTATTTCTAACATGCCATGAGAAGTTGAGGCATACCTTTTTTTGTGTATGATTTTTACTCTTTATTTCATTTATAAAATTTCTATATTTAATGGAATAAGAACTATAAGCTGCTTCAAAACCAACATTTTACGGTAGTGCGGGCTTGTATGAAATTTCACTTTCAAGAAACTTTCTCATACTTTTAAACTATGAAGAAAAAGTTATGCATTGAAATTTAATTTCTTGATTTGAGAATCTCACTTTTAGTAATCAAGTTTGCAAAAGAAAAAAAAATAAAGACTTTCAGTGTGTGATGTCTGGGTTGACCAATGTACTCTAAATTATGATGGCAACTTCATTTTTTTGAGATTTAATGCTTCAAAACTTCAGATGAGTTTGAATAATGATGTAAGTCATGAAAGAATATAAAGTTTTGTAGCTCCATTCCGAGACGCAACAGGCAGTTTCCCACACCTCCAAACTTCTGTATATTGGTTCAAGTGTGATCTTTATCACATTTTCTTGATTTGTAATTTTGGCTCCTGCCTGCTGCCAGTAAAATCAGCATTTCCCCTTTTTATCTCATGTTTTTCTGGAACTTTTCAGGTTCCATTATGTGTAAACTCTCTTTCTAGTTAAGGAGAGTATTTTATTTAAGAAAGAAGGAATATAGTCACACACATGAAACTGAAATTTTCACTAAAGTATTTCATATTGTTATCGGCTGTCAGTAAGAGAACTCCCTTCTGTAGCAAGTACTTTATGCTCCTTTTGTATACTCTATAGAACTTTTCAGCATGATAGGGAATACCAAATGAATGTGTTATCTCTCTGGTGCTATAGCCCGTGCTTGATTCCTGCAGGCTAAGCTTTGTAAATGCTCTCTAGTATTCAACAAGTGTTCATCACACAACAGCTGCAGGACGTCATGAAAGATTTTTATATCTTTGGTGTCTCAGTGTCTTGGGAATAATTAACTTCATTCATGGATTTTTCTATAGCACCTGCTGAGAATGCAGACAGATATGGAGAAAGGAACTATCTTCAGGAAAAATATATATTCTAGATAGAAACATCATCAATCATCAAGCTAGATACTTCACCTTCTCTAACAGTGCACATATTGGAAAGATAAGCCATGAGACAAATTATGACAATCTTAAATATGTCAAGATTAGCTAATTGATTGATATATGATATAGTTTCCAAATTTTATCATTGTGAACATATATTATTATGCAAGATAAGGAAATACCAAGGGCACAGCTCTAATGGATACTAGGACAACTCCTAAGGTCTGGTTTAAGAAGCATTAAATACCATTGGCCTATTGAGGGCAAATTTTTTAGAACCTTGCAGAGGCTTCTCAGCTGAAAACCTGAGGAGTGTTTGCCTTAAGAAGAAACCAAACATATTCATCTACCACTTGGGACACAGAACACAGCAAAAGTTCCTGCCTTTCTTAGGAGCAAGTAAACCTACCAAGGATGCCATATCAAAAGGAAGAACAAGCAAATCAGCAATTAAAAGGAAAGGAAAAATTATTCCAACGTGAACATTAAGACGATGCAACACTGCTCATGAAGACTATCAACCAGATTTGCAGAGTCAAGTACCTCCAAGAAGTGACTTTACTTCTTACTGCAGACAGGCTTGAGGTTTTGTTTGTTTGTTTGTTGGTTGTTGGTTTTGTTTGTTTTTTTCTTTTTTCCTAGAAGAGCACAGAAATCATAAGCAATGCTGAGCCATGAAATCATGCTGGAAAGCGAATGGGAGATATGCTTGCCACTCTTAATACTTGGGCAGTTCCAATTCCATCTGTAAAGGACAAGAATATGTTGATAACATAATATGTTGGCTCCATTAGCTCCTTGTTGTCTTGTAGCAACCATTTTGAACTAGCTATACGAAGATACCTATGATGTACCTGTCATGATGACTCCAGCTAAGGGGTCTGATGGCATTTTGCTTGGTAGTGTGCATTTCACACAGAATCACAAGAATCATTACGGTTGGAAAAGACCCTCAAGATCAGCTAGTCCAACCGATAGCCCCACACTACTCTTACCCCTAAATCATCCCCTGAAGAAACACATCTATCCTCTTCTTAAAAACCTCCAGGGATGGTGACTCCACCACCTCCCTGGGCAGCCTATTCCAATATCTCACCACTCTTTCAGTAACAAAATTCTTCCTAATATCTAATCTAAACCTGCCCTGGCACAACTTAAGCCCATTCCCTGTAGTCCTGTCACTAGTCACAAGGGAGAAGAGGCCAGCACCCACCTCCCTAGAATGACCTTTCAAGTAGCAGAAGCTCTTGTGTTATTTAAAGCAGTATGTGCTCTTTAGCTAATCACTATAACGTGCATAAATGTGGTCATGTGCACTGATAAATTATATTTACCATGCACCTTTTTGTGCCTCACCTGCAGCTCATTCCATGAATCTATCTCCCACATGTTTATTCTAACATTCCAAACCCCTGAAGCAGCTTCAGCAGCTGGCACTTTTTTTTTTCCCAAACCCTGTCAAAGATATACTTCCTTCTTTTCCCTCAGCAGGGTTGGGTTTTTTCCTGCCAAATTAATACTGGTCAAAAGACAAAATTATGATATTTAGCCCTGAACCAAAGTGTAGTATCTTCTCTGTCTCATCAAAGTAAAAATGTTAACAAGGGGATTTTTCAGTATATCTTGGGGAAAGGAGATAGCTAGGGCTCTCAGAGAGCAGCCAGCAATTCTCCAGTATTTTGAAGATCCTTTCTGAAATATTCAGGTTTTGAAGTAATGAAATTCTTACCTAGAGCAGTAGTTTTTCTGGTGAGTTGTAACAGTTTTAAATATTTTTTGGAAGTGTCTAAAATTTACTATTAGTAATTGGCTCTTTGAGACTAGGCAGCTGGATTAGCTCTGCATGTAATAGCACCCGCTCTTAAAGACCAAGGCTACAAAAAAAGAGTCTAAATAATTTTTGAACACTCATGTTCTGCATTTATTAAGTGTAGGAGAGTGGGAAACGGCATACAGAATATCTGAAGTAACATAACACTTGTATTGCCATTCACTTGATCTGTACTACCTAATTCAATATTCATATCATTGCCAGTTATTTTGTGACTGTTTAAAAAGAGGGTCATTTGAAGGTAATATTACTGAGTGCTCTTTCCACCCACTGGAGTTTATGCATATTAGCCATTTACTTTCATCTTTGCTACTATATTTATTCCTATTTTTATACATCTGTCTACTATGCCCTTTTCCTTTACTTTCTTAAATGACTATTTTTAAAAATTTTATATTTTAAATTCCTGGGTTTATTTTTCACAGCTTCTGGTATCATTATAATGACATTTAGTCATATGTCCAGGTGTGCATGAAGACTGGGATAACAGTCTTGCATAACAAGAAGAAAATTGGTCCTGCTGATGTTATAAAAATCAAGCTGATTAACAAAGGCAGCTTTTTGCTGCTCTGTGACCATGGGATAGCAATAGACACTGGACAACAACAGAATACGTTCAATCAGAAACATGAAAAATGATGTTATCAAACTTCTTCCACTCCAGCTTCTTCCACAGGGCCAGAATAGTTAAACATTTCAGCCATTAAATAATTAATAATACTGACAGCTAAGGAAGTGTTAACACAATTGGTAGTAGAAAACAAATATAAATTTTGCCATGCTTTCATTTGACAAGAAAGACAAAGAGTAGAATTATAAAAGACTTGCATGAGTTATGAACTGAACTCAGTGCCAATGTGGGCATTACACCCAAAGCTCTGAGCTGTGCTTTATAGATGTGCTGGATGTGTGGGAAACATCCCAACCAGTTTGTGTTGGTGGGTTGCCTGATGAACAATTGCTGTTTCCCAGAAAGTACTTTGAAACTTCCACAGACAAGCCTTCAATTTGTCAAGTGTTGCTGATTTGATAGGATGAAGCAAAAAAAGGTACTGTAAGTATTCGTGCATGATGGTTTCACTATATGGGTAGGCTGGATTTGCCTTTGTACTGAGGGTGATTTTTACAGAAAACTGAAAGCAGTAGTGATCAGAAAAGATAACACATTGCACAAAATCTGAACAGAACAATATGAAAGCTGAATGAAGGTATGAACATCAGCTGAAATGGGTAAATTGTAAAGAGAATTGTTTTTCTTTAAGGAGGATCACAGCACCTCACCATCCACTTCTTCAAGGAGGAAATATGGACAGAACGATGTAAGCATACATATAGATAAGAGGAAGATGCTATGAAACAAAAAATTGATGATGGTGGTGATGGTGGTGTTTCAAAAAGATAGGTGAAAATACTGTGGTCATTTCTCACCACCTCTTCATTGCAAGCAGTGAATGTGGGGGTAAAACCAGTCAAGAGTGGAAAAACTACCAGGGTGACTAGAAGCTGAGTAGATAAGCAAATGAGTAAGAGTGACAGGAAAGTGTGTGAGTGTTTAAGTGAGCTAGGGAGTAACAAGCAGAACTGCACCAAGTAGTCAGATTGCACAAGGTATTTTTATTTCCTAGAGCACTAGCACAACTAAGTAACAGAACGCAGGTCTAAGATTTACTGCTGATTCTTTTTAATAAAATAAGGACTAGCATGGTGCACCATATGTGGATTTCTCATTTTAGCACCAGCACAAATTTCAGTTGGAAAAATCAGGTATTATTTCAAAACCTAAGTTTATTTAAACCAAACTTTCATCTACTGCATGTCTGTACCCACAGTGTTTGCATTTGTCTTCAAAAAGGGCAAGAAGGAGGAGCCAGGTAACTCTAGACCGGTCAGCCTCACCTCCATCCCAGGAAAGGTGATGGAACACTTTATCCTTGACTCTGTCTCTAGGCATATCAAGGATAAGGGGGTCATTGGGAGCAGTCAGCATGGGTTTACCAAGGGGAAGACATCTTTGACCAACCTGATAGCTTTTGATGAGGACATAACCAGGTGGATAGATGAGGGTAGAGCAGTGGATGTGGTTTCTCTTGATTTCAGTAAAGCATTTGACACTGTCTCCCACAGATGCCTTGCAACTAAACTGAGCAAGTGTGGTCTGGATGATCAGGTAGAGAGGTGGATTGTGAACTGGTTGAAGGACAGAAGTCAGAGAGTTGTGGTCAATGGGATGGAGTCTAGCTGGAGGCCTGTGTCTAGTGGAGTCCCTCAGGGGTCGGTACTGGGACCAGTACTTTTCAATCTATTCATTAATGACCTGCATGAGGGAACAGAGTGTGCTGTCAGCAAGTTTGCTGATGACACGAAAGTGGGTGGAGTGGCTGACACACTGGAGGTTTGTGCTGCCATTCAGTGAGACTTAGACAGGCTGGAGAGTTGGGCAGGGAGAAATTGAATGAAATTCAATAAGGCCAAGTGTCGAGTTTTGCACCTGGGAAAGACCAACCCCATGTTTGGGTATAGGTTGGGGACTGAGCTGTTAGAGACCAGTGAAGGGGAAAGAGATCTGGGGGTCCTGGTAGATGGAAGGACGACCATGAGTCAGCAGTGTGTTCTTGTGGCCAGGAGGGCCAATGGGATTCTGGGGTGTATTAAAAGGCTGTGGCTAGTAGGTCAAGAGAGGTTCTTCTTCCACTTTATTCTACCCTGGTAAGGCCGCATCTGAAATATTGTGTCCAGTTCTGGGCTCCTCAGTTGAAGAAGGACAGGGAACTGCTGGAGAGAGTCCAGCACAGAGCCACCAAGATGATGAAGGGGGTGGAACATCTTCCTTATGAGGAAATGCTGAGGGAGCTGGGTCTCTTTAGCTGGGAGGAGACTAAGGGGTGACCTCATTTATGCTTGTAAATATGTGAAGGGTGATTGTCGGGAGGATGGGGTCAGGCTCTTTTCAGTGAAGCCCAGTGACAAGACAAGGGGCAATGGCTGTGAGCTGAAGCATAGGAGGTTCCATGTGAATACATGTAGAAATGTTTTCCCAGTGAGGGTGGCAGAGCACTGGAACAGACTGCCCAGAGAGGTTGTGGAGTCTCCTTCTATGGAGGTATTCAAAACCCGTCTGGACGTGCTTCTGTGTGACCTGGTCTAGGGAATCCTGCTGTGGCAGGGGGGTTGGACTAGATGATCTTTTGATGTCCCTTCCAACTCCTAATGTTCTGTGATTTTTTTCACATTGGTGAATGGGCCTGTTGATGACAACACTGAAAACAAGAAAGCTTAACAGGTTTTGCATTTACTTTTAGGAGAAAGGGGGGAGGGGGGAAGAATTAAAAACAATGTATTCTATTAATTCATGGTCAGAGGACACAATGGTAGGTCATGGGCAGGCACCTTCACCTGGCCACCACCATGAACCAGTAGCCGGCACTCTCACCACAACATTTGCTGGGGTCAGAACGTCCCCACCGTTTTGATTAGCCAGTGGAGTTGTTACCTTAGCAAATTACCTTTGACACTTACCGCAAAGGGTCAAAATTAGCTTTACTACTTAGCTTTACGCTAAGTAATTAGCTTTACGCTCCGTTTCACCTAGCACATTTCTGTACACGTAGCTAACACGAACACCGCAGTTTCCAGTCTTTAGGAGTCTTCTGAGTCCATCAGCCGCTAAGACCCAGAAGGCTTTTGTTAACGCTTCACCTCAGGCTGTGGTCTCGCGTTTAAAACTGAAAGCCAAACGCGTACGGCAGCTGACGAACTACAGACCTAGGCAAAGCGAAAGAAAACCAGAATCACACAAGTCCCCCCAACACCCGCTCCGATGCACAAGGGCCGTCCCCCGGCCCTCCCCCGTGGCTGGCAGAGGCACACCCCTCGCGCAGGCGCACCGCACGCAGCCCCAGGGGCAGAGCGCGCGAAAATTCCAAACTGTTTGTGCGAGCCGAGCCGCCGGGTAAGCTCCTGGGGAGGGGGCAGGGTCGGGGTCGGGGTCGGGGCCAAGAGGCGGGGGCTGCGCGCGCCTAGGCGGTACGGCGACGGGGCTGCGGGTCCCCCGCCGCCTTTCTTCCCTCATTCCTCTCAGAGCAAGGGACTTGGGGCCGGCCAGCGTCTCTTCCGCGGCGGCGGGGAGAGTCTCACTGGCTGAAAGGGGAGCAGCGTTTCTCGCCTGTCCCGCCCCCAGCGGCCTCGTCTCAGTGGTCGCGAGCGGCCCGGCGAATGGGGGCGCGGGGAGGAAGGTTCGCGCATGCACCAGCGCGGCTCGGGGGCCGTGGTGTGGGGGGCGCGCGCGCGCGCGAGTCCGGGCCTGCTACCGGGCTAGCTCCTCTGGTGGCGAGAACGGGCCGGGGTGGGGGGTGTGGCTGGCGCGCTTCGGCCCTCCCCAGAGCTTTCTGCTCTGCTAGAGGAAGGCAGCTGTGGCGTCGAGGCCGCAGCTGCAATCGGTTGTGCGTCCGGTGAGCTGTATACCGACCGTCTCGCCCTGGGAGTTTCCCCAGCTGCTTCCCGAACTACTGCCGTCTTACCGGGGAGGTCGTTTGGTTTCTATGCTTTGTGTCCACTGTGCATCACTCTTGCCTTAACATACCGGGAAAATACTTGTGTTACACTTAGGTAGAATGGCCGGAGTTGGAAGGAACCTTAAATATCATTTAGTTCCAGCACCCCTGCCTGGCAGGCTCAGTTTGCCCAGTTCCCATCTAGCCTTCTCTTAAAAGCTTCCAGGGATGGGTCTTCCACAACCTTTCTGGGCAAACTGTTCCAGTGTCTCACCACCCTCGTGATGAAGAACTTCCTCCTAGTATCTAATCTAAACCTAACGTCTTCTGATTTGCATCCATTTCCCCTGGTTCTGTCACTATTTGACCTTCTAAAAAGTCCCTCACTAGCTTTCTTGCAGTCCCCTTACAGATACTGGAAGGCCACAATAAGGTCTCCTCGGAGCCTTCTCTTCTGCAGACTGAACAACCCCAACTCTCTCAGTTTGTCCTTGTAGGAGAGGTGCTCCAGTCCTCTGATCATTCTC
>VWZX01002426.1:0-10837 GCA_013399015.1 Galbula dea | reverse complement strand
GCTGATTGGGTAGTGAGGTGGATTGTGAACTGGTTGAAGGACAGAAGTCAGAGAGTTGTGGTCAATGCGATGGAGTCTAGTCGGAAGCCTGTGTCTAGTGGGGTCCCTCAGGGGTCAGTACTGGGACCAGCACTTTTCAATCTATTCATTAAGGACCTGCATGATGGAACAGAGTGTGCTCTCAGCAGCTTTGCTGATGACGCTGAACTGGGTGGAGTGGCTGACACACTGGATGGTTGTGCTGCCATTCAGCATGACTTAGAGAGGCTGGAGAGTTGGGTAGGGAGAAATTTAATGAAATGCAACAAAGTCAAGTGATGAGTCTTGTACCTGAGAATGAACAACCCCATGTGCCAGTATAGCTTGGGCACTGGTGTTTTGGAGAGCAGTGAAGGGGAGAGGGATCTAGGGGTCCTGTTGGATGGAAGGATGATCATAAGGCAGCAGTGTGGTCTTGTGACCAGGAGGGCCAATGGGATTCTGTGGTGTATTAGAAAGGGTGTGTTTAGTAGGTCAAGAGAGGTTCTTCTCCCCCTCTACACTACCCTGGTGAGGCCGCATCTGGAATATTGCGCCCAGTTCTAGGCCCCTCAGTTGAAGAAGGATGGGGAACTGCTGGAAAGAGTTCAGCACAGAGCCACCAAGATGATAAAAGGGCTGGAATGTCTTCCTTCTGAGGAAAGGCTGAGGGAGCTGGGTCTCTTTAGCTTGGAGAAGAGGAGACTAAGGGGTGACCTCATCTCTGTTTTGAAGTATGTGAAGGGTGTGTGTCAGGAGGATGGGGTCAGGCTCTTCTCAGTGAAGCCCAGTGACAAGACAAAGGGCAATGGTTGTAAGCTGAAATATAGGAGGTTCCGTGTGAATACAAGTAGAAATTTTTTCCCAGTAAGGGTGATGGAGCACTGGAACAGACTGCCCAGAGATGTTGTGGAATCTCCTTCTCTGGAGATATTCAAACCCCATCTGGACATGGTTCTGTGTGACGTGGTCTAGGGAATCCTGTTGTGGTAGGGTGGTTGGTCTAGATGATCTTTCGTGATCCCTTGCAACTTCTAACATTCTGTGATTTTGTGATATCAGTATTGCAAATTCAGGCTGCAGCAGGTATTCTTCAATTAAAGTTTGAAAAAATGTTGTCTCAGTTGGCTATCAAGTTTGTAAGAGATGTAAAGACCTTCTAAGAGTTTGAATCCGAACAGAAAACTCCAGAGTAGTGTGGAAAAGATGGCAAACAATCCTACCCTAAGAAACAAAACTCAATCTTGAGACTACTGCAAATGTTCCACGTGAATTTTGTTGGAATGACCGAAAAAAAACACTCTTTGACATACAGAATAGAAGTTACTGTAAGGGATGGTTTCCTTTATTTATTTGTATTTTCTTCTATGTTTTATACCTGTTATTTAACCTTGCATTCTTAGTAAAATATACTTACACTTTACAGCCACCTTAACATTTGTGTAAAGGTAAGCATGATACAAGCTTGGCTAGCTAACTACGCTGTTTCACTGCTGAGAATGGTAGTTTACAGCTTCCGCAACTGCAGCTGCACTTACAAAACCCTGTAGCAGACCACAAATACTCAGGATGTAGGAGCTTCTTTTCAACTGAAATGCCAAGTTTGGGATGGGACCTGGAAACACAGGCTGCAAATCTGGGAAATACATTTCACAATCATAGATCTTAACAAGCACATCCTGGGATGCAGCAGGAGTCAGAAGAGTGACTATATCTGCAAGATCTCCTTCAGTGGGTACCATATTTACAAAAGTTTCTGTTACTTCCTTAGACCATCCCAACAACAACAGTATTAAATCAATCTAGTTAAGACATTTCTAAGGTGTTGCATAGGTGTATGTTTGAGTATTTTCCCATCTACCATATGACAGCTTTAGTTTCACCTTCTGACTGCTTTATGTAGCATGGCATGTAGTATACGCATGACTTTCCCTGAATCCTGAGTATCTGTCTGTGCCACTCAAAAATTACAAACAGCTTTCAATACACAGGTCTTACATTACACAAATTGTCATTTTGTTATAAGTAGCCTCCATGATCTTTGAGGTCCCTTCCAACTCTGACAGTCCTATGATCTTATAGAAGAGTGGTCTATATTCAGTTGCAGTACAGAGATTTTTTTCTTCACTGCTGAGTGTACTAGACTTCCTTTGTATGTGTTTTATCAATCAAACACTGAAACTAGTGTCAGCATGACTTTCCCATGCTGTGAGTGTGGCAAAGTGTGCTGTTAATAGCAGTACAAAGTTTGGATGTGAGTGGTTATGCAACAACATATTACACAGGAACCTTGTAGTCGAAATTTAAAGATTGCTCCGCTGTTTATCTGTTCCTGCAAGAAGGTCATCTTTATATTCGTGTCTGTGGAGGAAAAGGCAATTTGAGTTTGTATTGTTTAACACTTGTTTAACTTTAAAACCAAAATAGTAGGTTTTAGTGCCAAAAGGAGTTGTAAGATAGATTCATCTCTCTGACATATTTCTTTAAAGATTCAGAGACTATAACACAGATTTGAAAACCTCTTTGTCTGGTCTTTTGCAGTCAGTTTACTGGGAGAATTTGGTATGACCAGTAACTGTTTCCTGCTGCTAGCTGTCCAAGTGAGCATAGTTTGCATTGTAATTGTCTGTGTACAAGATCAAAGGTCAGAATACTTCAGCAGAGAGTAGCTAAAACGCAAACACACTCAGAACAAACTGTTATGAAAAATGCCATGGTATCACCAGCCACAAATAAGAACAGGGCCAGTGATATCCTTTGGTGTACAAGGAGACATAATCTAGTAGACTCATTTAACCATCTCATCCTTCAGAAATTTTCCCATTGTCCTCAACATCCAAGTAACAGACTGCCCACATGGTTCACCAGAAGTGATCCAGCACTAGCTGCAGTGAAACATACATCAGCTTCAAACAGCTTTGAATCAACCCCTTTATGGGCGATGGGGATAGCAGTGGAAGTGTTTTTCTTTATAGACTACTGTATGTAGCACAAAGATTTGGAGCACACCTGTGCTGCAGAGGTAATGAGGGAAGATATTTCATTCTCGTCCATGACTGTACCTACAGTCATTGTCTCTAGAAACCTTTCTGTACTAAAGAACTGAGACGCTTCTGGAAAAAAATCCATTCTTGCTTTCTGAAAGCCACTTTGCAAAAATGACTACAAATTCTAAGTATGGTGCCCTAGTGCCATACCAATAGCTGCTTTGGAAAGATAATTGAAGGAAGCCTTTTTCAGTGTCTGAATCAACTGCACAAATGAAGACAGGGCCAGGACCTTCAAGGTACTGAATACTTTTCTTCTAACAGGTTCTTCATTACATTTCAGTGTAATGTGTTGCCTGACACTGCTCTGCAAAGTCCTTAGTACCATATTTAGTGGAGCAAAAAGAGCAAGGATAAGTTCATTTTATTCTGACATTTGGCAGAGCCAGCTGGGAAAGACAAGACATAATTTCAACTTTCTGTTTCCTAAATTGTTTCATCAGCTTAGTGGACAGTTTCTTTATATCCCCAGGCTGAAAGGGGTCAGCCAGGGAGTTGCAGTGACTCATGTCCTGACATAGTCAGTCTTTGTGGAATCAAATGTAGCATCATCTGGCAACAGGCAGCCAAGGTGAGCACACACTGTATCATACAGCAGAAAGGGTTAGGGGTGAAGGACATGTCTTATAGCCCTCAACCAATCATTTTGTAGTCATCAAGCTTGGAATGAAAAAAAAAGACTAGTAAATTTTGCTCTCCTGAGAGAAGCTGCTCAGCATTAAGCTCTGATAGTCAGAAGTCTGTGAAATGTGAATCCTGACCTGGGTAAAGAGAGGTACATATCAATCTGGTTCTGCTGATGTTGAGTTTTTTGTTCTTATATTATTTTTTTTTCTTGAGGCTTTTCCTTTCTTAACTTTTATGCCAATACTGTTTTGACCAGCGAAAGTCTTCCTGTAACGTTATTGTTTCTTATCTCCAGAGGTGACCCAGAGTGCGTGCTGGGGCTGCCTGTGTGCCAGAATCCTCCTCTCTATGAAGTTTCCGGACAATGTTGTTCAGCACTGTACTGCAAACCCACAGCATCCTGGAGGCATGCCTCTTCATCATGGGGGTTTTATAAATTGCTTAATAGTGTGATAGCATCATTTTTGGAAAGCAAATGAGGGCTGACTCACAAATTCATCATGAGAATGTGCTTCCGGACCCATACTACTACCTAAAGAACATGAAGAAAGGTCACAGTCAGCAAATGTGTCACAGGCTGGTAGAGTTGTCTCATACTTTTAATGAGAAATCTTGCCTTTCAGGCTTATATGGTGGAAATGAGGAGATAGATTTTCCAAGAAGAAAATCCTAAGCTAAAAGAATAAGTTCAAGCACTAGAACCAGTGAGAAAACATGACATGGATCTGGTCAAGTCACAAAAAGACAGTAACCCTGGTTCTGAAGGGAAAGAGATTACCTTTCATTTCAGTCAAATCAAGGTCATACATGAATCATGATTTATACATGCATAGACATGGATCAATAGGTACATAAACAGTTGATATATTTATACACTTTGGTTTTATTTATGCAGTAAACATACAAGTAAAACCAATCAACTAAATAACACCAGTGTATCAACTAAATACTATAGGTTGGGTCTCAGTCTCAAGAAAACTATTGTGGTTCCACTGGCAATTGTCAGCTTGATGGCATTACTAGCTACAAACTCCACTGTTTCAGGTTTCCATTAGAAAGGAGCACTGGATCCTCTGAACTGACCTGTATATCAAATTACCATCACATTCTACTTCACAATCTGACCTGTTCTGTGTCGCAGCCCGTGGGAGAGGAAGGCAGGTCCACTTCAGGGGTAGAGCAAGTGCGGTGCCCCAGCTAGCTGAAGGGCTGTAACATGCACTTCAGGTCCAGGGAGCTGCAACGCAGGAGGGTAGAAATAGCACGGACACACAGCCTCCAGGACCAGGTGGGAGTGAACTTTATTAACAGGGGGAGAGCCCTTTATATAGGCTCTCTCACAGAGGGTTCTAGAACTGGGGAGGAGCTACACCAAACAAGGTGGGAGAAGGAGGGGCCAACTCCATTTCTAGAGAACAGGGGAGGAACTAGGGGAGGAGACCAGTAACTAGGGGTAACAAGGGAGGGGTTAAGAAGAGCCTTCCAGATTGTTCTTAAACTGTTCGTATAGTTCAATGTCTCTGTCTTTACAATGATTCAGCGCATCTCCCCCTTCTTTATTTAGTAAAAAGGCAGATTTCAAGAACAGCCTTTTAAGGCAACTAGAAAAACAGGTGAGAAGACAGCTGAAAACTATGATGGAGAGAACAATGACGATCAGGAACGTTAGAATTTGCTTCGCCCAATTAGGGATGCTCGAAAGTCCCAACATGTCGAGGAGATCTGGGGTGTTATACCTCGGTGAAACCTGAATGTGGTCGACGAGGGAGCACAGCTCCTTGATTTTTGCTGCCACAGATTGAGAATGATGGCTAAAGTTAAGGCAGCACATGCCCTGACAGTCTTCGCACCCATGACCGTGCTGGAGGAGAAGGAAGTCAATGGCAGCTCTATTGAGCAAAGTTTCATGGTTTAGTTGCTGCGTATCTTGAAGTAGATTGGTTAGAGCTTCACTGGTGGCATTGACCTCCTTCTCAAGCCAACACCCCATGTGTGAAATGACTGACAGCTCATGTGCTGTTCCCACAGGGGCGAAGATAGATGCGAAGAAATTGCCAGTTTTGGACCAAACCTCCAAGGTGGGGTCGCAGTCCTGTGGGAAGTGTATGAATGTGTGCCTCGGGGTGGAGTAAGTGCTGCACGATGAGATCTTTTCGTGTTAATCAACCTTGTTGGGGGAGCGTGAAGAAGGGGGGGGTTTTGAGGATTAAAAAATGCCAATTTCCCGTAGGTGCAGGGGCCTCCTAATGGGAAGATGGGGNTGCTGGACCCTATTTTGGCCCCTGCTCTGTAAGAATACAAGCGTGCCCTCTCCCCCACATTATGAGCGGGAAAGGGCCCATCCACTGGTTAGTGATAAGGTCTCGGTACATTATTTTCGCTTTAACATTGGGCGGATTTTCTGTCTGTGGATGAAAATGCTTCTGAATCACTGATAGGTTGTTATCATATCGATTTAGGAAGTTCAGGACATACATAGCTTTTTGTAATATTTCATGGGGGGTCAAACCCTGATTCCCCTTTTTTTTTTTTTAATTAAATTTTTTAATGTTTGGTGGGCTCTTTCAACTATTGCTTGGCCTTGTGTGTTGTGCGGAATGCCTGTTTTATGAGTTANTTAGGGGAGGATAGGGTGCCTATCGACCTGTTTTCCGAGATGCCGTGTAAACAGGTTTGAAAGGGGTTCTGTGCATTTTTATTGTACAGACAGAGAGTATCAGTCTTAGCGGCGGTGGCTAGCTTGAGCCAGATGTTTTCCCTTCCTCGCAGCATCCACTTCGATGTCTCTTGGGCAGGCATGGTCCATTCCGGTTGATTGTCAGGGTCGGCGTTAGTCACGGTGATCAGGATGACACAGAGCAGCCAGGTGATGTCGCAGGCTCGTTCCAGGGCTTTATTCTTCTTGCTGGAACCTATTTTGGCCCCTGCTCTGTAAGAATACAAGCGTGCCCTCTCCCCCACATTATGAGCGGGAAAGGGCCCATCCACTGGTTAGTGATAAGGTCTCGGTACATTATTTTCGCTTTAACATTGGGCGGATTTTCTGTCTGTGGATGAAAATGCTTCTGAATCACTGATAGGTTGTTATCATATCGATTTAGGAAGTTCAGGACATACATAGCTTTTTGTAATATTTCATGGGGGGTCAAACCCTGATTCCCCTTTTTTTTTTTTTAATTAAATTTTTTAATGTTTGGTGGGCTCTTTCAACTATTGCTTGGCCTTGTGTGTTGTGCGGAATGCCTGTTTTATGAGTTATGCCCCACAGAGCAAAGAAGTCCTTAGTTCTTTGCGCGACATATGCAGGCCCATTGTCCGTTTTTATTTCAGCGGGTATGCCCATGTGTGCGAAGGCGGCAGTCAAATGCCGGATGACGTCTCTGCTTTTTTCCCCAGAATGGCACGTGGCTACAATAAAACTAGAGAATGTGTCAATTGACATGTGCACGTATTTTAATCGGCTGAATTCTGCAATATGTCTTACATCCGATTGCCAAATTTGGACAGGTTCTAACCCTCTGGGGTTAGTCCCTTCAGCTGGGACTGGCGTAATCAGCTGACAGTCTGGGCAAGATCGAATTATGAATTTAGCTTGCATTATAGTTAAGCCAAATTGGTGTTGTAGCGCTCAGGCATTCTGATGAAAAAAGGAATGAGCGAACTTCTCTTGCTCAAACCTCTGCGGGATGACAGCCAGACCAGCAAGGGAGTCTGCACGGCGATTCCCTTCTGCCACAGGACCAGGCAATGGTGTTTGAGACCGAAGATGTATAATGAAGGAGGGTTGTGACCGCATATTAATCACATATAATATTTTCCTAAACAGAATGAATAACAAAGGATTTTCAACTTCTTTCAGCAGCGAATTTTCAGCATGGGAGACTACATGGACGACACACCTCGAATCTGACACGATGTTAATCCTTTCATGCTGAAAATGACAAAATGCTTGATAGACTGCATGCAACTCAGCGATTTGAGGAGAGCCTGTTACCTTTTGAATATCATGGTGCCAATTGCCGCTAGATTGCCATGTAAAAACTGAACTCCCGGTTCTCCCGGACCCATCAGTAAAGACAGTGATGGCGCCCTTTAAAGGGATTTTGGACAGGTTATTTTTGAGCCACATGGGTAATTCTGAAAACTGCTGTATAAATTTACAACTGGGCAAGTGAATACTGATTTTGCCTGTATAATTTGCTAACGCCAATTGTACATGGTCGCTGGTTATAAGCAGTTGATCAAGCATTTCGTTCTTTACCGGTAGATAGATGGTATCCGGGTCTTGGCCCATGAGCTCCCAGCACCTTTTCCGACCTTTGAACAGTAATTCAGATATAATCTCTGGGAAGGTGGTCAATGTTTTGGGAAAATGATTAGATAGGAAAACCCATTCCCATATGTTAAAGTCATGGTCGTTATTATGGAATTGACCTAGAATGGCAAAAGGCTGTATTTCTTTCTCTTTCTTTAGGACGCTCAGTGACACGGGCTGACCAGGGAGCTGCCTATGACTCTGCCTATGGGAGATCTTTTCCTGTACAATGTCCAACGCCTTTTCAGCCTCAGGGGTCAAAGTCCGATCAGATGTTAAGTCTAGATTCCCTTTAAGAAGGGAAAACAGAGGTTTGAGGTCATCTGTGGAGATTCCCAGGACTGGTCTGATCCAATTGATGGTTCCTAGCAACTTTTGGAGATCATTAAGAGTGGTGACACTCCGATTGATCTCAATCGGTTGAGGAGCGATGTTTCTTTGAGAAATTTTCCACCCAAGAAATTTCCACGGAGCCTGTATCTGGATTTTGTCCTCCGAGACGAAAAGACGATTGGCTTTTAAAACCGTCAAGGCAGTCTCTACGGCAGATCACAACATGGAGATATCTCAATGGCATAGCAATATGTTGTCCATATAGTGAAAGATAATCACTTGCGGATAGGTTTGCCAAATAGATGTTAAAATATGGGTGACATATTGCTGGCATAGAACGGGGGAGTTTTTCATTCCCTGGGGCAGGACCTTCCACTGGTACTGCCTGCAAGGTTCGGCCAAATTGATAGATGGTACTGTAAACCCGAATTTGGGACTGTCTTCAGGATTTAGTCGAATCTGGAAGAAGCAGTCCTTAATGTCAATTATAATTATCGGCCTATTCTGAGGCAACATTGTTGGTGAGGGCATTCTAAATTGGAGTGCTCCCATTGGCTCTATCACCTCGTTAATTTTACGAAGGTCGTGGAGTAAACGCCAATTTCCTGACCTTTTCTGAATCACAAATACTGGAGAGTTCCAACGGCTAGTAGACGGTTCTATATGTCCGTCGGCCAATTGACCATTTACCAAACTGTTTAAAATTTGCAGCTTCTTGATGGGGAGTGGCCACTGATCTACCCAAACAGGTTTTTCTGTCAGCCAATAGAGTTTGGGTAGGAGCTGCTCATCAGCGGCCAAATTTAAAAATTTGCAGCAATTTGTAGCCCCCATTGGGACAAAACGTCCCTTCCCCACAAAGTAACCAGTAGTGACAGAATGAATGGTCGAATCGTTGCAAGGCGGCCATAAGGACAGGAAATGGAGATAGTCTCGGCACTCTGGCGTGGGGCCAGAGTGCCTCCTACCCCAGAGGTGGTCATCACCGACTCTTCGGTGCTCCACCCGTCCGGCCAATCTTTAACGGCGATTACCGTCAAGTCAGCTTCAGTGTCAATGAGCCCTCTGATGGTCACCATCTCACCGGAGCCTGAAAGAGAAAGCTTACATTTCAACATTGGACGTTCGTCTGTCATAATCTGAGCCCAGTTGGCAATAACTGCATCATTTGTGGAAGCCCAAGAAAGTAGAGCGAGGGACAGTAACTGAGCAATAGATTCTTCTGTGGAGATTACAGTAGGAGAATTAGAGAGATAAACTGAAAAAACAATTGAACCAAGAAACGCAAACCTAACCAACTGAGGTGGAATAATGACATCCTTCAAATTCGCTTGATGGGAGGACATCAACAAATATGTGTCCCCAGGTGACACTGGAACCGAAGGCCTAACTGAAAGATAATGGTAAGATGAGGTTAAAATGACAGTATTAGATGTAGGGAATAAATAAATCCACTGGATTGTTACAGATTGGTTTCCACTGGATGCAGTATTGGCGTCAACTGGTAATGGGACTTTGGTGTCGTCACGCCCCTCCGCATGGCGCTCTTCACCCCATTTCCCTGCTCAGCAGAAAGATTCTGCATTGACGAGGCCCACTGTTTCAGCACGGTGGGTGGTGTTTTCGGTGGTAATAGGTTGCCGTCAGACCCAAACTTCGATCTACAGTCCCGGGTCCAATGCAATCCTTTGTGGCACCTCTGGCAGGGATAGGGTGGCAGTTTTTGTAGCGGTCCCTGTAATTTTGGGCAGTCTCGAACGAAATGGTCAGGGTCCCCACAATGATGACAGACTGGCTTCCTGGTTACAGCACTGAGGGCAGTCATCAGCATCTCCATCTTCTGTTTGTGTGATCCGACGTCCCTGCAGGCCTCCACCATATCCAGCAAGGTGGGGTCCTTCAGTGTCTTAAGCACTGCACGGCATTCCTCGTTTGCCTTCTGAACAGCAAGCTTCTGGAACAGCTCGTCCCTGGCCTCTTGATTCGAGATCTGCTTGTTGATTGCATCTTTGAGACAATTGGCAAAGTCTAGAAAGGGTTCTTTGGCTCCCTGGTAGACCAGGGTGAAGGATGGCACAGGCGATGAAGCATTAGCTACATCCTTCAGAGCCTTCAAAGCTAGGTCTTTTGACTTATCCAGCTGCTCAGCAGGAAGTCGGGCTTGCTGTTTATTCCCAACCCACGGACCTTCACCGTATAAACAGTTCACAAGGTCCGTGACTGGAGCCCCCCTCCTTGAGAGCATCTGGTTAGCATGTTTAATCACTGCAACTTTCCTAGATGTTTTGAACATGGAAAGTTGCACCACTGTTAAAAGGACTCTGGCAATGGTTCAAATGTCTTTGGGTGTTAAGGTATAAGCTGCAAATAGAGAGTCTAATAGTCCTAGAGTAAAGGGTGAATTTAAGCTATACTGGTCTATCGTCTTTTTGATGTCTTTCAATATTGGATAGCTTACAAGCTGCCATGTAGGGCGATTGTCCTCACCAGTGAACAC
>VWZX01002418.1:1763-20621 GCA_013399015.1 Galbula dea | reverse complement strand
GCTGAGCATGCCAATTCTGCCCTAGGGGGGTGGGAGGTCTTCTGGTTTGTATTAGTACTAGCACTAAAACCCTGCTCCATTGTTGCAGACCTGACAACAACCCCATCCCCCTTCAAAATTAGTTTAAAGCTCTATGGATGAGCCCTGCTAGTTCTCGTCCTAGGATCCTTTTTCCCCTGGAAGATAACCCTTTCCCACCTCCTATCATCTGGCCTGGGATCTTGTAATATCAGCCATTATCAGCGAAGCCAAAGCCCTGCCTGTAGCACCAGTCTTGGTGCCAGGTATTTATGAACTGGGTTCTTCTACTCTATTCCATGTCATGGTCAGGTACTGGAAGTAGGGAAGAGAAAATAACTTGCACTCCAGACCCTTTTATCAACTGTCCCAAGGCCTTGAAATCTCTCTTCATTCCCCTGAGATTACAGGATGCACCTTCCTCCCCACCTGCCTGGAAGATCAGTAATGGATAAAAGTCCGATGACTGCACCACGTTGGGAAGTTCCCAAGTAATATCCCTAATTCAGGCTCCAAGAAAACTGCAGACCTCCCTTTGATGAGGGTCAACCCTACAGATTGGGCCCTGTGTTCCCTTTTAGAGCGAGTCTCGAACAACCACAACTCTTCTCTTCTTCTTTGTGAAAGAGGTTGTTATTTTATGTCCTGTAGAAAGAAATATGGGCGTTTGGGTTGATTGCAAGTTGAATGAGTCAACAGCGTGCCTTGGCAGCCAAAATGGCCAACTGTGTCCTGGTATGCATTGAGCAGAGCATAGCTAACTGGTCGAGGGAAGTGAATGTCTCACTCTGCACTGCCCTATTGTGGGCCCACCTTGAGTACTGTGTGCAGTTTTGGGTGCCTGAATATAAGAAGGACATCAAACTATTGGAGTGTGTCCAGAGGAGGGCAACCAAGATGGTGAAAGGCCTTGACGGCATAATTTAGGTGGAGTGGCTGAAGTCACTTAGTGTATTCAGCTTAGAGAAGGCTGAGGGCTGACCTCATCAAAGTCTACAACTTCCTCAAGAGAGGCAGTGGAGGGGGAGGTGCTGATCTCCTCTCTTTGGTGACCAGCAGTAGGACATGAGGAAGTGGAATGAAGCTGGGTCAGGGGAAGTTTAGATTGGACATTAAGGAAAGACTCTTCACTGAAAGGGTGATCGCTTCCCAGGGAAGTGGTCATGGCACTGAGCCTGTCAGAGTTCAAGGAGGATCTGGGCAGTGCTCTTTTTCATATGGTTTAGTTTTAGGTGGTCCTGCAAGGAGCAGGGAGTTGTACTTGATGATCATTATGGGTCCTTTCCAACATGAGATATTTTGTCATTCTATGTACTTTGGTATTCCTGAATGAAGGAAAAAGATGTCTGCAAGTGGCCAGAAATGACTTACCTAGATCAGTTTAAAATTTACTTTAAAAAAAAAAAGTTATCTTAATAATACAGAGGCCTGCACACCTGTGCTAGCAACTCTCATATAACATTCCTTTCTGCAGAAGTCTCACTTCTTTAAAATGCTATGTAAAATTATTAATTCATGCAGTATTTCTTAGTGAGTTTTTTATTATTAATAAAATGGAAATCCATCTTAATAGCAATGCTGCTCATCTTAAGAAAAGTAAGTATGTGGTAAACTTTAAAGTTTCAGTTGATTTTAATGACCCTTATATCTGAATTCCAATTCAGTTTTGGAAGTCCAATCCAAGTATATTTGCTGTGCAGAGATCAGCAGTGCTTAAGAAGCAACAACAGCAGAAGGCAACTTCATCAGAGAGTGGTTCAGAAGAGGTGAATAACATATAAGTTAGTAAATAAAATGTAAATATGCATGTCTCATTACCCCATATGTTAGAATAAAATTATGTAGAGCCGAGTTCTGTTCTCTTAAGTGTGTGTGTTTAAAAAAGTCTAGGTTTAGTCTATAAAAGTAATGTTCAAATAACTGACATAAGGAATCATAGGGAGGGAAAATATTTAGTTGCATGTTTTCAAGTGAATTGTGCCAAAATAATAGCAGTTTAGATTGATATTTTTAGCTAGATGTTCTGTGATGTATGAACAAAATTTTCAAGTCACATAGTATTAACTTTCATTGTATTTCTGCCTTCTGAGTTCCATATAGATAGTTAAAAATACTTTTCCGCTATTGTTTCTATATAAAGGTAACTGCTATATAAAGGTAATGCTATATGGAGTAGAAAGCTATATTTTTGCCACTTTTGTAACAGTTATAAAAGAATTCTTGCATTTTAAGAACCATACTTCAATTTTAGATTTTAAAAACCTAAACTGTAGACTAAGCAAAAGTTGACTTTGTGCAGTAGGAATATCTTTAAGGATAGTAGTGACTGCGAATTAGAATTTATTTAAAAGCAGACTATCATATCTCCTTCATTATAAAAAATGAAACCAAAACAAAAACCAGCATTGTGGTCACAAGTCCTTAATCATTATTCTGTGTGTCTTTATTTTTAGTCATATTTAGCTGCTCACTGTTAAAACTAAAGAGTTAATTGTATATAGTTAAAATATTAATTTATAGCTGTTAAGTACTCTTTTCCTGAAGACTCAGGGTAAAAATGATCCAAATTTAATGTCTATGAGATTGAGTTTAGGAAAATAATTTTAAGAGGGTGCATAGATTTATTTATTAGGTTTTTGTTTAGGAGTGGAGAAAGGAGAAATATACATGCTATTCTCAAAATTTTCTTAGTGATGTTTAAATGTGAGAGATATGAAAGGTGAGACAACTCTCAAAGGGGAGGAGATTTTATTATGCTTTTGATAGAACCTTCGCCTTGATCAGCTTGCAACAGTCTAAATTATGACTATATGTAGGCCCAATGATGTGATTATCTTTTAAGACAGGTTTTTTGTAGTGTTTTTCTAGAGTTCTGCTGACATGGTATATTCATAGATTGATAAATATGAAATCAATAGCAATCCTGATCTTATTCAATATCAGTGGGTATGCTGAGGGGGATGAAGAGGATAAGACATGAAGAATGTGATTTCAGTTTGAAAGTGGGAGCCGAATGATATTTTTAATACTAAAAATACTTAATTCTTTTTGTGGTAATGAATTGTATATATTTTTTTCTTCATCTGCAGGATTCATCGAACAGTGAAGGTTCTGCAGATGACTCTTCCAGTGAAACCAAGAAGAAAAAGCAGAGAGAGTAAGATGTTTTTCATAAATAATATAATTTTTTGTTATGGTGATGTAATGCTTCTAATTACCCAAGCTTCATTTCTCTTCACTTGCAATATATAATCTTGTGCTTCTCAATTTTGATTAACATTTTGGAATATTTTAAAATAAATATTCTCAAAGGAACATCTATATCAGTATTCATTTCTGAGCAAAAAAGACTATTACCTACAGTGTTACTGAAAAACATTCATCACCATTTTTTATTTTTAAAGTAGTCTTATTTGCAGCATATTTTTGAGCTGAAGGTCCTCCTTAAAAATTATTGAAGAAATAGGAAATTAGTTAGGTAGGTTGTCTCAGATAAAATTTAATTTGGAATCCTGTAGCTCATGCTGAATTTTTTAATACTTTAGAGGCAACACCCCCTCCCCCCCAAAAATAAAAATAAATTACAGGTTTCACAGTAATAAACTGTCTTGGCTAGTCAATAAAACTAAATTGAACTTCAGCTGGTTTTAAGCTGTCGATCAAAATATTTGTGGAAAAAGTTATACCTTCTCATTGGTAATGACCTGTATGTGGGTGGTTTTGTTTTGTTTGAGGTTTTGTGGTGTTTGCATTTTTTTAATGAATAGTGTATAGAAATTGAGTTGTATCATTCCTCTTCTGCAGTTAATTGAATCATCTCAGTATTCAGGGTTGCAAGTATAATATCTTTTAGAAATGAGGGGAGGAGGAGGGAAGAGGGAAAAAACTTACTATGCAAAATACTACTTCTCTAGTGGTTAATTGTTATTCACAGTCTTCTGTTACTTAAGTATGTGGATAAAATTAGTAACACTCTATTACAGGAAAGATATTTAAGTTTATAAACTAGTAACCAAATAATCTCATATATCCAGTGCTTCAATTTTGATTTATATATATTTTGAACAATTATGTTTGCAGTTGTTATCTGACATGCATGTCAGATTTCTCAATATATAACTTAGTACAGAATCCAAGCCCTAGAGTATGGTGTTGTCTATCTCTCTAAATAAACACAGGTTGTATATTTGCATAGAAAGAGGAGTTGGTTGGTTTGAGGTGAGGGGTTTTTTGTTTTTTTTTTTTTTTACTTTGTGGGGGTGGTTGTTTGGGTGGATTTTAATTTACTGCTTGCAGAGAAAAAAATCTTTAAGGAGACAGATGATTCTATAATATTTCCAAGACACACAGATGTATTACACGGAATCACAGAATCNTCCCATCCTCATGACACCCATCCATTAAGTATTTATAAGCATTGATAAGATCCTCCCCCTCAGTCTTCTCTTCTCCAGGCTAACCATCCCCAGCTCTTAGTCTCGCCATAAGAGAGATGTTCTAGTCCCGTAATCATTTTTGTAGCCCTTTTCTGTACCCTCTCTAGAAGTTCCCTGTCCTTGAACAGGGGAGACCAGAACTGGACACACTATTCCAGATGTGGCCTCACCAGAACAGAGTAGAGGGGGAGGAGAACCTCCTGGACCTTCTGGCCACACTCTTCTTGATGCACCCCAGGATGCAGTTGACCTTCTTGGCCAAAAGGGCACAATGCTGGCTCATGGTCATCCTGTTGTCCGCCAGGACTCCCAGGTCTCTTTCCACAGAGCTGCTTTCCAGCAGATCAGTCCCTAACCTGTACTGGTCCATAGGGTTATTCCACCCCAGGTGCATTACCGTACACTTGCCCTTGTTGAATTTCATATGATTTTTCTCAGCCCAATTCTCCATCCTGTCCAGGTCACACTGGATGGCAGCACAGCCTTTTGGTGTGTCAGCCACTCCTCCCAGTTTTGTATTGACCACAATGAAGACCTATCTGCTAGGACCAATGCATATTTATGTGAAAGAAGTGTCAAAGCACTGATTCTTCAACTTCCTGATCTGAAATTTAATAAAGAGGTCTTTGAGTAATATTCCACCTTTGAAAGCCTTTAGTACTGTTTCAGCATCTTTGTCAAAGACCCCTGAATCTGATAATAGATGGTAGTGTAAAGATTTAGAAACTTTTCAAGAATGCATGCCAGAATTCCCCACTCCCCCCTCCAAGTTATTAAGATTAAATTTCTCTGTACAGAGTCTGAGATAAGATACTGTTGATCAGTGGGTATATCTTTCCTGTTGCAAAGTAGAAGATCTTAGCTAAGCAGGAGCACAGAGATACTGCCACTGGGAATCACTCATAGTATCTTGCATGTATGTGAAGCTCAGTGGGGGGTTTGGAGAGCCAATGCCTTTCAGATTGCCATGGTTCAAGTCTTTCTGCGTGTTTCTCAAATCTGATTCTGCATTATTTTTGTTTCCTAAAGTTGATAATTATTCTCATGAGGCACAGGGAACATAGCTATTAGAGAATTTTGGATTCTGCAAAATATAATGTTATGAGGTTTTATGACTTGAGCATAGGTAAGTTCTAGTAAATATGTATCTTTCCAGCTGAAGTCTTGCTAAGGACTTTGGGTTTATTGATGTCAAATTAACTAAATTATTTAAGCTATAATTTATACAGCAATCCAGCTTTTTGTTTTGATTTTTTTTACATCTACCTCTTGATAACTGAAAACTTAATTCAACTCCCTTTCAAGCCATTGGGTATTTTTACCTGTTGTCCATTCATAATAAGTTTCTGTCCTTTCAGCTGAAATGACTATTATAACATTTTTATTTCTGTGAAGAATGTTGAAATTAAAGCAGCAAACCTGTGGTGAATACCTGATTTAAAAACAAAACAAGCAAACAAAAAAAAGCAAATTAATGTGAGTTACTGTTTTGTCTCTCGATATGTACAGTGAAGACTGGCAAATGTCTGGGTCAGGGTCAGTATCAGGAACTGGTTCTGATTCTGAATCAGAGGAAGATAGAGAGAAAAGCGGTTGTGAAGATAGTGAATCTGACTATGAGCCAAAAAACAAAGTCAAAAGCCGGAAACCTCTGAGCAGGTAAGAAGTCTTGTATTTTAGATACTCTGGTACTATTTCTAATTCATAATCAAGTATTGTACTACTGTACAGGCAAATAAAACCAATATTTATTACAGAACTTTTTTTAAGATACAAAAGATGTTATCGTATCAGTGGTTTGTGTTGAATGCCTCTTTCCTGTCTGCTCCACTGAAAGTGGTGTAACCAAGCAGTCATGAAATAGATGTATTCAGAAACAAATACAGAAGGCTCGTAATTGTCTGTGTTGAAACCCCACTGTTGTATTGTAACTTATTGTCTTTAAGAATTGAGCCAAAAAACAGCAAAAAGATTGCAGGACAGAAAAAGAGGCAGCTTGATTCATCAGATGATGATGACTGTGACAAGAGAGGATCTCGTCGTCAGGCAACAGTAAATGTTAGTTACAAAGAAGCTGAAGAAACCAAGACAGATTCTGATGACTTACTGGAAGTTTGTGGAGAAGATGTCCCACAACCTGAAGAAGATGAATTTGAAACTATAGAGAAGTTTATGGATAGTCGAATTGGCCGAAAAGGAGGTATTTCTTTATCAGTCTTCTTAAGATGCTGCAGTGCATTGTGGTGCAATGTAAACTATAATTGTTCTCACCTGTAGGTAACCTGTGATATTTGTAAAGAATAAGTTCAAAAATAACAAAGTAATCTTTTTCTGGTTTTCATACTCGTAAGGATGTTTTGTTTGTAAGCCTTATAAAGTAAAACATAGAATGTAACTAATTAATTAATAAAAAAACCTAAGTGGAATATAGCTCCATATTGGATAAATGCATACCATACTGTTATATCACTAGTTGTATAGTTTACTGATTCCTAATTGGTATAAACTGTTAACAGGGGAGTGGAGAAAAAGTGGACTGGATAGTATAGCTAAGTGGTAGCCTGAATGCTGAAGGACGACGGCTGAACCACTGAGATTGCAATTTCAGTTATTCTGTACAAATACAATGCAATGGATGATGGAATCTAAAATTTTAGTGGTGTGCTTGCATGTGCACTTCTAAAAGTAATTTTATGAATGATGTTAGAGGTGTCATATTCCAGTAGCTGATGGGATGCAATGTCCTGCTTATGTGGTGGGGTTATTTTGCCTGTAAATTATGGTTCTGATTATAGAAAACTTGGGCCTACTCACACTTTAGAACTGCCTTTCTCCATTAGTTATACCTGATCTCTACAGTTTCTAACCTATCTCAGAGCTTGCACTCTCTTACCTCTCAGCTTTCTTTTCCCATACTGTTGGCCTTCTTGGCCACAAGAGCACACTGCTGGCTCATAGTTAACTTGTCTACTAGGACTCTCAGGTCCTTTTCCATGGAGATGCTTTCCAACACATCAACCCTTAACCTGTACTGCTGCATGGGATTATTTCTCCCCAAGTGCAGGGCCCTACACTTGCCCTTGTTGAACTTCATGAGGTTCCCCTCTGTCTAACTCTCCAGATTGTCCACGTCTTGCTGAATGGCAGCACAGCCTTCTGGTGTGTCAGCCACTCCTCCCAGTTTTGAATCATCAGCAAACTTGCTGAGGGTACACTCCATCCCTTCATCCAGGTCATTGATGAAGATGTTGAACAAGACTGGACCCAGTCCTGACCCCTGGGGGACACTGCTAGCTTCAGGCTTCAAACTAGAGTCTGCACCACTGATCATAGAATCATAGAATCATCTGTGTTGGAAGGGACCTCCAGAGGTCATCTAGTCCAACCCCCCTATAGTAAGCAGGGACATCCCCAACTAAATCAGGTTGCTCAGAACCTTGTCTAGCTTCACTTTGAATGCCTCCAGGGACGGGGCCTCAGCCACCTTCCTGGGCAACCTGTTCCAGTGTTCCACTACCCTCATGGTAAGGAACTTTTTCCTAATATCTAATCTAAATCTACTCTTCTCTAATTTAAAACCATTACCCCTTGCCCTTTCGCTACAGGCCTTTGTAAACAGGCCCTCTCCAGCCTTTTTGTAAGCTCCCTTCAGGTACTGTAAGGTCACTATTAGGTCCCCCCCCAAGCCTTTTCTTTTCCAGGCTAAACAATCCCAGCTTCCTCAGCCTGTAGGGGAGGTGTTCCAGCCCTCTGATCATTTTCGTAGCCCTCCTCTGGACCCGCTCCATCAGGTCCGTGTCCTTTTTTTGTTGAGGAACAGAGCCGAACACAGTATTCCAGATGAGGTCTCACCAGAGCAGAGTAAAGTGGCAGAATCGCCTCTCTCGATCTGCTGGTCACGCTTCTTTTTATAACCCTCTGATATCTGTCATTCAGCCAGTTCTCAATCCACCTCACTGTCCACTCATCTAACACACACTTCCTAAGCTTGCCTATGAGGATGTTATGGGAGACAGTGTCAAAAGCCTTGCTGAAGTCCAGGTAGACAACATCAACTGATCTTCCCTCATCTACTCAGCCAGTCATGCCGTCATAGAAGCCTATTAGATTGTTGGTCAAGCATAATTTCCCATTTGTGAATCCATGCTGACTACTTCTGATAACCTCCTTTTCCTCCATGTGCTTAGAGATGACCTCTAGAATGAGCTGTTCCATCACCTTTCCAGGGCTGGAGGTGAGGCTGACTGGCCTTTAGTTTCTTGGGTCCTCCTTCTTGCCCTTTTTGAAGACTGGAGTGACATTGGCTTTCTTGCAGTCCTCAGGCACCTCTCCTATTCTCCATGACCTTTCAAAGATGATGGAGAGTGGCTTAGCAGTAACATCAGCCAGTTCCCTCAGCACTTGTGGGTGCATCTCATCAGGGCTCATGGATTTGTGGGTGTCCAGCTTGCCTAAGTGATCTCTAACCAGTTTCTCCTCAACTAAGGGAGAGTCTTCCTTCCTCCAGGCCTTCTCTCTTACCTCCAGGGACTGGGATTCTTGAGGACTGGCCTTAGCAGTAAAGACTGAAGAAAAGACGACATTTAGTAACTCTGCCTTCTCTGTATCCTCCACGCCATGGCTGCAGTCCCTCTAGGGGTGTACTTGCTCTGTTGTGGACTTATCCTTGGTCCACAGTCCCTTCAGATGTATACCTTCAAGCCTGCGCAATGTGGACATATCTATGGCCACAAACGTGTGTATCTATAGATACACAAACGTGTATCTATGGCCACAAACGTGTTTTGGAGTGTCCTACTCCAGTGTAGACTCATCCACAGGTCACAGTCCCTTCAACTCAAGTTCATACTGGAGTTCCAACCTGTCTAGTACAGCAGCACAGAAACAGCAGTGATGCCCTGGCCATCTGTCAGCCCAGGCACATCATCATTACTATTATCAGAATGTTCCCAGGCACAGCAGAGTAAAATAAGTATTACAGCAGTACAAGAAGCAATGAAAGTAAAAAGTAGCCACTGAGTACTAGACTCTAACGTTCAGTGAGGCAAGCAAGCCCCATAGCAAGCACAGGAACCTGCCAATAGTAAATCAGCAATAACAGCTATAAATTTGATCTGGCCCATTCCAATCAAATCTGTCATTACCCTGAACCCTTCTGGCTACACATTGAGTGCCAAAAAGGACTGTCATAGTTTAACCCCAGCCGGCAACTAAGCACCACGCAGCCACTTGCTCACTACCCCCACAATGGGATGGGGGAGAGAATCAGAACAGTAAAAGGGAAAACTCGTGGGTTGAAATAAAAACAATTTAATAGGGAAAGCAAATGCTGCACACGCAAGCAAAGCAAAACAAGGAATTCATTCACTGCTTCCCATCAACAGGTAGATGTCCAGCTATCTCCAGGAAAGCAGGGCTTCATCATGCATAGTGGTTACTTGGGAAGACAAAATGCCATAACGCTGAACGTCCCCTCCTTCTTTCCCCAGCTTTATATGCTGAGCATGATTTATGGTATGGAATATCCCTTTGGTCAGTTGGGGTCAACTGTCCCAGCTATGTTCCCTACCTTCTGGCTGGGTGGTGAGAAGCAGAAAAGGCCTTGACTCTGTATAAGCACTGCTCAGCCATAACTAAAACACTGTGTTATCAACACTTTTCAGCACAAATCCAAAATATAGCCCCATACTGGCTACTGTGAAGAAAATTAATCCATCCAAAACCAGCACACCCTACTAAAAAGTCTGTCCCCATCTTTCTTATAAATCCTTTTTGAGTACTGAAAAGCTGCAATAAGATCTCCCTGGAGCCTTCTCTTCTCTGGGCTGAACAGCCCCAACTCTTTTAGCTTTTCTCATAGGACAGATGTTTCATCCCTCTGATTTGCTGTGTCCAGTATAGGGCTCCCCAGTACAAAACACTGATGGCACTACTGGAGAGAGTCCACAAAGCATCACTTCAGATGAAGGGACTGGAGCATCTCTCCTATGAGGAAAAGCTGAGAGAGCTGGGACAGAGAAGAGAAGGCCTAGCAGGGATCTAATTAATCTGTATAAATACCTGAAGGGAGGGTACAAAGAGGACAGATAAAGGCTCTTTCCATTGGTGTCCAGTGACAGGACAAGAAGCTATGGGTGGAAACTAAAACACAGGAGGTTCCATCTGAACATCAGGAGAGACTTCTTTTACTGTGAGGTTGACTGAGAACTGGAACAGGTTGTTCTCAGAGATGAGAAGGATGTATCAAAGATGACAGCAACCTACGTTAGTGGAGTATTCTTTGGGGGCCACTAGAAAAATTAGGAATGCTATGAAAATTCTCATGAGATAAGATATTATAGGTTTAGATGCAGAGTTTTTTGGTTGCTTTTTTGAATCTCGTTGGTATACTTGTGCATGTGTTAATATAGCTACATCATAATTCTTCAAATAAGAGGAGTGATAGCAGTTGTAGATATACTTAGTCAAGTTACATACTCATAATGTGAGGAATAAACATTCTGTTTTATTACAAGCAAAGAGATTAAACAAGGGTCAGCAATATAAGGGGGTGCATGCAAAGGGGTTTCTTTCTACTAACCTATAGGTGTATCGTGGAGTTGTAAGATGCTTGGACATGTCTGGACAAGCATCAGGGAACATGCGGCCGGGAATGAAGGGATTGCGAAATATATGTAAATAAAGCAAACCCCCTGCCATGTGGTCAGCCATGGAGGCTGCCATTTTGGTCAGGGCCCTGCCTCTCAACACAATATAGCCAACCAGAGGAGAGGAAATGCCCCTTCTGATAAGAGGACTGGGTGGTACTTGAGAACCCTTTAAAAGGAGGGAAATTTGATTTCGGGGTGTGCTTTTGGGACCATCAGGCAACTAGGGCACCCAACACGTGTTGTATGTAATCTTCCTACTTGTTATCTTTCACTGTTTTATGGACTTTGTTATCCTTCTAAATTATTAATAAAAGGAGAAAATTTTCTCTGAAATAAATTTTCTAACAATAAGATCATCACAAATTGCTTTCTGAATTATGTTTTTTACTGGTTAATTTATGGCAGTGCATACTTAATCAGGCCTTATGGTATGATTTCTTTATCAGCCACTGGTGCTGCAACCACCATCTATGCAGTTGAAGCAGATGGTGACCCAAATACTGGTTTTGAAGAGTCAAAGGAGCTAGGAGAAGTACAGTACCTTATTAAATGGAAAGGCTGGTCACACATCCATAATACTTGGGAAACTGAGGAAACATTGAAGCAACAAAATGTTAAAGGAATGAAGAAATTGGACAACTATAAGAAAAAGGATCAGGAAACAAAACGCTGGTGGGCATTTTTATAATTACTTCCACGTTGCATATTTTTGGTAATAATATAGATGTTTTATTGTGTTTCTGTGACTTCTGTTGCCTCTTTGCGAAGACAGAGGGTCCAGAGGCAGGCTACCAAGCTGGTAAAGGGCTTAGAGCATAAGCCTTATGAGGAAAGACTGAGGGATCTGGGCCTGTTTAGCCTGGAAAAGAGAAGACTGAGGGGAGACCTCATCGCTCTCTATAACTACCTGAAGGGAGGTTGTAGAGAGGCAGGGACTGGTCTGTTCTCCCTGGAGGAGAGTGATAGGACAAGGGGAAATGGATGGAAAATGCGCCAGGGGAGGTTCAGGTTGGATATTAGGAGGAATTTCTTTACTGAAAGGGTTGTCAGTCATTGGAACAGGCTACCCAGGGAGGTGGTTGAGTCACCATCCCTGGAGGTGTTTAAGAGACGGGTGGATGTTGCCTTGGAGGGAATCATTTAGTGAGTTGATAGGGCTAGGACAAAGGCTGGACTCGATGATCTTCAAGGTCTCTTCCAGCTGTAACTATTCTATGATTCTATGACATAGTTTCAAGTGCCTATACAACAGGAAGACAACGGCTTCAAACCTTCCAACCTTGGTGCCTTCCAACCTGGGCCATTCTATGAGTGACAAAAGCTTTAAAGTTGAAGCTTCCCTAACACCTTATGATCCTGTAAGATTCTGAGAATACCAACTTTACCTGAGCAAGTGAGAATACTCACACATCTTGTAAAATCAGGCCTTTAAGGAAATAGCTTCTGCACCTAGATTTTAATGTGTCTGTTACAAATGAAGTTTTAACAAGATGAGTGGTGGATTTTCTGTTTTTTTTAAATCTTATCTTTTACTAATTTTGTAATTGATTGTATTTTGATCATATTTATTCAGGAATTGCTGAAGAAATTTAAAAAAAGCAGAAATGGCTAAAGCACTCAAAACATTACAGCATTTTGTTTTCTTGACTCAAACTTCTATTAAATCTTCAGAATCAAGAAGTGAAAAAAATCCTTTTGCTGCTATGTTTTGGTATTGCATTTTATTATATGTTTAATATAATCTGTGACTAGTGATGGGATTTTTAGTGACTCCTACTCATAAGATAGATTCTTATAGGTAGCTATCAGTGCTGTTCCATGAAAATAATGTGAAGTACGCAATATTGAGAGCAGATATCATAAATGATGTGTGTGACTAGTACAAGCTGTAGCTGATAGTAATGTCTCTTGATAAGCTTTCTCAGTCATCAGTGATGAGACACCTAGGCCAGATGCAACTTTTATAATGGGAATTTCATAGTTGTAGCTTCTTCAAAGAAGCTCTCTAAGTAGTGTTCCTATGGTGCTTACATTCAGAGCTTTAAAATTGCCAGATTTTCTTAGTTTTAGAACTATGCTATGTAATAAGTGCTGCAAATAAATTCCCATTTCAGGCTGAAAAATGCTTCTCCGGAAGACGTGGAATATTATAACTGCCAGCAGGAACTTACAGATGATCTACATAAACAGTATCAAATAGTGGAAAGGATAATTGGTACGTGACAAACTTCCATATGGAAAACAGTGTTGAGACTATTGCAGGTTTATTGCTTGCATGTTGAATTTATAGTTAAGAAATTTAGGTCATTAATATCCCTGACAACTTAAGGCAAAACAAAATCTCTGTTGAAAAGTTGTCATACTGTCTTTGCTCTGAAACTAGTTCATGTTGTCTTATCTCCTAAAATGACTGCTCTCTTAAAATACAGAAGGAAAATATTGATCTGGTATCTGATGCATTTCTGCAGCTCATTCAAATCAGAAATCAGCAGCTGGTTATCCAGATTACTATTGCAAATGGCAGGGCTTGCCTTACTCGGAATGTAGTTGGGAAGATGGTGCTCTCATTGCCAAAAAATTTCAGGCGTGTATTGATGAGTATTTTAGCAGAAATCAATCCAAGACCACTCCATTTAAGGACTGCAAGGTGAGTGTGTAATTTTAATGGTTTTATACAGTTGCAGTAATAAAAAAAAGTTGATGCATTTTATGCATCCAAACCCAAGATGCATATTATAAAATATTTTTGAATGTTGTCCAGAACAATAATAATGATAACTGTATAGCCTTTTTTAGATATTTGTTTCCTACATATTTTATTGCCATTCAAACATGGAATTGTTTAGTACTTTAATTTGTTTTAAAAGTAACCTTTATTAATGAGGTCATGTCACTTCTGTTGTGGAATTTAGATCAGTAGTCAAACTAATTTTAGCTTGCAAATTGTTCATATTGTTATATGGCCTAGTTGTCTGTGATAAATAAAGACTAAACTTGGTGACCAAACAGATTCCTACTGCTATTTTGTTTCTATAAAAAGACATTTTGGTAACTTCACTTAGTAGTGGGACTGATGCTTAATTTGCTTTTGACAGATTCTAAAACAGAGGCCAAGATTTGTTGCACTGAAGAAGCAACCATCTTATATTGGAGGACATGAGAATTTAGAATTAAGAGATTATCAGTTAAATGGGCTGAACTGGCTTGCTCACTCGTGGTGCAAGTAAGTATAATCTTAAATTAGTCTTGCTGTTTTTAATTTGAAATAATTTATAAATTTGTTTGTTTGTTTTGTTTTTTAGAGGGAATAGTTGTATTCTTGCAGATGAAATGGGTCTGGGTAAAACAATACAAACAATTTCTTTTCTGAACTACCTGTTTCACGAACATCAACTGTATGGGCCTTTCTTGCTAGTCGTGCCACTTTCTACCTTGACATCTTGGCAAAGAGAGATTCAAAATTGGGCTCCTCAGATGAATGCTGTGGTTTACTTAGGAGATATAACTAGCAGAAATATGGTGAGTATTTCTTTGTATCATTGAAAAAGATTAGTGGTAAACAAGAGTGACTTCATGTTCCTGTCTTATGCTAATCTTAAATATTTTGATTAGGAATGAGCAAATACTTACTTGAAACACTGTATGTGTTTAAAATGCAAATTAAAAGTATAAATTTTGATCCAATATAAATGTATGTGAAATATTTCATTCATGCTTAATAATAAAAAGGATTAAAAATGCAACCTTGTATTTGAAAATAAATTGTCTTTTGTCATTTGATTATTTAGGTGCATAAAATAAATATTTAAGCCAGACAGACATAATCTTAAATTGTATTCTGAAAGGAAGAATGTAATAACCTTTAAAAAAAAACAAAAAAACCCCCAAAACCAAAAACCACACACACAAAAAATCCACCAAAAACCAACAAACTCCCCCCCCACTTTTTAATAACTTTAAAGAAAAAAAAAGCTTCATGTGTTATGTTTCTTTTTCATGACATCCTTTGACATCTTGTATGTCACTTAACTGGACATCAGCCAGCAAAGTGTACTCGCAGCCCAGAAGGCTAATCGTGTCCTGGGCTGCATCAGGAGAGGCATGACCAGCAGGTCTAGGGAGGTGATTCTGCCTCTCTATTCCACCCTCGTGAGGTCCCACCTGGAGTACTGTGTCCAGTTCTGGTGTCCTCAGCATAGAAAGGATGTGGACCTTTTGGAGCAGGTCCAGAGGAGGGACACAAAAATGATCAGAGGGTTGGAGCACCTCCCCTATGAGGACAGGCTGAAGGAATTGGGGTTGTTCAGCCTGGAGAAGAGAAGGCTTAGAGGGGACCTTATAGCGGCCTTTCAGTACCTGAAAGGGGATTATAAGGTAGAAGGGGAGAGACTTTTCTTCTGGTTGGATTGCAACAGGACATGGGGGAATGGATACAAGGTGAAGGAGGGGAAATTTAGGCTAGAGATTAGAAGGGGGTTCTTTACCCAGAGGGTGGTGAGGCACTGGAACAGGTTGCCGAGAGAGGTTGTGGAGGCCCCATCCCTGGCAGTGTTCAAGACCAGGCTGGATGTGGCCTTGGGCAACCTGGTCTAGTGCGTGTGGCATCCCTGCTCATGGCAGGGGGGTTGGAACTAGATGATCTTTAAGGTCCCTTCCAACCTGAGCCATTCTATGATTAACATCTACATTGCTGTAGTACCCAAAGTCATCCCGATCAATAAGACTGTTTTTCTCTAACTTATAGTTCACTTGATTCTTTTTGTAGATAAGAACTCATGAATGGATGCATCCACAGACCAAGCGATTAAAATTTAATATACTTCTAACAACTTATGAAATTTTGCTGAAGGATAAGGTAATCACACTTTCTTCTTTAGGGAGATAAAGTAATTTTGTGGAATGTAAAACTCCTTTAGAGTTGCCACATATTTGGGTTCTGGGGCATTAAATGAGTGGGAAGTATGACAGCTTTACTCTTGGAAGTATGACAGTGAAGGAGTATTGTGTCCAGTTCTTGGCTCCCCAATTCAAGAAGGTCAGGGAACTACTGGAGATAGTCCAGCGCAGGGCCACCAAGATGATCAAGGGAGTGGAGCATCTACCCTATGAGGACAGGGTGAGAGAGCTGGGTCTCCTTAGCCTGGAGAAGAGGAGACTGAGGGGGGACCTCATCAATGTCTATAAATATGTTAAGGGCCAGTGTCAGGAAGAAGGAGCCAGGCTCTTCTCAATGTCATCCAATGTTAGGACAATGGGAGCAAGTTAGAGCGTAGGAGGTTTAGTGTTTATGTGAGGAAGAATTTTTTCACAGTAAGGGTGAGGGAACACTGGAACAGGCTGCCCAGGGGGGTTGTGGAGTCTCCTACTCTGGAGACATTCAAGACCCACCTGGACTCGCTCCTGTGTGACCTTATCTAAGGTGTCCTGCTTTGGCAGGGGGATTGGACTTGATGATCTTTCTAGGTCCCTTCCAGCCCCTAACATTCTATGATTCTATGATTCTGTAAGTTCTCTTTAAACACTTTTAGATTTTATGTATGTGGTAAGGCTTTCTGCCCCCTCCCCTCCCCCCCCCCCATTGAATGGGTAAAACTTTCTTTAGTTTGCTTGAGCTTCACATTACTGTAGTAATTTCTTCGCATATCAAAATCTCTACTTTCCTGTTAAACCATCATTCAGGAACTGAAAATACAAACCAGCCCCTAGCCCCAAACACCTGTGATTTACAACTCTGTAATCCCATGTTTATTTTTGTATTTGTGTGTGCAGTATTATATATATTGCTACTTTCTTCATGATGGTAACACATAGAATTATTGTCAATCCTAACAGCATATGAAAATTTTAATTAAAAAATTTCTGCTTGTTGGCTATTTCATTTGTTTCGACATACTGGAAAGAAGAGTCAATAGTGGACTTTTTTTTTTTGTCAAATGAAAACTTATAGATCAGCTTTTTGCCTTCTTCCTCCCCCCAAGTATAAACTTGTTTTATATTTTCCTTTTAAACTTGGGATGCCTGCATAGCTTTTTGTTGAATCTAGCAAACATAAAAAACAATTAATACTAAAAATATATAGGTGTCCATTTGTTATTAAAGTAAAAGGAGTGATGGTGTATATATAGCCTCATGTAAAATGACAGAAATTGCATAATATATTAACTTGTATAATGTCTTCCCTCCCCCCAATTTCTTTAAGTCATTCCTTGGTGGTCTGAATTGGGTATTTATAGGAGTTGATGAAGCTCATCGTTTAAAAAATGATGATTCCCTTCTGTACAAGACTTTAATGGACTTTAAGTCTAATCATCGTCTTCTTATTACTGGAACCCCTCTCCAAAACTCCCTCAAAGAACTTTGGTCTTTGCTGCACTTCATCATGCCAGAAAAGTAAGGAATGTTATTTTTTTCTTTTTTGGGGTCAGGTTTCTTATGGCCGAATATTGTAGTGATTGGAGAATCAATAGAGATAAAGAATTGCATTCTGAAATAGTTTAAATATTTTATATAAAATAGATGCACATATTTTTCATGCTGCTATTGATAAATTGTTTTGGTAGCAGTTGTCACTTTTTCTGTTTTAGCAGTCCACAAAAAAGATGGATTCATGTATGACTCAGAAACCTGAAAAGATGCTTCATCTTAATCTAAAAGAAAATCACATGGATTTACTCTAGGGAAATAGAATGGTGCTGAGTTTGTCTTCTGTTAGTACCATGAACGAAAACAACATTATACTACAGTGCCCATTATCCAGTGGTTCAGTCAGGCAGCCAATTTGCCTTTATGGTTTGCACAGAACAGATTTAATGTATTGTCATTATTTTATACTGATGTCTGCTTATATCTGGAATAAATAAGAGCACATGTTCCTTTCAAATATCTTGTAAATACAAAGCACTGTAGCTCCAATTAGTTTCAGAGGTATGCATTGCATTGACTTCTTCAGAACCTTACAAGCAAAGCCACTAAGCTTGTTGTCTGGCACCTATTCTTCATTTGATCACAAAGTCTCTCTTAGTCTGTTAGCACATACCAGAGGATAATCACATTTCAGCTAGTCTATACAAGCTGCATAAGGTATGTGAAGTGGTCTGTTCTCTTGCACTTCTTCCAGCTATACAACTATTTTTTCATGCTACTCTTGAGAAATATAATGGAATTTCTGCAACCTTCTACCTGAGTTTCCATGCAGAAAAGTAAAATGTAAGGTTTTCACTGGATAAATTAAAATTCAGTAGCTTTGGTTTGAATTTTGATTCTGCAATACTTTGGAAATTTCATTCTCCTACTTGCAAGCAAAATATTTGGAATTTCTTGTGAGATGCAAATTCAGAAATGTGGTGGGTTTAAAGGCTCTTCCCAGCCCTCACACACGGCAGTTAAAGGAGAGACTGGATTGGAAGTTAAAAACTAAAAACTGCTTTAATAACAACAGCAAACATAAACGAAAAGAATATAAACATATACAGGACCCAAACACCAAAACCCACTTCCCCCTATACAAGTAATTACGTCAGGACCGAGGCTGCGGAGCGTCTCGGGGCAGAGCCGCGGCGTCAGGCAGCCCAAGCGACTCCAGGTGTGTCTCAGAGCACCGACAGACAGCAACGCAGCAAACAGCATCCAAAATCACAGCAGAGGGAGAAGAAGGGGGCTTCCTCGTGACCACGAGTGTAACAAAAGTCCCCCCGGAGAAACCCAGCATTCCCCCGGCTTCCCCCCCCCCCCTGGGGGGGTTTGCAGTGTCCTTG